>CM042155.1:8647997-8670497 GCA_023376005.1 Doryteuthis pealeii
GGCCAGTTTTTAACTTAATTGCAAATTTTAATGTTTTTTTTAATTCTCCGTTCGTAATTATTAAAAAAAAAATTTAATTCGTTTTGCAAACAAAGTTTGTTCCAGGTCACCGATATCTATCCAGAGCTTAATAGGAGAACCAATGGGTCCAGTTTTCTTTCTTGTACAGACACACATACACACACACACACACATATATATATATATGTATATATATACATACAATGAAAATATATCAATCTATGTATGTATGTATATTATATATATATATATATATATATATATATATATATATATATCATTACTGTGTTCAAACGTTGCTGTATTTATATGAGGAGAGCTCGATATCTACTTAACACAACTATATACATACAATGCAAAACCCGAATATATATCTATATCTATCTATCTATCTATATGTATATATATATTATATATATATATAATATATATATATATATATATATATATATATATATATCATTACTGTATTCAAACGTTGCTGTATCTATATGAGGAGACCTCGATATCTACTTAACACAACTATATATACATACAATGCAAAAACCGAATATATCAATCTATCTATCTATCTATCTATCTATGAATATATATATATATATATATATATATATATATATATATATATATATATATATATATATATATATATATCATTACTGTGTTCAAACGTTGCTGTATCTATATGAGGAGAGCTCGATATCTACTTAACACAACTCAATCCCAAACCGATTTTTGAAGAAAAACAAACATTGAATATGAGAAATAAGACGGTTTATATTTACAGCTGCAAAAGATCAATAAACAGGGACATAAATCCCTCTTAATGACATCAAATCATAAATCGTCTTGAACTTTATATATACATACATGCATATATATATATATATATATATATATATATATATCTACATCAGAATGTATGTAGATGGCCAGATGCCAGATGCTAGATGCGATGTGTGGACAGATCAAATAAACTATTTTATTGTATACTAGACAATTCATGAAGGCATTGGATTCCTATATTAACTCGAGTGTCAGAGTTAACAGAGAAATGATAGGAAGAAATACAAAGAGTATTAAGTATAGGGTAAAAGGTTTACTAAGCAAATATATAACGTGACAGACTAACTTTCAATTGCTAGGTTGAATTAATAAGTCCTGTGAGACTTATTTATATTATATTATTTCATAATATATTATATTATATCATTATATTATATAATACTATTTATATTAAAAACAGGCGATTCTATTCTCATTATATGTACTATATGACATTTCCCATTGTTTAGGAAAGAATGAATAGTTCTGATTTGCATTTCATATTTGTGTCTTTTATCTTTAAAAATTGGATGAATCTATTAATAATGGAGATTCGCTTCCAGTTTTTGTCTGTAACAAAACTTACGTCACTGCTTACGTCACATTACCCAAAATCGTCATAATTTGAACATGCGGCATTAGACAGTCCTCATTGTTTTTTAAAACAAGTTTTAATAAATACATGACTGGTATTATATATCTATACATAGTTTGTTTTTAATTTTAATACATATTTAAAATTTACATTTCAAATTGTTTTATTTTTTAATCCTTTAATGAATTTGATGATTTTACTTATTTAGGGTATAAACTTGCTGACATTGAATTTTTAACTCCCATCCCTTAGGCAATATGCTTAAAAAATCTATTTTTCCATCGCCGGAGGGTGTTTTCTATTTTGTACTAGTAAAAATGATGTTCAGTACAAATGCAGGGGCTCATAGTACTATCATTCAGTTGCTAATTGAGCTTGACATTGCTTGATTCTCAGGGGAGGGGATTTTAACTGTATTGCTCTAATACAAATCACGCTATGATATGCCGCTTTTCCTGGCTTATGTTATCATCAGTTTCACAAACGCATAAACACTTATACCTATCTATCTATCTATCTATCTATCTATCAGGTTGCGCTGATAGCATGAATTTCTACACTCTCCCTTGCCACCCATCCCTCTTGGACATCGCTCCTGCCTCGGCATCCAGAATCGGCCCAGTGCTGATTGGTGTAGGGTTTTGCTTGTCGTCCTACACCGGTATGTCTATGTGTAGGTATCCACAGGAGAACGTTACTTTTGTAGCATACTGATTCTAAGATTTGATCAAAATATCACACACTATCACTGTTGTATTGTCCTCGCCCGGAAGACCGGACTTCCGACAAAAAGACAAAAGTATTTATAAAAACATATATTTAAAAAAAGGGGAAAACGAAAGTGAGGCTTTCCGGTCAAGGAAGCAGGGAGAAGATAAAGAAATATATAACAAACGTCCGTTATCAGATCAAAAGATAAAAATGCGTAGGTATATTAGCGCATGTAAAAACCAGATCAAAAGATAAAAATGCGTTGGCGTGTCGTCAATACAAAAGCCAGAGGGTCGAGCCGACAGCAGTCAGACCCAGCGAACAGCCGATAGCATCATCTCGGTCTCCCGTCAACCCTCGGTCATTTTCCACTGTGAACACTCGTCGCCGTCTTCACCAGTCACCGGCATTTTCATTGTGAAGCTATACACCCCTTTGTATCACCATCGCCAGTCATCCTAACAATAGTAGGAGTCATTGTCAGCGATCGCCACCCACCAGCCGAGGAAAAGAAATAAACGCAAAGTTTTTACAATACCCATGTGTTGTGATTTTATTAAGCGACTACTACATACTTCGCTACGTGACCATACATACCGCAACGTATACTAACTATGCGATTTAGCAGCGTGAATCATATAGACATTTGATGCCAGTATATAACATCACAGTGTTGTTACAATCTTGCTTTTTCTCTTAGTGTTTCGTTGGAAGGATTTTCACTTTAACTTACCAGACTGATCAGATGTTTATATGACACAGACTTACGTTAAATTTCTTTTCAATTTTATGATGAATTATAATACCATTTATTGTGTTTAGTCAAGTCTGGTTTTTAAGATACTTCGGAACCAGTTGTACATAATAACCCCAATTCAAAAGCCTGCCGACTCTACTGGTTATATCTATAATACTGTTCTATACATTTCAGTTGTAAATTAAACAGTTGATCTAATTAGAAAAAAATGAGCATGCATTTTGGATTCAGCGTAAAAATTGTTTTAGAATCAGCTATTATATATTCGACCTTGAAAACATCTCAGGCCAGTGTAATATATTTATAGCAGTCCTTGCCTTTCCTATGTATGTAGTGACATCGCTTTCTATCACTGATCTAATAGTACCTAAGTTTGTTAACTGGTCCACTTGTTACGTAATTCATGGGTAGTCTCTGAATTGTGTAAATTGTGTAGCTAAATTTTGAATCGAAGTTCGTTAAAGAAGAATCAAATAACTGTTCTATACCCTTTCTTTACTTCTATTATTCTTCTGCTCATCTTTGGTATCTTACGTTCTTCTTCTAGCGTCTCTTCTAACGTCTCTATTCTTGCTGGTTGGATGTCCTTGATTCATTTCTTCTTCTAGGTCAGTCTTGTTGCCAAGACATTCATCAACCACAAAACCATATTATTTATTTAAACCTTTATTTACTTAACTAGACATATTTCTCTAACTAACATAGCGCGCGTGTGCAGTGAGCCCCAGCTAAGGCAGAATCATCTTATCTGCCTGACGTCCAAGCTGAAACTGAGAGCCAACCAGGTCCCACGTGACTTCACGTATTTCGCGGGCTTTCTGTAATATTCCATGGAAAGTCCCGCCCGTGATATGAAAAGGGGCCATCCCTTCAGAAATACAGGGGGTTGACAATAATCTATGAATAGATTATGTAACATAACGAGGAAATGGTAAATTACCATTATTGACTGCATTTAACCTCGCGCTCATCTGATTTGCTGAAGGAAGGTGTGGGAATAGAAATAAGTTTTAGTTAGCAGTTGCCAGATGACAGTTACCGGGAGAAGACGTGATTGTTGCTCTCAAGATGCCGCTTCCCATCCGCGCAGTTCGAGAATTCTTGTGGCCTGTAGTTCTTTTAACAAAGTCTATAAAAAACAACAAAGTCTTCCTTGCTTAATTAATCAACAAGAACTGCACAAGAAATGCACCGACTGCCCAGCTCAGAAGAAAGAAATATACTGTTATGTATCTGGCCGCCATCCTTGGCCAGTTGTAAAGAAAAGAAGTAAATAAGTAAGTAAGTCCTGAGTTATAGAATCCTTTGGTAAGTAAGTAAGTCCTGAGTTATAGAATCCTTTGGTAAGTGAATAAGTCCCGAGTTCTGGAATCCTACGTATTGTAAAAGGTCCAGTGATATAATCCTATGTTCCGTCGTCCACGAAGGCTCAAAGGCAATTGAGTGGCTAAGATCAGAACAGCCAGTATAAATAATAATATCAGCAGCAGAGTACTTCCAGTGGTTGGCCAATAGGTTGGTCACATGATTATCACCGAGTCTATAAATAAGACTAGGCATCTAAGACACACCTTATATACAGAAATGTAAACATATACCCACAGAAGAAGTCCAAAGGAAGAGGGCGGCCGACGAACTAGACAAACTGAAAAAGCTAAGAATCCATCACCATCCCCTCACCCTGTCTCTCTCTCTCGCCAATTATATGCCCGATGTAAAGGGGTATATACCTACGTATGTGAACTGGTCTACTAATTAGAGAGGCTCACCATCTAGTTGCCAACAGTCAGTCACCGGGAAGAAGACGTGATCGTCGCTCTCAAGATGCCGCTTCTCATCCACGCAGTTCGAGAATTCTTTTGGCTTGGTGTTGTCTCCAAAACACATGAACTCGATTTTATCTGAGTTAACGTAGAGGTCTATGCATCTTGATGCGTTCTCTGCATCAATTCGGCTTGTGCTGGTGTATTTTGAGAATCGTTAGATCATTTGTATAAGATTTTGTCGGTTATCATTGGGCTTTGCCTGTTTTAGTGTGAAATTTCTTCTCATAAGATCTAATGAAGTTCGAAGTATGTAATCTAGGATTATTAAAAATATAGAAGGCGAAAGGTATCTCTTTGTGTAGCACTACATATATATATATATAAATATATTTTTGAAGGCGAATAATGCACATTTATGTTTAAAAAACATATTTATTTCTTTTTTTTTTTTTCCTTTTATGAGTCTAAATATTTCAGGCCAATGCCCACTTCAGAGGATTGAAAGATTTTTTTATAATTTTCATCTGTATTTGATAAATTCAACTGTGTTTGTGATCCGTTGAATTTATCAAATACAGATGGAAATTAAAAAAATCTTTCAATCCTCTGAAGTGGCATTGGCCTGAAAATATTTAGGACTCGTAAAGGAAAAAAAAAAAAAAAAAAATGTTTTTTAAACATAAATGTGCATTATTACGCTTCAAAAATATTATTACATTTTAATTAATGCTTCGAACTCACTATAAAATAAAATCTAAAAAATCTTTATATATATTATATATATACATAAGTGTGGGATGATCACTGTTTCAGCTTTTGCTGGACGGTGTACCAAAGGCAGTATTATTGGTAGAGTGCTCAATATAAAATAGAGCTGTTATATAAAATAATAAAATAAATATATAAAGGTTTTACATATCTATTTATTTCGTGACAAAGGAACATTCAAAGGTGAATGTTCCTTTGTCACCAAATAAATAGATATCTAAAACCTTATATATTTATTATATTATATTATATTATATATATATATATATATATATATATATATATATATATATATATATATATATATATATATATATATATATATGTTCCAGCAATAGATAAACAGTTATATACATTAAAAATATTTCAGAGTGTATGCGTACTCCACAGAATTACTATTCAGGTACATTCAAGAGTGAACCTTCTTAGTTCTCAAATTTAGAGCATTTTAAGATCATTGCTCTATTAAAGGGACACAGTATATATATATATATATATATATATATATATATATATATATATATATATATATATAATGAGCCAGATATTGATGATCTTAGCTTTTAATAATTGTGTTAAAAATGTCGAAGTGTATATAAATTGCTTATGCGCAAGTTTAAATGTTAAAATTAATTAAGAAAATATTCCATGCTACAAATTGATTTAATGTAAATTGAATATTGATTTTATGAACATTTTACTGCTGTTAAAATGACTGAAATTAATGTAATCAAATAAGAAATGCGACTTAATTATCCATATAAATTAATAATTTACTTTCAACTACCTGCCATTTTATGTTCACGAGTAGAAAATTGCAACACAGCATAAAGTACTGGCACATATATGTGTAAATTACGATTTATTAAAATGATAGAAATATGTTGATTTTGTGTCTAAAATCCCAGTATAAATTGAACATGTGTCGTAGATGAGGAATCATCGCCGGCCCAGTTGCTTCAATCGGTAGAGCGTTTGGCTAGAAACCACAAGATTCCTAGTTCGATATCGGCCCTCGCCAACTCAGCATATATATATATTTACCAACCCCTCCGAACGAGCAGGATGTGACACAAGGTCAATTTCTTAAGCGGAGTTCAACAGGTTTGAATTCAGAGTTTTCCTAGACTGGTTGCCTAACCAAGGTTAAAGAGCCCAGTCTGCCCTACTATTTACCCATAGCTGGAGGTAGAGTAGAATTCATACATTTCCGAAGGGTATTAGCGCAAAGTTAAATGCAATTATCCAGGATTTGAACTCGGGGTGACGAGTCCATTTCCCATGACTTTAACCATCGCACCACGCGCTTCCTGCATATAAGTAGCACAGGGATCTGTGCGGTAAAGTAAGAAGCTGATGGTAGGTATGGCGCTACACCTCAGGCGCTAAAACAATCTCCTTGGTCTAGCGCTAGTGAAAAGGGGATAGACTCCCTCGCTGATACCGACTTTAGGCCACCCCGATGACTTTACTTTTACTTACAAGGAACTATCCTCTTGTCATCACGTTTTTCGAAGCCTGTGTCCAGTGGCTTCGGCTACTTAACCGGAATAAAATTAACGGCGTGATCCAAGAGGGCCATTCCCCAGGCAGCACCTGCCCTCTTGATTTAAAGGGACAGGGCTGGGTTTATTGCCCAGTTCCTGAGGCACCCCCTTTAGGCGGATCCTCATAATTTTGTGCCTGCTATTCCATAAGCTTGGGTTCTTTGGTGGCCCCCACACAAATAGACCCTTGTGTCTGACCTGCATGGTAGGATGCGGGAGAAATAGCTATCCTCGTCATCACGACAGAGGGGCACTAAGTAAACTATTACGGTCAGTTTTCGAAAGTAAGGTCAAGGAATGACTTCACGTTTAGAGGTACGGTGTATTTTTGGAACCAGAAGGCAAGGGGGAGGGAAAGTCACCATGACACATAGGTAGATGTACAATTTTTCTGGTCCACACAGTTTGAATTTTAAGTGTCCGTTTTCGTAGCTGCCGTTATCTCTGAATATTTATGATATTTTGGACTGTTGTTCTCATCTTTATTGAGTATAAACAAAACATTTAGGCTACTGTTTTGGTGTTTATTTATTTATCATCTTAATTATTAGAATAAATTAAAAAAAAAACAACACCTAAAACAGACCTCCTGGTTATAGTGGCCTGTGTTTATAGACAATAAAAATGGGAACAACAGTACGAAATATAATAAATATTCATATTAAGCCGTTAGCACTGCTTTGCGTCAAATAAAACCAGCATCTGTTCTACTTACGAGTCAGTCTTTTATTTATTAATTATATTTCTTGTACGTTAAAGACGTAACAGAAAAAAAATTAGCAAATTCCAACGTTCTTTTTGTACTTACTAATGAAGGACTGTGAATAATTTCACGAATCGATTAAGTTTTAATTATTGAATTATATCATTTACTCAGAAAAACTTTTTACTTTTCATCATTATAAATATATTAAAGTGTATGGGCGATTTTGTTGCTCAATGACAATAATTTTCTGAGTTATAAGTCGACACGTACATACCAAAACAATGCGCCTCACCTATATATATATATATATATATATATATACATATATGACAATTAAAACAGACATACACACATACACTTACTCATTCATCCTGACCCATCCCCATCATCCAACATTCTCCACACCTGCATCACCATATAAACACTCCCCATCTAGAGAGAAGAAAATCCACTACCCCAACCACCCCTGCCCCTACTGACAACCTACTGCTTTCACCATTTTGGAAACATTGAAGCAAGAATTATATTCGTCCAGGTCTAAATGACCGAAACGTTGCATTGTCGACAATAAACATCCAGTTTCCATACATCCCGTGTTTGTCTACTTCTCCACATAGATAAGGCTCCTCATATTTCTCCCATATATATATATATATATATATATATATATATATATGTGTGTATGTGTGTGTGTGTGTGTGTGTGTGTGTGTGCGTATGTGTGTGCCAGTATCTGTGTGTGTAAATAGAAATTAAAACAATGTTTTTTCGACTGAAGACGAAAACCCGCTCATATATCATAATCATTCATCATTTTCTCCAAGATGGCGGAATATGGGACTGTCATAAACATGAACAGCCACAATTATTTTCTTTTCCCGTTGTTGCTTTTTTTTTGTAATTGTTTCTTTTGAAACAAATTTTACATAAGTCATATAATCACTTTTAACAGCTGTGTCCAGACTGCAATACCAACATCATCTTAAACTGTTGTTTTTTTTTTTATTTCTCTTTCACTTTTTATTCTACACCTTTCCTTTCCTTCTTCAATTGTTTCTTTTTGTAACTTGTTTTTATTTTTTATTTTGTTCCCTACCGACATAATGGAAAATAATTATTTTTCCTTCTATTCAAATTTGTTTTCTTAACCTTTTCTGTTTTTCTGAAATTTTTTTTTTTTTTTTCATATTTTTATTTATTTATGTTTTTCAGTTGTTTGTTTCTTTGGCTGGTTGAATTTTACGGCATGTCAACCCTTTGATTATTTTATGACGAAGACATTTTTGTTTATTCATTCATGATGGGTACTCAATATTTAAAAAAAAACTCAATTTTATAAACACATTTTTTAAACTATTTTTTTCCAATTAAAGCATAGGTGGGACCATAACAGATACTAACACTCCAAGATCTGGTGTTACATAATCTATGCGGTTGCATAAGATTATTGTCAATCCCCTGTATTTCTAAAGGGATGGCCCCTTTTCATATCACGGGCGGCACATTCCATGGAATAGTACAGAAAGCCGCGAAATACGTGAAGTCACGTGGGACCTGGTTAGGTCCTCAGTTTTCAGTTGGACGTCAGGCAGTGAAGATGTCCTGCCTTAACTGGAACTCACTGCATACGCGCGCTATGTTAGTCAGATGTTTAGTTACATGAAATGTGTAGTTAAGGAAATAAAAGTTTAAGAAAAATAACATGGTCTTGTGATTAATGAATGTCTTGGTAACAAGATCTAGAAGAAGAAATGAGTCAAGTGCGACCGACCACCAAGACGCTAGAAGTCCAGACGTTGGAAGAAGACGCTAGAAGAGATGTCAAAGACGCTAGAAGAAGAATAGGAGAAAGTAATGAAAAGGGTATACAACACTGGGAGTAATGATATTGAAGGAGTACTCCATACTCCCTAGAGCTTTAAAATTGGAACTTCACCATCAGATAGTGTTTAACGTCATACTCAGGATATCAAATCCCTCTGGCATCGGCTTCTAGCACATATACAATAAAAATGATTGGGGCTGCAATAAAAGCAATTTGGTTTGGACAATCATGAAGGTACTAGGGCTTGACATAACCAGCCGATTGATCAGAGGTGACCTCTCCGCCCGCTCGTCTAGCCTAAGTAAGGACAAAAGTAGAGTGGGTATTTGCCTCATACCCCACTTGTATGGGCTGGGCACAAAGGCCTCGTTTTAACGTGGGCCCACCCACAGGCCGAAGCTCATGGGTGGGAAAGAACAAATATTGTGTCGATCCCTTCGGCCTTCCCCCACAAGGGGAGCGCCTCAGGAATCGACGCTACTATTAAACTCTCGATGAGTCCAGGGCCGAAGCCCGCTGGACCCCCGGTGTCAACCGGAAAACCGAATGTGCAATGAGTTCATAATAATAATAAAAAAGATTAAAAAGTAGAGTGTTGCATGTCATGGACTGCTCAGTCACCAGGGTTACACCCTTAAGCATCACAAGTCACAACCGACGGCCAATAGCTAGACCCATTGAGGGGGGTATTACCCCTCTATAGAGATGCAGTCGGTGTATTCTAAAGCTCCTCCCGACTGGGCTTTTTTCGCATTATTGCCCTCATCTTTATTGTGAAATTAAAAAAAAACACTTTATTGGGGAATTGAAAACCTCAACATTTCGCTCGTTGTACCTTCCAGTCGTCGTCGAGTGTGGATTGCCTATTCGAACATAGAAAGGATTCAACGTGGGAAATCATTTTGAATAGTTTGACAGTTGAGCGAACAAAGCGTTGAAGAATTTGCTCAACAGGCACACTATTCAAAATGATTTCCCAAGTTGAATCATTGCTATGCATGGATAGATAAGCTACTCCAGTTTGTCACATGACTACTTACTATAAAGACTAGTAGAAAAATTACTGCAACTTTAGGTCGTAATACACAACAACCTAAGTTAATATATGCAATATATATTTTCTTCACTAATTTAACAGTCAGTTTCTCCACAGATATCATCTATCTATCTATACATATATAAAGGACAGTTGTGTATATGTGTATATCCGGAGGAAACTTAAAAAATAAAACAATTAACGACAAAGTAAATTTATATATACATTCACTATCACCAGGGTTTGGTTTCTGAGCAAAAATAATAAACATTTTATTTATATTCGGGAAGATATTTTAAAATTAAAATTTGTAAAGTAACAGAAGATAATTGAAATAGGATGTTGATTGATTGAATTAATTGCATCATTTATATTGTATTATTTTTTAAATTGTAAATTATTGAATTAAAATCTCTTACTATATTGTTATATATTTCCATGGGGATTTTTATGGGGCATCCAGCAAGGATCTAATTTGTGATAAGTAATGATGGATCTGCGAGACTAACTTTTTAAAAATACCCCTCTACCCTGGGCACGCCGGGTAGCCACTTCTAGTAAGAATATAATCGGTAAATCTTTTTCTTCTTTTTATTATTTTCTCATTTTTCATTCTTTTTAATTTTAATTTTTTTTTTGTATGGCCATTAATTTTTTTATAATAACAATTACCATGTAAAATATATCAGAGCAGGAAGCGCGTGGTGTAATGGTTAAAGTCATAGGAAATGGACTCGTCGCTCCGAGTTCAAATCCTGGACGTGGTAATTGCATTTCACTTAGCGCTAATACCCTTGGGAAAGGTATGAATCCTACTCACCCTCCACTATGGGTAAATAGTAGAGCAGACTGGGCTCTTTAACCTTGGTTAGGCAACCGGTCTAGGAGAAGGAAAAGTCTGAATTAAAACCTGTTAAACTCCGCTTAAGAAATTGACCTTATGTCATATCCTGCTCATGCGGAGGGGTTGGTAAATATATAATATATCAGAGAATTTTTTTCTTCTATTGAAAACAAGAATTTTAAAATAACCGGATACAATACAAGTCTTGACCATTTCCATTTGATGGATTGACGGATTTTAAAGGCATATCCATATTATATCATATATTATATGATTGCCAGTTAAATTAAATATATGACATATATTAAATATATGCCATATATATACATATATATGACATATATGTCATATATACAATATGGACAATATAATAATATTCAATATAATATATAATAACATATAAAGATCAATATAATAATATAATTATAATATATTATAATATAATATATAATATTATATAACATAATATTATGTAATATATAATATAATAATATAGTATATATAAATATATATATATATATATAAAGATCAATATAATAATATATAAAAATATATATACTTTACATATGTATAATCCTATGGAAGGATATGTATAATCCTCAATATAATAATATATGGTATTATATAATATATAATATTATAATATAATATATAGTAATATATAAAGATCAATATAAAAATATTCAATACAATGATATACAATATGGACATATATGTCATATATATATACAAATATATGACATATATTAAATATATATCATATATATTAAATATATGACATATATTATTTCATGGATTGACGGCTTTTAACGGCATATCAATATTATGTTACGTTAGGGAATCGCGTTCATTGTACGTTCATATTTACATTTTTTCATATTTACATTTTTGTGTAGTAAGTTCTTAAGAGGTTTTGTTTTGTTCTGTTTTGTTTTGTTTTGTTTTTGGCACAAAATTGATCAAGGAAAAAGTGTAATTGAAAAAGAATATTAGCGAGTTGAAAACAGAAACATTAAATAAAATTTAATAAATTTAAAAGAACAGATAGATAGATAGATAGATAGATAATAGAGAATAGATAGATAGATAGATAGATAGATAGATAGATAGATAGATAGATAGATAGATAGATGATAGATAGAATAGATAGATAGATAGATAGATAGATAGATAGATAGATAGATAGATAGAAAAGAATGATAGGGAATAGATAGATAGATAGATAGATAGATAGATAGAGATAGATAGATAGATAGAAGGATAGATAGATAGATAGATAGATAGATAGATAGATAGAAAGAATTGATAGGAATAGATAGATAGATAGATAGATAGATAGATAGAAAAGAATTGATAGGAATAGATAGATAGATAGATAGATAGATAGGATAGATAGATAGATAGATAGATAGATAGATAGATAGATAGATAGATAGATAGATAGATAGATAGAAAGAATCGATAGGGATTAGATCGATGAAGAGAAAGTAAAGGTACGACGGCCGAAATATTGTGGTTTTATATTTCACAATAAATATGAGTGCAATTATCCGAAAAAGCAAAATAATACGTATAAAGCCTCATCAAAAAAAAAAAAACTCAGACATTTTTTGTCTGAAATCTTTTTAGATAGAGCTTGATAATTTGTATTATTCAGACTGTTCTGGCTCCTGTTTTTATCTTTATTGTTACTAGCAAAAATATGCACCCTCCAGGCGGAATTATTCAAGTTTTAATGTAATCTAATATATTAGAAAGACTGATGAACCTAAATAAGAATACAGATAAAATAATTCGAAACCGGGGGTGGGGTATAATCGAAAAATAGAACAACTTCCATCATTTTTCATCATTCCCGTCTTTCATTGCTAAATTTTCCTATTTAACTATTTAGTTAAAATAGGAAGTATAGAATAGAATTACAGTTATCTCGTCTTGTTAATGGATTTCTTTTAAGATTTATCTCCGATATTTTTGCTATGTAATAAAATAAATTTATGTAGAAATCAATTAAAATGATATTAAAATAAGTGTAATATTTTTATATTTGTTCTTATCTTTGTTCTTTAGATAGTGTTGCATAATATATGTGGTAGCATAGGTTATTGAGAAACGCTTGTAGAATAAGGGGCCATTGGCCTTCAAATCAGAACGTAGGCGAGTAAGTTTCCATTGGAAAAATACCAGACCGTTGGCAAAAGTGGAAATCTCGCACGTCACCTGATTTGACTTGTTAACTAGACAGTTGCAACCTAAATGGCAAGCAGAACAGACGTGTTCTACTGAGGTTGAACTCAGCCACGCGGTGAAAATGGGCAATACAGAAATAAAGCGTTGATCAAAGACAAACAAAGTCTTGTTAGTTAATTGCATGACTTGAAAAGAAGCCCTTAGTTAGAAAAAGACAAGAAGAATATAGACGATCATAGCCAAAAGAAGTAAAGATGAAACATGGCGACTAGACGAAGTAGAAATGGAAAATGAAGAACACACACCTAAGTCAAGTCCCTATATGTCTCTCTCTCTCAATCACCCGAAGACCTCTCTATCTCTCTTGTTTATATACCCGCAATGGGCTATATAACACTACTCTTTCTAATGTTTTATTACATGAAAACTTAAATGATGGCATCCAGTGGCCAGTCACAATAAAAAATGTATTCTTTTTTTCTCGGAATTTTTTAGATGAGGCTTGATAATTAGTATTATTTGGATTATTCAGACTGTTGTCCTCATCCTCATTGTTATTGTATAAGGTTTCGGCCGATGTGCTCTCCGGCATTCTTCAGATATTTCTTGTCGGACTCTGACTCGGGAACCTTCTCGGACTCGGGAAATTTATTTTTGAACTCGGGAACCTTCCAGTCGCAATTGGACACATAGCCTAATGGATAAAAGAGTTAGGTTAAGACAGTTCTAAGTGACAGTTATCTCTACAGTGCAGGTTCAATCCTGGTCAGGGGCAGCAGTAACATAGAATAATAATTAACTCAGCTTAACACCTGTACCCCAGCTATGGTTAGAGGAATAAGAACAAGATACCTCCATGGACTGAATAAAGGGTTAGGTTCAAAGTTCCGTGATCGCTCCCGATTACGACAAGAAGGTTCCCGAGTTCGAAAAGAAGGTTCCCGAGTCCGAGTCCGACAAGAGACACCTGAAGAAGACCGGAGGGCACATCGGCCGAAACGTTATACAGATAACAATGAAGATGAGGACAACAGTCTTTTTCCTTTTCTAAATCTTTTTCCTCTTTAACAATTTTGTTTGTATCTATTATTCTTTTTTCCATGCCATGTTAACTGACTGCATATCCTGAAGAGAGGTATGACCGCCACCCAAAAGAGGGGTACTGGGTAAGACGCTAAACTGTATGTGATGGTGAGGCTTCAGTGCCGAAGATCTGGGAGGTATGGAATATCACTTCATTGACATTACCCCCAGGTTCTCTCTATCCTGTTTGGGTCACATCTATTACTAAATAGATCAGTTTGAAAATCCTTCGTATTCAATAGGAACACAATTCCCTAACCTCTCGATATATAATGAACCTAGAGGGGTTGACGTGCCGTTAAAATCAATCAATATTTTTAAAGACTTTTATTAGGGGGCCAGTTTAGCTCAAACAGTTGATCCTCCGCCTACAAACCAAAAAATTCCAGGTTCGATTCAGGTTTTCGCCAACTCAGCGCATATGTAGCACAGCTTTGATTGGTGCGGTAAAGTGAGGAGCTGACTCGGCTTAGGTGCAAAAACAATCTACCTGGCCTAGCGCTAATGAAAAGGGGATAGGCTCCCTCGCAGTCTGACTGATACCGAGAATAGACCATTCCGAGGACTTTATTACTATTTGTTCATTTTTCTCTGTTCTTTCTTTCTTTCTACTCGTCTGGTCTCTGTTTTTCTTTCTTTCTTTCTTTCTTTCTTTCTTTCTTCTCGTTTGGTCCCTTTCTTTCTTTCTTTTTCTTTCTTTCTTTCTTTCTTTCTTTCTACTTGTCTGGTTTTTCTTTCTTTTTTTCTTTCTTTTTTTTTCTTTTCTTTTCTTTCTTTCTCTTTCTTTCTTTCTTTCCTTTCCTTTTTTCCTCTTTCTTTCTTTCTTTCTTTTTCCTCTTTCTTCTTTTTCTCTTTCTTTTTCTTCTTTCTTTCTTCTTTTTTCTTTCTTTTTCTTTCTTTCTTTCTTTTTTCTTTCTTTCTTTCTTTCTTTCTTTCCTTTTTCCTCTTCTCTTTCCTAATCATTTACTCCTCCCTACCCCCACCGCCACCAACAACAGTCACAACAGCAACAACATCGCCATTTCCGTCCTCTTCCACAATTATTGCCCCCTCTATTAATTCTACAATTTCTTCAGTTATAGCGGTTCGTTATTCTTAGACTGTATTCTATTTAAATAGCAGAGAATTGGTGAGTATTGGCATTGCCTTTGAAATAATGAACAGTGAACAGAAGCTGTCATAAAAGGAAAGGAAATAATAAAAAAGAGAAAAAATGACTTCAAAATCAGAAAAATCAAGGCAAAATCAGCATTCCGGATTGTACAAAATTGCTTCGTTTCCTCCGCAATAAAATCCGATATCGCTTCTCACTACATCATGTATGACCCTTAATGACAAGTTCAAAGATTCTATTTCCTTGTGTCGCTTTATTTTTTTTTATTACTTCTCCTTTTTTTTTTTAAATTCTTCTTTTGACCATTTTTAGAACGAATCTAATGCCAAATTCTATTTTCCATGGATTTTCTTTCGCTTCGCTCTTGGCTTTTTTTCGATCACTGTTTTTATTTGTTTGTTTTTTGTTTTTGTTTTTTTGCTGCATTTTTTGATGTTTATGATTTTTATAAAATTGCCCGACTTTTACTTTTTTTTTTTTTTTTTTGGTTGGCATCGTTTCTGTTGTTGTGTTTTTCATGTCATCATCTCCAGTTCCTTTTTATTCCACAGAATATTCCGTTCTATATTTCCACCATTTTTACTACTTTTTCTTTTCATCCATTCCAGTTTCTGCGACTATTAAAATCATCATTTCCTACACATTATTGTCTTTACTTATTTTATTGCAACGGATTTGACCATTTTTCAAGAATAATTATTTTTACTCGTCTATTATTTCCTTCAACGTATTTTATTTTGCTATTATGTCTCATTAGAAATTCACCTTGCATATCATTTTTACAGTCTTTCATTGTTTCTTTTTTATTTAAAAAAATATTATTTTTTCTTATTGTTTTCCAGTCATTCCTTCTTTCTCTTTCATTCTTTCTATCACGCTCTTTCTTTCTTTTCTTTGTTCATTATCTCTTTTTCCTTCTTTTTTATATTACTCCTTTCTTTCATCTTCCTTGATATAAACCTCTTTTTTCTTTTCTAGCTTTTTCACACTCTTTCTGACTTTATTAAAATTACCCTCTTTCTTCCATTCTTTTTTTCTTTATATTCCGTCCTTCACATTTTTCTTCATCTTTATATTACTCCCGTTCTTCCTTCCTCCTTTCTTTCTTTCTTTCTTTTTTACAACTTTTCCGTCTTTATTACTTTCTTTCCTTTTCTTTCTCTTTATATTACTTTCTTTCTTTTTTCTCTCTTTCTATTTTCAATTACGCTGCATCTGATTTTTTTAAAAGCTGAATAATGGTCCATTCCGTTTTTATTAGAGAGAACGGGAAGAAAAAGGACATGCTACACAGAAAAATATGACCAGAGAGAAAGAATGAAAGAGCGAAGGAGAGAGAGAGAGAGAGAGAGAGAGAGAGAGAGAGAGAGAGAGAGAGAGAGGGTCGGAAAAAGATAGAGAGAGGGTTGAGCGCGCGGACACGATAACACCAATCTGGTTCAATCAAACATAATGAAAAGATAAAAAGGAAAAAAAATAACAGTTAGAGATAGATAGAGTTACTTCAAGATTATCATAGTTTTTAGATACTGAAATATTTAGCAATAGCTCTTAAATAAAGAAATCAAACGTAATAGTGTTTCTTAACTCCTCCCCTACTTTAAGCCACTCACATCTATTGCGATCCTACCGTAAACCACTGGCAGCGGCTCTCGCAGGTGTCACTTGTTTACACTGAAAAATCAAATAATATGACTTCATTTGAATATAATAAGTTCTGATACTGAACTTTAAAATATTTCATCATACAGGTAAAAAAATACCAAGAAAATTTGGTACAGCTGAAATTTAGTGAGCCAAGAGTTAAACAGGAATGATTACTTGAAAATATATAATTGCATGCAAACATAAAGACTAGCCTACCGTAAGCCACTAGTAGCAGCTCTCGCACGTGTCACTAGTTTTCACTGTGCCTCTAAATGTTATATGCACAAACCAGAATTTACCATAGGGAATGAGGCTAATAAAATTCTCTGGAACTTTAGGATATAGTCGAATCACCTAATCCCGGCTTGGAGACCAGACTTAGTGTTAATTAACAAGAAGAAAAGAACTCGTGAATTTTGTCGTAAACCGCGGGTCACAGAGGAAAAATTAAAGAAAACGAAAAGATAGACAAATATTTGGACATGTCCAGAGACTTGTAGAAATAACTGAGGAACATGAAGGTAGAGGATTTACCAGCTGAAATCGGGACCCTTGAAATCGCCTCGAACGGTTTGGATAAGAGTCTAGATGATGTAATAAGAATGTTTTCTGGTGGGCACAGTTAAGTCCGACGATTTTACTCTCCCAGCAATGCTGCACTCTTCTCACCAATACTATCAAAAGGTCTTGTCTCTCGTCCACTCGTCACCACAGCCAAAATGCTACTGCAAGCTTTCTTCCCGGTTTGTCAGAGCTGGTCAAATAAATACACAATTACAGTGTTCATCCGGGCTCCTTCCTCTGACCAGCACGTGCGACACTAATCAGCACGCGTTAATCCTTCACATCCTGGCCACTCTGGATAGTTTAGTCATTCCCATGCGTCGGGCCACGACTCACGATCAGGAGGATGCGAGTTCAATCTCCCCACTCGCCTCTGATCTCATTCTGCATGCCAAACACAGTCATGCACGCTTCGAACTACTACGTTCGTGGTTTCTACAAATGAACTGGGAATCAGAAAAAGAATCGACACCATACAAACATATTAAAATATAAAAGCATATCTAAATATTCAGATTTCTTTTATTTATGTTTGTTTAATGTGTTGTTTTTAATTAAAATAAAAACGAATATCTAAATATTTTGATTTTTTTTATTTGTAATTGATTGTTGGAAAAATATATTAAAACAAAATAAAAATACCGAAAAAAATGTTTTGATTTTTTTATTTGTAATTGATTGTCGAAAAAAGAATTAAAATAAAATGAAAATACCGAAAAAGATTTTTTTAGCGGATTGAAGGGATTTTTATGGACAAATTATTTTTTTTAGTGATTTGAAGGCGCTAAAAGAAAGCCATATTTTTATTGACAAGTAAATGTAAATATTTAATTTGTAGAGCGGTTTTTTTTTCAGCTATCACTGCCTAGCGTTTTTAAGGCAGGAGGCCGGGATGCAATTCTGCGAGGAGCACCGAACTGTGAACTCATTCTCCAGTGACACGTCTCTAGCCGCTAATATATACAAAACCAAAATATTACGTCATATTCTGTAATATGCGTGAGGTTGGTTTATACATTATTCATCATTTTTGAATAATTTTAAACATTAAAATAATCATATTTTATTATAACTTAATTTTTAATGCAATAACGATTTATGAACTTGTAAAAATATTGTTTGATTTTTTAAATAAAACATAGCAATTACATATTCTATTTAATACTGTATCTTTATCGATTTATATATTACTAAAATAAGCCCTGTGGGCTGGGGTTTTAGAATACACCGACTGAACCTCTGTAGAGAAGTAAGACTCCCTAATGGGGCCACCTGTTGGCCATAGATATCGACCCGTGATGCTTGAGGAGGGAATCCTGATGGCTGAACAGTGCAAGACATGCAGTGCACCACTTAAGCACTTACTTAGGGTAGACGGGACGTCGGAGAGGCCCCTTCGGTCAATTGGCTGGTTACATCAAGCCCTAGAACCTATATGATTGTCCCAACCCAATTACCATTATGGAAAACCCCAACCTAATTGGGTACCCATCAAGAATGAATAAAACAAAACATCTTCGGCATAAAATGACCCAACAAGTGTTGACATGTCGTAAAATCCAACCAACCAGCCATCCAACCATCCAACTACTTAAATACATTTAATATCATCGAAAGTTAGACAACTGTTACATAATCTATGCGGTTGCATAAGATTATTGTCAATCCCCTGTTATTCTGAGGGGATGACCCTTTTCATATCATGGCCGGGTCCTTCCATGGAAAATTACAGAAGCCCGCCAAATATGTGAAGTCACGTGGCACCTTTTTTTGAGTCCCTAGTTTTGCAGTTGGACGTCAGGCAGAGCAGTCGGCCATTTTATGCTCTATCTAAACTGGAACTCACGCGCGCTATGTTAGTTAGAGGATTATGTATAGTTAAGGAAATAAAAGTTTGGACAATTGATATGTTCTTGTGGTTAATGAATGTCTTAGTAACAAGACTCAGAAATGACGACCAGCCAGCAAGAACATAGTAACAGAAAACCAGACCGAAATCCCCAAGTCAACTCCAGACACTAGGCCTTAGAAGATATCCAAGATCTTAGAAGATGCCAGACCAAGTCAAGATGATAGAAGAAATACCAAAGACGATCAGAATACTAAAGACGGCCAAGAAATAGAATTAAAGAAAGAGGTATGCAACATTATAATTATTTAGTGCCAGTGAAGAAGGCGCTATGCAACACAACGACGTGTCTGTTCAAAACTCAATTGGATGATCACTTAATCAACAGCAGGTACTGTAAGCAATGCTGACTCCGTTGTATATCAAAATGACGTGAATCTTCATTAAATTATCTAAAATGAGTTGATATGTCATCAAATTACCCAACCAACCAACCAACATCTAATAAATGTTATGCTTGTATATATTCTTCTATATGACAGGCACCATAATGAGATTTTTCGTTTTACATCCTATCAAAGGTCCTGGAGACCTGAAGAAACTTGCTCTCACTCGACCCCCAGTGAAAGGCCACCTGCTATGGTGTTAAAAACTCTCAAGGAATCAAATTATAAGAATTTTCGTTTTAAGTTCTTTCTCTTTATCCACGCTATAGGTAAGGCAGTACAATCGGTGCAAACAAATCTTTGAAAGCAACCGGTCGTTCCCTCGAAGCATATTTTTCAAGAGTTTAACCTTTTGCAAAACAACCATTTTATGCTTTACACCCCCTCCCCCACGGGCGTTAAAAGTTGAATCTCATTAATTCTATTGGCTTTTAAAAATATATTTTCTCTTTTTTTCTTCTTCTTTACTTTATCTCAGTGCTTAGAAAATCTTTCTGGATTTAATAATTACTTTTAAAGTGTTTTGAACTGTGCGTGCTATTCGCAGAATTGCGTCCTGGCCTCCTGCCTTAAAAATGCTAGGCGGTGATAGCTGAAAAAACAACCCGCTCAACGAATTCTTTTTTTTGGTTAAAATATAAAAGAATATATAGATATAACGGTGCTTCCGTTTCTTATTAACCAATATACCACAAAAGGTATGCATCAAACTACTCTCCCTCCAGCCATGGGTAAACAGCAGGGCACGCTAGGCTCTTTAACCTTGGCTAGGTAACCAATCTAGAATGAAAACTCTGAATTCAAACCTCTTAAACTCCGCTTAAGAAATTGACGTTGTGTGACATCCTGCTTGTGCGGAGGAGTAGGCACACTCTAACACACACAACACACACACACACACACACACACAGATATATATATATATATATATATATATATATATATATATATATATATATATATATATATATGTACAACGTGTCAAAAAGTATCGAGATGTTTGGTACATTTTCACACACCTTGTTTTCTGAAAAGATAACTTTCTATTCATTAATTTTTTTCAGAATACAATGTGTGTCAAAAAGTACCAAGTTTTAAGCTGTATTTACCAAGACAGAAATGAAGAATGAATGGAAAGTTATTTTTTTCAAATACAAGGTGCACCAAAAAGTACAAAAAATCTCGATACTTTTTTGACACACCTTGTATATATATGTGTATGTATGTGTGTGTTTGTGTGTGCCTCCCTATAATGGTCTGGGTGAGAATAAAAACAATTTTATCACGTTCCTCAAAGCAATCTTCGTAAACAAAAACAATTTAAAAAGTCCGTTGCCTTTTACATATTTAAGCAGATATTTCGGAAATTGTCGACAAAATGAATAATCCAATTTTTGTCTAAAAAAACACGATTGACGCACTTTATTATAAGCTAGACAATTCAATAAAGTATTGTATATTTTGGGTAGAAATTTATGAAAAGAATATAGACATAAAAAACAAAAAAAAGAAAAAAAAACAGAAACAAAAAACAACAACAAAAAATAAAGGCACATAAAGGAATTGTAATTGAAATGACTTCGAAATAGCTAGTGATGAAAATCTAAAATCACAATGTGTCTCGGTGCGTGGATCTAGACGATTACGGATACATCGCTCAAATTACACTGGCCTGAGTTAAAAAATATTTTCTAAAGATCAAAGATTTATCAAGTGATATATGATGGTCATTTTATGCTGAATTCAAATATATCATTCATTGTGTTTGGTCAGGTCTGGTTTTTAAGATGTGCTTGAACACTTCACAACAAGTTGTACATAATAACACTGATTCAAAAGCCTGTGGACTCTACTTGTCACAAATAAATAGTTATAATACTGTTCTATACATTTCAAGTAAGAGATTGTATCTTAAGAATTTGATCTGATTAGAAAAAATGAGTATGATTTCTGGATTCAGCGTAAAAAAAAGCTGTCTTAAATCATCTATTTTTCCCAAAGGAAAAACAAAAAAACAAAAACAAAACAAAGATAAAACAAAACAAAAAACAGGCCAGTGTTATAAATTCAAGTAGGTTTCTCCGTTAACTTTCAGCTCAATTACCTCCACGCTCATATTAACAATCTTAATGCCCATCTCTCCTGCAACTATGTTTCTATCATATTCGTCCTGATCTCAACCAAACTTACAGCTACGCATGGAAAGA
>CM042155.1:8675497-8682390 GCA_023376005.1 Doryteuthis pealeii
TTTTCAGAATTTTGGTACGTATTTTCTACCTGGCCTTTGCCTTAATTTTTTTTTATTCCCACCTTCGGTCTTTTGTCTTTTTATTTATACTGTAATTAGTTTCAAAAGTATATAACACCACCGATATTTTTCGCCCGCATAATAAGTGGGGTCCAAGTTAAGTGACCTCAAAAAATCACTTGAAATAAAAAACTGATGCATTATAAAAATTCATTCATTGATAAATCAACACTGAAAATTCATAATCGGATAATTCTCTGACTTTTGGTATTTTCAATCGGGGTAAATTTATTTTAAAATAAGACATATATAACAAAACGTAATTGGCAGCCCTATTATGGTATCATTAACTCACTGGTGAGTTAGTGGTTGACCAAGATTTTTGGGGATTATTAGACGAGCTCTCAATATCAGTGATTAGATTAGTATATACTACAATATATGCACCCTTCGGTGCAAGTATTTTAGGCTTTTGATGTTATAAAATATTGTATCAAATTTATGAAACTATTTAGAAAATGATAAACTGAGGGGTATAAGTCGAAAAATAGAAACAGCTTTAGGATTTAACTCTTCCAACATTTGCTTTCACTCCCGTTCTTTCATTCATAATTATTAATTTAGTTAGATTATGAAGTTATTTAATAAAATTACAGTTCTTTCGTCTTGGTTTATGGCTTTTTTTAAAGATGTATCCCCGACATCTTGCTCCAATTTGTGTGTTAAGAGAAAAACCAAACAATTAGAAATCATTAATACAACAAGATATATTTATTAAAATCAAATTTAAATATCAATATGGCATATTAAACCTTTCCCGCCCCTTCGGACTAGTAAACCGCCTATTTTGTTGTATATATGAATACAATTACAGGGCTATTTAGTACGTAGATATGGTTAAACAGGTATTAATAAGGTATAACAATTTTTATCATAATTGAGTTTATAATAAAAAATTAATTTCATGGTAATGTGACGTCAAAACTTGGGAATTGTGACATGAATTAGTGATTTAGTTTCGGTTACCAGACTGACAAACACACAATCTCCATTATAATAAGATATATATTATATATATATATATATAAAGAAATATACATATATATAGTTTGTGTTTATATATTTTATGCATGGGAAATAATATGTAACCAGGTTTTTTCATAACATTTTTTTCAGTGTCTGGTGATACTGACAATAAAGTTAGAAACCCGGAGTCCTAGAATTACTTCTTTGCAATGAAATCTACGTATATATGAACTATGCATCTATTTATTTTTAATCTTGCTGTCTCTAATCTGTTTGTCTGTCTTTAGAGAGGAGAGAGGGAGAGGAGAAGATTGAGAGAGAGAGGAGAGAGAGAGAGAGAGAGAGATGATGAGGAGAGAATGAGGAGAATGACTGTCATAGTGACAGTAATTGAAAAGAAGGAAAGAAAGAAAAAATAATAATAATAAGAAGTAATAAGATTAAAGAAGTAAATAAACAGAGGCAATATTATAATAATATATATATATTATATGTATGTATTGAGAGAGAGAGGACGAGATGAAGAGGAGAGAGAGAAGAGAGAGAGAAATGGGACTAGTAATAGAGTAATGAAAAGAAGGAAAGAAAAGAAATAAATAAATAAATAAATAAATGATAAAGAGGTAAAGAGGTAAAATAAACAAAAACAGCAGAATATATATATATATATTATATATATATATATATATTTGATATTGTATTGAGAGAGGAGGGAATGAGGAGAGAGATGAGAGGAGAGAGAATGAGGAGATGGAGAAGACGGAGAGAGATTAAAGCGATGGAGAAGACATACAGACAAAGAAATAAATTTGATTGAATAGAAACATTACGAGATACAGTAAGTAGATGAAAGAAAGAGTGCTCGTGTGGGAGACAGAGAAAATTGTTATTAGAGTTGACACCGACACTGCAATGAAGTGGGGGTGGGGAGAAAATATTGGCTACAATAAAATAGACAATTGGATGAAATAAACGTCTTACTTCAAAAGAACTTTTCGTGGACACCATCAATAAGTGAAAATTTAGTGCCTTCTAATATACTATAATATATATTATATATATATATATATATACTATATATATATAATATTTCAATATGCGTGCAAGAAAATAGTAACGTGTATACATAGCATGTATATATATATAATATATATATTAATAATATATATATAGCTACATATACATAATATACATATTATAGCTACAGTATTACATTACAGTATGAGGTACATATACAACATTAGAGGTACAACTACTACATATTATAAGGGACATATGCATGCATATTTACCATTATACGGTACATATATATACCATATTAGATACATACATACATATACTATATATATATATATAGATATACATACATATATATATATAGCAACATATACATATTATACTATGCAATATATATATACGGTACATATACATACACACATATTATATATAGGTACACTATACATATTGTATATATAGATACATATACATACATATATATAGAGTATACCATAAATATATATATAGAAACAACTATATATATATATATATAGACATTCATATATATAATATATACATAGGTACATTACATACAATATATATTAGACATTACTGCATACGTATAATATTATAGAATACATATAATACATATATAGATAACCTATACATTACATTTATATAGTATATATATATTATATATATATATATATATTTATATATATATATATTAGCAAATATACTATAATATATAATGTATATAATATATATATATAATAGTACATATACATATATTATATTATATTGCTACATATACATATATATTATAGCTACACACACACACACCACATACGCACACACACACACACACACACCACACACATATATAATATATTATATATATTATATACTTATATATAAAAATCAGTATAATACTAAATACTTACTCTAATCAAAATCAATGTTGAATGGTTTTTAGGAGACGTTAATCTTGTTTCTTTAATATTTGAATGATTTGTCAAATTGTAGTCTTTTCGTTTTATTTTGACGTTTTCGCAATGTTTTCTTCCCACGAGTTGCTGGGCAATATGTCAGCTAATAACCTACATTTAAATAAGTCCTGACCTTTTGTGTCCAAGAGTTTATTAAATTTATCCTCTAAACTTTAATCCACTTTGAACACACCACAGAGACACGTACACTTATATATGACACATGGAAACTTTGAATTTTGTTACGATTCAAACTTGGACAAAAGAGGTTTTGAATCCATTTCAAATAATTATTCCGCCTGTCGGTGCAGGCTTAGAATATGTGACCACTCCCTGCAGAGTGCTAATAACCCCCCCAAACAAAAAAAAACGAGATGGGCCTTGGTATTGACGCTAAATGTATCTAGTTTGTTGTTTGTTTTTTTACGGCATACTCCAACCTCAGTGGGTCATTAAGTCTTTTTTGAAATAAATCAATTCTATGGATAAACAATAAAAAAATTTTTTTTTAAATACATTTTTCTATTTAACCCTTAGAGGACCCTAACGG
This sequence comes from Doryteuthis pealeii, assembly GCA_023376005.1. Classification (NCBI taxonomy): domain Eukaryota; kingdom Metazoa; phylum Mollusca; class Cephalopoda; order Myopsida; family Loliginidae; genus Doryteuthis; species Doryteuthis pealeii. The sequence continues at coordinate 8,679,059 of CM042155.1, forward strand.
TATACACTCCGGCGGGTCAGATGGACAAGGAGCAATTGTGATGAATGGGGTGCTCCTCATTCCCCAAACCTCCAAAACTAACCCCACCTGAACCCTAACCCTAACCCTAACCACTATCCCTAACCCCTAACCCTAACCCCACTTCTAACCACTAAATCCCTAACCCCACCCTGACCCTAAACCCCGTGCCCTAAACCCCTAAACCCTAACACCCATGATCCCTAACCCCTAACCCTAACACTAATCCCTACCCAACAACCCTGACCCTAACCCAACCTGACCCTAACCCCTAACCCTAACACTAATCCTAACCCCTAACCCTACCCCTAACCCTAACCACTAATCCCTAACCCCTCACCCTATACCCCTAACCCTAACCACTATCCCTAACCCCTAACCTAACCCGCTAACCCAACCACTAAATCCCTAACCCTAACCCTAACCCCTAACCCTAACCACTAATCCCTAACCCCCAACTCTGACCTAACCTAAATCCCTACCACTATTCCCTAACCCCAACCCTGCCCTAACCCCAACCCTAACCCCTAACCCTAACCCCAACTCTGACCCTAACCCTAACCCTACCACTAATCCCTAACCCCAACCCTGACCTACCCCTAACCCTAAACCCTAACCCTAACCACTAAGTCCCTAACCCCTAACCCTTCAACCCTAACCCTAACCACTACCCTAACCCACTAATCCTAACCCAACCCTGACCCTAACCCTAACCCTAACCACTAATCCCTTAACCCCTAACCCTAACCCTAACCCTAACCACTAATCCCTAACCCCTAACCCTAAACCCTAACCCTAACCCCAACTCTGACCCTAAACCCCTAACCCTAACCACTAATCCCTACCCCAACCCTGACCCTAACCCTAACCCCTAACCCCAACCCTAACACTTAATCCCTAACCCCAACCCTGACCCTAACCCCTAACCCTAACCAACTAATCCCTAACCCCTAACCCTACCCCTAACCATAACCACGTAATCCCTAACCCCACTTGACCCTAACCTAACCCTAACCACTATCCCTGAACCCCAACACCCTTGCCCTACCCTACCCCTAACCCTAACCCTAACTCCAACTCTGACCCTTAACACCTAACCCTACCACTAATCCCTAACCCCAACCCGGACCCTAACCCCTAACCCTAACCACTTAATCCCTAACCCAACCCTGACCCTACACCCAACCCTAACCCTAATCCCTAACCTACCCCTAAACCCTAACCCTAACCCTAACCCCTAACCCTAACCACTAATCCTAACCCTAAACCTTAAACTTACTAACCCTAAACCCCTAACCCTAACCCTAACCCTAACCGCCAACTCTGACCCTAACCTAACCCAACCCTAAAGCCCCTAACCCTAACCCCTTAACCCTAACCACTAATCCAACCCCTACCTAACCCCTTAACCCTAACCCCAACTCTGACCCTAACCCTAACCCTAACCAACTAATCCCTAACCCCAACCCTGACCCTAACCCCTCCCCCTTACCATAAATCCCTAACCCCAACCCTGACCCTAACCCCAACTCTAACCACTAATTCCCTAAACCCCAACCCTGACCCTAACCCTAACCCTTAACCCCTAAACCCTAACCACTAATCTCTAACCCCTAACCCTAACCCTAACCTAACCACTATCCCTAACCCCTAACCTAACCCCTAACCCTAACCACTAAATCCCTACCCAACCTGGACCCTAACCCCTAACCCTAAACCACTTAATCCCTAACCCTAACCCTAACCCCTAACCCTACCCTAACTCCTAAACCCTAAACCACTTCCCTAAGGCCAACCCTAACACCTAACCCCTAAACCACTAATCCCTAAACCCCAACCACTGAACCCTAACCCCTAAACCCTAACACTATCCCTAACCCCACCCTACCCTAACCCCTAACCCTAACCCCTAACCTTAAAACCCTAAAACAACCAGGAATTTTACAGTGTAAATGCACGAAAAGATCCCACAAGTCGAGATTGCCTAAAGGGGTGCCTTAAGGTCATATGGTCCGATTTTCAAAATGGAGCTGGAATCTTTGTTTTTGTTAATTTTAATAAAACACAAATTAGTTATTTCATATGGAATAAACTGCCCGCGTTATTTAGGCTGCCAAAGCACTGAGTCTTTCAAAGCCTCCATGCTTCCTGTAGTCCAGCCGAACACTTATACCTTGATGCCCCTCTCACACACATATGCACACACATCACACATACATGCATATTACTACTGTTAAAACTGTCTGTTCCTGAGACTAATACATTTTCTATGTATAGACATGAGACTTTTGATGAGTTGTGCTCCACCTGAGCACTGTACACAATAAATCTTCATTATCTTTCATATATCTTGTTGTTAGCATATGATTGAAAAAATTAATTTGCACTAAAGATAAACTGATATTGTTTATTTATAATTTAATTACAAACTTAAAATGAATAGACATTGTTAATTTATTTTCAATTTTAATTTGATTACGTGTAATGTGATCAAACTTAAGAATTGTATTTTTTCATAATTTAAAAAAAATTATTCAAGTGTTGAAAATATTCTTCAACTTCTGATTAATAAGCCAAAATTCTATTTATTAAAGTTAATGATGGATGTATACGAGGTAATCACAATAGATAAAAATAATGAATTATTGTGCTATTAGTGGCTCAGGTCACCAAACTCATCAAAGTCTCATGACAAAGTACACGCGAAAATGTATTAGTTGTCAGAACCATGAACAGTTACGTAGTAATATGCATGTGTACAGGCTCAGGTACACCCAACTCATCAAAGTCTCATGTCTCGTACACGAATAATGTATAATATTCAGACATGAATAGATACGATATAATATAATGTATGTGTACAGTGTCAGGTTGCACACAACTCATTCAATGTCCTGTCTCGTACACAGAATAATGTTTAATTCCAGGAACTGAATAGCATACCATAATATATACATGTATGTGTACAGTGCTCAGGTGCACCACACTCATCAAAGTCTATGTCTAGTACACAGAATAATGTATTTATATCAGGACATGATACATACAGTAATAATATCATGTATGTGTACAGTGCTCAGGTGACACAACTCTTCAAAGTCTCATGTCTCGTACACAGAATAATGTATTAATATCAGGAACATGTAATAGCATACAGTAATATATACATGTATGTGTTACCCATGTGCTCAGGTGCACCACAAACTATCAAAGTTCATGTCTCTACACAGAATAATGTATTCATATCAGGAAATGAAATAGCATACGAGTATAATATACATGTATACTTTACAGTGGCATCTCTCTCTCTTTTT
>CM042155.1:8682490-8692490 GCA_023376005.1 Doryteuthis pealeii
CTATATATTTTTTTCCCGGAATATTTTAGATTCGAGGCTTATGATTACTATTATTTGATTGATATCTTCGATGTTGTCCCTCATCCTCATTGTTAGGTTATTTGTATAAGTTTTTCGGCTGATGTGCTCTTCCGAGGCCTTCTTCAGATATTTTTTCTTGTCGGACTCGGACTCGGAACCTTCCTGGACTCGGGAAATTTTATTTTCGACTAACCTCGGGAACCTTCTAGTCGCAATGACGACACATAGCCTATTGCGAAAAAGAGTTTAGGTTAAGAAGTTCTAAGTGACAGTTATCTCTACACTGCAGGTTCAATCCTGGTCAAGGGGCAGCAGTAACATAGAATAATAATTAAACCCACAGCTTTAACACCTGTACCCCAGCTATTGGTTAGCGGAATAAAGAACAAGAAAAGATTCCTCTCCATTGACTGAAATAAAGGCGTTAGGTTCAAAGTTCCGTGATCGCTCCCCCGATACGACAAGAAGGTTCCCGACGTTCGAAAAGAAAGGTTTTCCCGAGTCCGAGATGGTTCCAAGTTTCCGAGAAGCTTCCCGAATCCGAGTCGCACAAGAGACACCTGAAGAAGACCCGGAGGCACATCTGGTCGAACGTTATAGCAGCATAACAATGAAGATGAGGACAACAGATCTTTTCCTTTTCTAAATTTTTCTGTTTCCTCTTTAACAATTTTTTTTTGTTGTATCTATTATTCTTTTTTTCCATGGCCATAGTCAAAACTGACTGCAGTATCCTTGAAAGAGAGTATGACCGCCATTCCCAAAAGAGGGTACTGGGTAAAGACGCCTAAAACAACGTATTGTGATGGTGAGGCTTCAGTGCCGAAGAATCTGGGAGGTATGGATAATCACTTCCTTGACATTACCCCCAGGTTCTCTCGTATCCTGTTTAGGGTCAATCTATTACTAAATAGATCAGTTTTGTGAAAATCTTCGTATTCAATAGGAACCACAATTCCCTAAACCTCTCATATATAATGAACCTAAGGGGTTTGACGTGCCTGCGTTAAAATCAATCAATATTTTTGTTTAAAGACTTTATCTAGGGGGCCAGTTTAGCTCAAACGTTGATCCTCCGCCTACAAACCAAAAAAATTCCAGGTTCGATTCAGTGGTTTTCGCCAACTCAGCGCATATGTAGCACCACTTTGATTGGTGCGGTAAAGTGAAGGAGTTGATGATTTTTAGGAATGGCGACCGGCTTAGGTGCAAAACAATCTACCTGCGTCTAGCTCGCTTTAGTGAAAAGGAGAAAGACTTCCCTCGCAGTCTGACTGATACGCGACAATAGACCATTCCGGGGACATATTTAGCATATTTGCTTTTCATTTTTTTTCTCTTTTTCTTTCCTTTCTTTCTTTTTCTACTCGTCTGTCTGGTCCCGTGTCTTTCTCTTTCTTTCTTTCTTTCTTTCTTCTTCTTTCTTTCTTTCTCTTTCTTTTCTTTCTTTCTAGTCTACTCGTTCTGGTCCCTGTCTTTCTTTCTTTTCTTTTCTTTCTTTTCTTTTCTTCTTTCTTCTTTTCTTCTGCTCGTCTGGTCCCTGTTCTTTCTTTCTTTTCTTGTCTTTTCTTTCTTTCCTTTTTCTTTTTCTTTCTTTCTTTCTGCTCGTCTGTTTCCCTTTTCTTTCTTTTCTTTCCTTTTTTCTTCTTCCTTTTCTTTTTCTTCTGCTCGTCTGGTCCCTGTCTTCTTTCTTTCTTTCTTCTTCTTTTTCTTTCTGATCTCTTTGGTCTGTCTTTCTTTTTTTTCTCTTCTTTCTTCTTTCTTTCTTTTCTTTCTCTTCTTCTGCTCTCTGTTCCTGTCTTTCTTTCTTTTTTCTTTCTCTTTTCTTTCTTTCTACTCGGCTGGTCCCTTTCTTTCTTTTTTTCTTTCTTTTTCTTTATTTCTTTCTCTTTCTTCTTTCTTTTCTCTTTTCGTCTGGTCCCTTCTTTCTTTCTTTCTTTCTTTTCTTTCTCTTTTTCTTTCTTTTTCTTTCTCTTTCTTTCTTTTCTTTCTTTCTTTCTTTTGTTTGATTTAACTATTTCCCTTTTCTTTCCTCTTACTCTTTCCTAATCATTTACTCCTCCTACCCCCACCGCGCCACCAACAACAGTCACAAACAGCCAAACAACATCGCCATTTCCGTCCTCTTCCACAATTATTGCCCCCCCTCATTAATTCTACAATTTCTTCAGTTTTATAGCGGTTCGTTATTCTTAGACTGTTATTCTATTTAAAATAGCAGAGAATTGGGTGAGTATTGGCATTGCCTTTGAAATAATGAACAGTGAACAGAAGCTGTCATAAAAAGGAAAAAGGAAATAAATAAAAAAAAGAGAAAAAATGACTTCAAAATCAGAAAAAAATCAAGGCAAAAAATCAGCATTCCGGATTGTTACAAAAATGCTTCGTTTCCTCCGCAATAAAATCCGATATCTCGCTTCTCACTACATCATGTATGACCCTCCCTTAATGACAGTTCAAAGATTCTATTCCTTGTGTCGCTTTATTTTTTTTATTACTTCTCCTTTTTTTAAAAATTCTTTTTCTTTTGACCATTTTTAGAACGAATCTAATGCCAAATTCTATTTTCCATGGATTTTTTTTTTCGCTTCGCTCTTGGCTTTTTTCGATCCTGTTTTTATTTGTTTTGTTTTGTTGTTTTTGTGTTTTTTGCTGCATTTTTTGATGTTTATTGATTTTTTTTATAAATTGCCCGACTTTTTTACTTTTTTTTTTTTTTTTTTTTTGGTTGGCATCGTTTCTGTTGTTGTGTTCTTCATGTCACCATCTCCAGTTCCTTTTTATTCCACAGAAATATTCCGTTCTATTATTCCACCATTTTTACTACTTTTTCTTTTCATCCATTCCAGTTTCTGCGACTATTAAAATTCATCATTTCCTACACATTATTGTCTTTACTTATTTTATTGCAACGGATTTGACCATTTTTCAAAAAGAATAATTATTTTACTCGTCATTATTTCCTTCAACGTATTTTATTTTGCTATTATGTCTCATTAGAAATTCACCTTGCATATCATTTTACAGTCTTTCGTTGTTTCTTTTTTATTTTAAAAATTAAAAAATATTATTTTTTCTTATTTTTTCCAGTCATTCCTTCTTTCTCTTTCATTCTTTCTATCACCGTCTTTCTTTCTTTTCTTTGTTCATTATCTCTTTTCCTTCTTTTTTATATTACTCCTTTCTTTCATCTTCCTTGATATAAACCTCTTTTCTTTCTAGCTTTTTTACACTCTTTCTGACTTTATTAAAATTACCCTCTTTCTTCCATTCTTTTTTTTTCTTATATTCCGCCTTCACATTTTTCTCATCTTTATATACTCCCGTTTTCTTCCTTCCTTTCTTTCTTTCTTTTCTTTTTACAACTACTTTTTCCGTCTTTATTACTTTCTTTCCTTTTTCTTTCTCTTTATATTCTTTCTTTCTTTTCTCTCTTTCTATTTTCAATTACGCTGCATCTGATTTTGTTTAAAAGCTGAATAATGGTCCATTCCGTTTTTATTATAGAGAGAACGGGAAGAAAAAGGACATGCTACACAGAAAAATATGACCAGAGAGAAAGAATGAAAGAGCGAAAGAGAGAGAACGAGAGGGTAGGGAAAGGATAGAGAGAGGGGTCGAGCGCGAGGACACGATAACATCAATCTGGTTCAATCGAACATAATGAAAAGATTAAAAAAAAACCCAGAGTTACTTCAAGATTATCATACTTTTTAGATACTGAAATATTTAGCAATAGCTCTTAAATAAAGAAATCAAACGTAATAATGTTTCTTAACCCTTCACCTACTTTAAGCCACTCACATCTATTGCGATCCTACCGTAAACCACTGGCAGCGGCTCTCGCATGTGTCACTTGTTTACACTGAAAAATCAAATAATATGACTTCATTTGAATATAATAAGTTCTGATACTGAACTTTTAAAAAATATTTCATCATACAGGTAAAAAAAAATACCAAGAAAATTTTGGTACAGCTGAAATTTAGTGAGCCAAGAGTTAAAACAGGAATGATTACTTGAAAATATAAATTTGAATGCAAACATAAAGACTAGCCTACCGTAAGCCACTAGTAGCAGCTCTCGCACGTGTGTCACTAGTTTTTCACTGTGCCCTCTAAATGTTATATGCACAAACCAGAATTTACCATAGAGAAAAAGGCTAATAAAATTCTCTGGAACTTTAGGATATAGCCGGATCACCTAATGCCGGCTTGGAGACCAGACTTAATGTTAATTAACAAGAAGAAAAGAACTCGTGAATTTTGTCGTAAACCGCGGATCACAGAGGAAAAATGAAAGAAAACGAAAAGATAGACAAATATTTGGACATATCCAGAGACTTGTAGAAACAACTGAGGAACATGAAGGTAGAGGATGTACCAGCTGAAATCGGGACCCTTGAAACTGCCCCGAAAGGTTTGGATAAGAGTCTAGATGATGTAATAAGAATGTTCTCTATTGGGCACAGTTAAGTCCGACGATTTTACTCTCCCAGCAACGTTGCACTCTTCTCACTCAAAAGGTCTTGTCTCTCGTCCACTCGTCACCACAAGCCAAAATGCTACTGCAGCTTTCTTCCCGGTTTGTCAGAGCTGGTCAAATAAATACACAATTTACAGTGTTCATCCGGGCTCCTTCCTCTGACCAGCACTGCGACACTAATCAGCACGCGTCAATCCTTCACATCCTGGCCACTCTGGATAGTTTTAGCCATTCCCATGCGTCGGGCCACGACTCACGATCAGGAGGATGCGAGTTCAATCTCCCCACTCGCCTCTGATCTCATTCTGCATGCCAAACACAGTCATGCACGCTTCGAACTACTACGTTCGTGGTTTCTACAAATGAACTGGGAATCAGAAAAAGAATCGACACCATACAAACATATTAAATATAAAAAGCATATCTAAATATTCAGATTTCTTTTATTTATGTTTGTTTAATGTGTTGTTTTTAATTAAAATAAAAACGAATATCTAAATATTTTGATTTTTTATTTGTAATTGATTGTTGGAAAAATATATTAAAACAAAATAAAAATACCGAAAAAAATGTTTTGATTTTTAAAATTTGTAATTGATTGTCGAAAAAATAATTAAAATAAAATGAAAATACCGAAAAAATTTTTTTTAGCGGATTGAAGGCATTTTTATGGACAAATTATTTTTTTTAGTGATTTGAAGGCGCTAAAAGAAAGCCATATTTTTATCGACAAGTAAATGTAAATATTTAATTTATAGAGCGGGTTGTTTTTTCAGCTATCACTGCCTAGCGTTTTTTAAGGCAGGAGACCGGGATGCAATTCTGCGAATAGCGCCGAACTGTGAACTCATTCTCCAGTGACACGTCTCTAGCCGCTAATATATACAAAACCAAAATATTACGTCATATTCTGTAATATGCATGAGGTTGCTTTATACATTATTCATCATTTTTGAATAATTTTAAACATTAGAATAATCATATTTTATTATAACTTAATTTTTAATGCAATAACGATTTATGAACTTGTAAAAATATTGTTTGATTTTTTAAATAAAACATAGCAATTACATATTCTATTTAATACTGTATCTTTATCGATTTATATATTACTAAAATAAGCCCTGTGGGCTGGGGTTTTAGAATACACCGACTGAACCTCAGTAGAGAAGTAAGACTCCCCAATGGAGCCACCTGTTGGCCGTAGATATCGACCCGTGAGGTTTGAGGATGGCATCCTGATGGCTGAACAGTCCAAGACATGTAGTACTCCACTTGGACCCTTACTTAAGGTAGACGGAAAGTCGGAGAGGCCCCTTCGGTCAATTGGTTGGTTGCATCAGGCCCTAGAACCTATATGATTGTCCCAACCCAATTACCATTATGGAAAACCCCAACCCAATTGGGTACGCATCAACAATGAATAAAACAAAACATCTTCGGCATAAAATGACCCAACAAGTGTTGACATGTCGTAAAATCCAACCAACCAGCCAGCCAACCATCCAACTACTTAAATACATTTAATATCATCGAAAGTTAGACAACTGTTACATAATCTATGCGGTTGCATAAGATTATTGTCAATCCCCTGTAATTCTGAGGGGATGACACTTTTCATCCATGGAAAATTACAGAAGCCCGCCAAATATGTGAAGTCACGTGGCACCTTTTTGTGAGTCCCTAGTTTTGCAGTTGGACGTCAGGCAGAGCGGTCGGCCATTTTATGCTCTATCTAAACTGGAACTCACGCGCGCTATGTTAGTTAGAGGATTATGTATAGTTAAGGAAATAAAAGTTTGGATAATTGATATGTTCTTGTGGTTAATGAATGTCTTGGTAACAAGACTAAGAAATGACGACCAGCCAGCAAGAAAATAGTAACAGAAAACCAGACCGAAATCCCCAAGTCAACTCCAGACGCTAGCCTTAGAAGATATCCAAGATCTTAGAAGATGCCAGACCAAGTCAAGATGATAGAAGAAATACCAAAGACGATCAGAATACTAAAGACGGCCAAGAAATAGAATTAAAGAAAGAGTATGCAACATTATAATTATTTAGTGCCAGTGAAGAAGGCGCTATGCAACCACAACGACGTGTCTGTTCAAAACTCAATTGGATGATCACTTAATCAACAGCAGGTACTGTAAGCAATGCTGACTCCGTTGTATATCAAAATGACGTGAATCTTCATTAAAATCTAAAATGAGTTGATATGTCATCAAATTACCCAACCAACCAACCAACCATCTAATAAATGTTATGCTTGTATATATTCTTCTATATGACAGGCACCATAATGAGATTTTTCGTTTTACATCCTATCAAAGGACCTGGAGACCTGAAGAAACTTGCTCTCACTCGACCCCCAGTGAAAGGCCACCTGCTATGGTGTTAAAAACTCTCAAGGAATCAAATTATAAGAATTTTCGTTTTAAGTTCTTTCTCTTTATCCACGCTATAGGTAAGGCAGTACAATCGGTGCAAACAAATCTTTGAAAGCCAATTCACTTCAATAGCGTAACTGGAGGCAGGTATAGGAAAACGGTCGTTCCCCTCGAAGCATATTTTTCAAGAGTTTAACCTTTTGCAAAACAACCATTTTATGCTTTACACCCCCTCCCCCTCGGGCGTTAAAAGTTGAATCTCATTAATTCTATTGGCTTTTAAAAAATATATTTTCTCTTTTTTTCTTCTTCTTTACTTTATCTCAGTGCTTAGAAAATCTTTCTGGATTTAATAATTACTTTTAAAGTGTTTTGAAATGTGGGTGCTATTCGCAGAATTGCGTCCCGGCCTCCTGCCTTAAAAATGCTAGGCGGTGAAAAAACAACCCGTTCAACAAATTGTGTTTTTTTTGTTAAAATATAAAAGAATATATAGATATAACGGTGCTTCCGTTTCTTATTAACCAATATACCACAAAAGGTATGCATCAAACTACTCTCCCTCCAGCCATAGGTAAACAGCAGGGCACACTAGGCTCCTTAACCATGTCTCGGTAACCAGTCTAGAATGAAAACTCTGAATTCAAACCTCTTAAACTCCGCTTAAGAAATTGACGTTGTGTGACATCCTGCTTGTGCGGAGGAGTAGGCACACTCTGACACACACACACACACACACACACACACACATATATATATATATATATATATATATATATATATATATGTATGTACAAAGTGTCAAAAAGTATCGAGATGTTTGGTACATTTTCACACACCTTGTATTCTGAAAAGATAACGTTCCATTCATTAATTTTTTTTAGAATGCAAGGTGTCTCAAAAAGTACCAAGTTTAAAGCTGTATTTACCGAGACAGAAATGAAGAAGGAATGGAAAGCTATTTTTTTCAAATACAAGGTGCGCCAAAAAGTACAAAAAATCTCGATACTTTCTTGACACACCTTGTATATATATGTGTATGTATGTGTGTTTTGTGTGTGCCTCCCTATAACGGTCTGGGTGAGAAATAAAAACAATTTATCACGTTCCTCAAAGCAATCTTCGTAAACAAAAACAATTTAAAAAGTCCGTTGCCTTTTACATATTTAAGCAGATATTTCGGAAATTGTCGACAAAATGAATAATCCAATTTTTGTCTAAAAAAACACAATTGACGCACTTTATTATAAGCTAGACAATTCAATAAAGTATTGTATATTTTGGGTAGAAATTTATGAAAAGAATATAGACATAAAAAACAAAAAACAAAAAAAAACAGAAACAAAAAACAACAAAAAACCATAAAGGCACATAAAGGAATTGTAATTGAAATGACTTCGAAATAGCTAGTGATGAAAATCTAAAATCACAATGTGTCTCGGTGCGTGGATCTAGACGATTACGGATACATCGCTCAAATTACTCTGGCCTGCGTTAAAAAAATATTTTCTAAAGATCAAAGATTTATCAAGTGATATATGATCACCATTTTATGCCGAATTCAAATATACCATTCATTGTGTTTGGTCAGGTCTGGTTTTTAAGATGTGCTTGAACACTTCACAACAAGTTGTACATAATAACACTGATTCAAAAGCCTGTGGACTCTACTTGTCACAAATAAATAGTCATAATACTGTTCTATACATTTCAAGTAAGAGATTGTATCTTAAGAATTTGATCTGATTAGAAAAAATGAGTATGATTTCTGGATTCAGCGTAAAAAAAGCTGTCTTAAATCATCTATTATATATTCGACCTTGAACCCCTCCCAAAGGAAAAACAAAAAAACAAAAACAAAACAAAGATAAAACAAAACAAAAAACAGGCCAGTGTTATAAATCCAAGTAGGTTTCTCCGTTAACTTTCAGCTCAATTACCTCCACGCTCATATTAACAATCTTAATGCCCATCTCTCCTGCAACTATGTTTCTATCATATACGTCCTGATCTCAACCAAACTTACAGCTGTGCATGGAAAGAATTAAAAGCATAATAGGTCACTGCTTTTTAGATAGGGTATGTCTCTTAAAACCAGTCTGGTTGTCCTTCTCACTTTAAAAGTGTATTCATCACATATTTACTAACTCTCATACACCCTGGCGGCTATACACACACACACCACACACACACACCACACACACACACACACACACACACACACATATATATATATATATATATATATATAACACAACCAACCAACGAACTCCAAACCTTGAGGAATCTAACCATAAAAACATTATTTAAACTAACGTTAAGTTTTCGTCGCTATGTCCTGAGTAGTAACCTCAAATAATTAAGGGTATTGCCCACTATGCAAATCAGGGTAGATCGACTAATATTTCCAATCTATTTACGTGGACGTTAAATGAATATAAAGATAAAGGATTTATTTCTATATCTCTATGTGGAAGTCACGTGTCACATGGGGACAATTTCATTTGTATGTAGAAAGTGAACTCGGACAATAAAACGGCCTTTTCAAGTTTATCAGTAGAAAACTAAAAAAAGGTCATTCGTGTCTATCAAGCAAAGGAATTCTTTGAGGGCGGACCGATTGTGTTTTGGCACCGGAGAAAAGACCAGCATTCAAATGGAAATGTGCCGACATTGTCCTAATATTTCTTCCCTCCTCTCTCTTTCTCTTTCTCTCTCTTTTTTCTCACTCTATCTTTCTTTGTCTCTCCCTCTCTCGTTCTGTGAAAGTGTGATTTTTCTCTCTTCTTTCTATCTCTAATATTATTTCACAGTTTCACAGTTTCTGTTCTATCTTTCTATTTCAATTAAATTCAACTTTCTTCTTTCGTTCTTTCCTTTTATCTCTCTCTCTCCCTCTCTCTATTGTTGCCATCATGATTGTTCTCTCTTCTTTCTGTCTCAAATATTGTTTCACAATTTTTTCTTTTCTATCTTTCTATTTCAATTAAGTTCAACTCTTTCTTTCTTTCTTTCTTTTTCTTTCGTTCTTTTTATCTCTCTCTCTCTCTCTCTCTCTATTGCTGGCATCATGATTGTTCTCTCTTCTTTCTGTCTTTAAATTG
>CM042155.1:8704990-8722490 GCA_023376005.1 Doryteuthis pealeii
TTACTAGGCTTATCGTTGCTAAATTTTGTAAGTTTGAAAAAAGAGCCATCAGGTTGCTTAAATAGAAATATTTCCCACCTGGTTGGTTCGTTTTTGTTTAGAAGGATTTTTGAACAGCATGTCAAGCCTTCATGGGTTATTCTATAGCGCAATACGTTTTTTCTTATCCATGCCTTTGCTGGTATCAATTTTTAAAACTCTATTGCCCTATGGCACGCTTCAAACCTTTTTTATCACAATATGCGCTAGAAGGCGGTGGCCGAGGGATCATAGTGTCCTTGGTATGAAGCAAATTTGAATCGCAAATGATGAAGTTCCAACATTTTGGAGCTCTATGGCGCGTGGATAACCCTTCATCGCCATTACGCAGGTCCACTCTGACCCGGATGGTAGTACTTTTGGGGTCCCATCTTTGGGTTTAAATAGAAGGACATGAGTTATTAAAAATTGTGTTTAAAAAAATTGAGTTTAAAAAAGAAATACAATGCCCATCAAAAAAAGAATAAATTCAAAATGTGTTCGCAATACAATAACCCAACATAGGTTGAACTACCGTAAAATCCAATCACCCGCAAACTGACGCAACCAACCGGAACCTTTATCATAATCTAGAATCAGATAGTTCTTATTAAAGTTTTCAACACCTTATACCTATAGAGTTAGATTCAGCGGTACCGCTGTTCGAAACTTGTTAGCTTATAAACAACATCTTCTAAATTCAATATTTAGATGATTTAAAACTTGCAAGCTTGAATATGTTGAAGTGACCTTGCAATGTTCAAGTGAAGATTTAGTCTGCAGTCTGCAATTTACCCGGAGACTCAAACAAGCGGGTTTGGAGCACACACACACCACATACAACACACACATAATATATGTTATATATATTATATATATATATATATATATATATAATATATATATATATAAAGAGATACGAATAGTAAATATTAAAAGACGTTTGAGAAATCAAAACAAATCTCAAATTTTGGCCAGCAGACGAAGAAAAATTAAATAAGGATCTTTCCTTCTTACTAGCAATTTGATAACTATCATTTGCGTGTGGCTTATAATAGAATGGTGTAACTGGTCAAAAGTCATGGGAAATGGACTCTTCGCCCCGAGTTTCAAATCCTGGACGTTGTAATTGCATTTCAACTTAGCGCTAATACCCCTTGGGAAAGGAATGAATCCTACTCTCCCTCCCAGCGTATGGTAATGCATCGGGCAAAGTGGACTTCCTTTAACCCTTGGTTAGACAAGCCGGGTCTAAAGGAGGAAACTCTGAATTCAAACCTGTTGAACTCCGGCTAATAATAGACTTTGTGTCGCATCCTGCGTACGGGTGGAGGGGTTTGGTCAATTATATATATATATGAGAGAGAATAGAAATACGCAATCTTCGGATGTAAAATACGCCCACTCAGACACAGGCACCACAGAATTACACAACAGATACACACACAACACATACACACCACACATCATATATATACTATATACTATATATATTATATATATATAACTATAGTGTGGGGATGGCCACTGTTTCACCTCTTGCCTGGAAATGGTGTACAAAACCAGTATTATCTGTAGAGTGCTCAATATAAAATAGAGTCTGTTATATAATATAATAAAATAATATATAAAGGTTGTTACATATTATTATTTGGTGAAAACGGAACATTCACGACCATATTGGTTTCATGCGAGGCAATCTTCACCTGATTATTGCTTCGCATGAAACAATTGGTCGTGAATTTCCTTTGTCACCTAATAAATAGATCTGTAAAACTTTATATATTTTTTCAATTATATTATATATTATATATATAATTATATATATATATATATATATATATATAATATACTTTGTTTACATATAGATTGGATGATGATATAAATCATTGAGTCTGTGTGCGTGCGTTTGTGTGTTTGTATGTATTTGTGTGTGAACTAAGACACTAAGTAACTAATAACGTTTCTTGTACTTTAAAATCTTTTTTTAAAAAGAGTTTGATATCAAAAAAGAAGGAAGTGGGAACCAATCAATATACGAGGATAATCCCAAAAGTAAGGTCTCTTAAATATATGTTAGAACACAAGCAAATATATGCACAACACACCCCGTGTGCAAATATTTAATTCTCATTAATGAAATATCATATTATTAGAAAGGTTATGGAACTAAATAAGAAAGCCAGATTTTTTAAAAAAAATGAAACAGAATGGGGTAATAATCCGGAAATAGAACACTGAAGTTACTCTCCATCGCTCCTGTCCGTTCATTAGCAAAATTTCCTTATTATAACTGTTTTAGTTAAAATAGGAAGTAAAAGAATAAAAATAACAGTTATTTCTTCTTGTCAGGGAGTTTCTTTTAAGATTTATCCCCGAGATTTTTTGCTCATATCTCATTAGGATAATACAACAATTAGAAATCGATAATCCTGAAGGCACATATTATTAACACCAACTTTTTAATATCAATATGCAAATCAGCTTTCCCCGTTCACATTGTAAACTGCTATTTTGTTGTTATGTAATACAATTGCATGCTAATAGCATGCAGCGCCGCCCAACGGGTGGGGGATTTGCTATAATTAACGCGGCGTGATCCCAGGGGCCCATCCCCCGAGGCAACAACCTCCCTCCTAGATTTAAAGGGGCAGTGCTGAGGGGGATGCCGACGGGATCGACGCAATTTTTCACACCGCCAACCATGAGGCTTCGTTTTGTGGTGGTTCACACGTTATAGGGCTTGTGCCTGACACTACAGGTGGGGTACGTTGGAAAATAGTATGGCAGCCCCCGTCCAACGGTGGGGATTGCTATAATTAACGGCGTCGCTCCAGGGGGCCATCCCCCAGGCAATACTGCCCCTTCGCGATTTAAGAGCAGGGCTGGGTTTTAATGCCCAGCCCGAGGCGCCCTCTTGAAAGGGGGAAATGCCGACGGGATCAACGCAATTTGTCAAACTTGCCACCATAGGCCTTCGGTTTGTGGGGGTCCCACGTTAATAGGGCCTAGTTCGTTAACTCGTACAGTGGGGTGTACGAGGTAAATACAATGCGCCCCGACACGGTGGGGATTGCTATATAACGGCGTCGATCAGGGGGCGATCCCCAGGCAACACCTGCCCCCGATTTAAAAGGGGCAGGGCTGGGTTATTGCCTCAGTGCCGTGATCCCCGGCGTTGGTCAGATCTAATTTAATTTTCCGAGGTAAATTTAAAATGTAAGATTGACCACGCCGGAGGGATCCATGCTCGGTCCTGGAATCGTTTAACGAAGAGATAGCTGATGGTAGGTGTGGCGTTCCACTCAGAACCTAAAAATAATCTCCTTGTTCTAGCGCTAGTGAAAAGGGGATATACTCCCTCATTGCATGGCTGATACCGACATTAGGTCCGCCCCGATGACTTTACTTACTTACTTATATATATATATATATATATATATATGTATATATATATATGTATGCCACCCAAACCCGGTAGAGTTCTCAAGGAGCGACTTTAGTTAACTTTCACCGCCAACATAGGGCAATAATCATCTATTGCTTACATATTTGATCTCTCTGATATTCGTAAAAATATGTAAACAAATTTATGTATTTGATAGTTGAAACACCGCTCCTTAATGGCAGTTGTCAATGGCGGGGAGGTTAACGAATAATACTGATGAAAAGTCAGCCGGGTTTCACTCCTGGTCGGAGGTAGTTGTTGTGTATCTATCCCACACTGATGAAACGTAAACGTCGAAAGACGCTGTCTGTGGATGAGTTATATATATAATATATATTATTATATATATATATATATATATATATATATATATAATATATATATAATAGAGAGTTTTATAATTTGGCTTGAGGCATTGTGTATATATGGTTTGGGAGGTTGATTTTGAAGGCTATCACAATGCAGGTGTAAAGAATAAGGTAACAAAGGTGTTGTGTGTTAACTTGTATTTTATTCTTGAATTTTCGAGATAAAATCTTTTTTTCAGAAGATGACTGGAACTGAAGTCGTCTTCTTATGGCATTTCTAGTTAAATGAATTTTTTTTTTGAAAATGATGGCATTTTTTATAACTGTAGTCTCGTGTTACATGTTTACGTGAATGCCTTTTTTGTTTGTACCTGTGCGTATGTTGTTATGCGCGTGTGTATGAAAATGCGTGTAGGCTGTGACGTTATGACTGTATCCACGCGCGGATGTGCATATGAATAACCGTATTCACATGCAACACGAGAATACAGTTATAAAAATACCATCATTTTCAAAAGAAAAAAAAAATCATTTAACTAGAAATGCCATAACAAGAGATTTTATCTCGAAAATTCAAGAATAATACAGGTTAAACACACAACACCATTGTTACCGTTTATATATATATATATATATATTATATATATATATTATGTATATTTTAATATAGGTCCGTGATAACCTACTCGAGTTTCACCATGTTGAAGATCTTCAGGGTTAACTCCACTGTGTAAATCAAGATGTTGGTTGATTGTAGACAATTATATGTAATTATAATATATAATTGTCCACAATCAACCAACATCTTAATTTAAGTTAACCCTGAAGATCCTCAACATGGTGAAACTCAAGAAGGTTATCACTTGGACCTATATTAAAATAAATTTGCTCTACTAGCGTATTGAGTACTTTTTTATTTGTTATATCACTGCTTTACCTTTATGAACTTCACATCAACCACCATGACCATATTCCCCGGTAAATCATATTTCCATAATATATATATATATATATATATATATATATATATATATATATATATTATACCAAGAGTGTTGGTAAATCCTCGCGGTGAGAAAAAAACAGCAAATAGTTTGATTGTAAAAATATACTACCAAACATCACGCGGGGAGAAATGAATTTTTGGAAAAAATAAAAGACCAAGATAATCGTACCAACTAAAAGTAATCTATTGGTACAATATTTGGCAAAAAGAAAAAAAAACAATTTATATGTATATATATATATATTCATACAAAACCGCCAGGAAACTAAAGCTAATGAGTAAAAAGTGCTCAATACCTAAGTAGAGCAAATAATAAAGATAAATCTAATGTCAGATAAACCTGCTAAAAGTTTCGCTTAATGCTCTTCAGGGCTAAGAGTCGGATCTTAGCCCTGAAGAGCATTAAGGAAACTTTTTGTAGGTTTATCTGACTCATTTAGATTTATATATATATATATAATATATATATATATATATTATATATATATATATATATGAGGTAGATAAAAGGATAGTGAACAAGAAATGATAACTCAAAACAAATCTAAGAGTTGAAATATTTCGTCCGATTTATACGGACTTCATCAGCCAAAGATTTGTATTGAAAGCAAAATTACGTGCAAGTACATGTGATTTGGTGAGGGGGGTGAGTTAGTAGCGGAAGTGAAGGGAGGGAGGATAGGGAGCTGATATGAATGAAGTGTGGGGATAGTTTACAGGAAGTAGAGAGAGGTTTACACTCCTCCCTTGACCTACACCTGTGCCCATCTACTCCCAACCTCTCTCTACTTCCTGTAAGCTATCCCAACACTTCCGCTACTAACTCACCCCGCCCTCACCAAATCACATGTACTTGCACGTAATTTTGCTTTCAATAAAAATCTTTGACTGGAGATGTCCGTATAAATCGGACGAAATATTTCAACTCTTAGATTTGTTTTGAGTTATCAATTCTTGTTCACTATCCCTTTACCTCACCTCATACTGTCGATTCTACCCCATTCCATCCTATCTTCATATATAATATATATATATATATAATATATATATATATTAATATATATAATGAAATAATCGTACCAACATATGTGTGTGTGTGGTGCGTGCATGCATGTATGAGCGTGTGCATGCGCGCGTATATGCGTCATACATCTCTGTGCGTGCATGCATGTGTCTTTGTGCACATATGCGTATGTATGTTTCTACGTATAATGCGCGCGTGTATATTGTTATGCATGTATATGTATGTGTGTCTGTACGTGAGCGTGTGAATGTATGTGCACGAATTTGTATGAGTACGTATATGCGTGTCTGTCTGTGTGTACATGTGTGCTATGTGCCGTATATATGTACACGTGGAGCCATAGTAGTATGCGTAGGGCGCTTCAGTATGTATATTGTAAGGCTGTACCCAGCTAATATAGTGACATGTGTGTGGCATATAAATATGTATGAATATTATTTTTGATGCGTGTTATGTCCGCAGTATATGTAACTACGTAGCAACACGTCCGGTTGTCAACGAACACCTCGTAATAGACAACACCGCAGTTCAAAGCCCCACCACCAGCCCACCCATAATATACAACATTTACAACCTTAAAATTAATATTATCGCACCCACTCCCCAACTATCACGACCCGTCCGTATACATCATACACGGCCTAGCATGCATATAGAAAGAAAACATGCACACACACACATACATGTATAGACACGAGCGCTCGCACGTAAGCACTATTAAAATACCGCACACTAACAGATCAACGTATTATGTGTGTGACCAGTCACTACGCGTACGCAACCTTTATACTGCCCATAAAACACTCTCAACATTCAATTCACCTTCACATACATACATACATCATTTTATCCAATCATACGCATCCCATGTCTATTGAATTTTTGAAATTTTTGAAATTTTTCGATTTCCTCACATTTGAAACATCTTCACCTGATGAATGCATCGCATGAAACCAATATGGTTGTGAATGTTCCTTTGTCACCCCAATAAATAGATATGTAAAACCTATATATTTATCTTATTATATTATATAACAGCTCTATTTTATATTGAGCACTCTACAATTAATACTGCCTTTGGTACATCGCCATTCCAGCAAAAGCTGAAATAGTGACCATCTCACATACAGTATATATATATATATATATATATATATATATATATATATATATATATATACTGTATGCAACGAGACTCTGCTGTGCCAGACTAGACAATGCTTAGTAAATAACATCAATATTTGTATATTTCTATCCATGCGTGTATATCAATTAAATTTCTTCTGACACAATCATTTTCCAATTTTCATTTATTTTTGACGTTACTGATGAATATTCTGTCAGGAGACGAAAAAAAAAAAAAGTAAAAAGAAAAGTTAGTGAAACAGAAAATGAAATACCAAATATTCTCTGTCAGTTCATATGACAACAAACGTTCTTTTTTTTTAGAGAAGAGAGAGAGAGAGAGAAGAGAGAGAGAGAGAGAGAGAGAGAGGAGAGAGAGAGAGAGAGATATTCAAACTCGGAAGAAGTGTCAAGTCACTGGCAATTTCCTAGCAGCAAAGATGGTGGTACGATTGGTGAATAATTGATAATTGCTCATCCTTTTGACAGAGTCGTTTTTGTCGTTTTTACCTGACTCTCTTATCAAATTCATACAGTATAGCTATCACAGAGAGTCATGCTATCACTTATACTATCTAGTATCTCTCCCCCCCTCTCTCTCTCTCTCTCTCTCTATATATATATATATATATATATATATATATATATATATTTGTAAGGTAGTAAGATGATTTAAAAATCCTCAAAATCTCACTGTATAACCAGATTGTATGCGCGTGTCGGTGCAAACATATATTCATACAAGGATTTATATGAATCCCTAAAGAGAGCTCAATGTATAATAATCAATAAATTAGATTATATACAGAGCAATATTTAACTCTCAAAGAAAGAAAAAAAATTAACTAACCATCATTCCGTAATAAATTTATTTCGCTCAGAAACTCAAAAGGCTTTCACATTTTTTTTTTTTGAAAGCGTTTTGAGATTCTGGTCAAAATAAATTTATTACGGAATGACGGTTTGTTAAGTTTTTCCTTTCTTCGAAAGTTATATATATATATATATATATATATATATATATATATATCAGTCTATTCCCATCAATATATATATAATATATATAATATTATATATTAATATATATATATATATACATATCCTTTTCCTCTTTGATATTCATCACGTCTTTTTTATTTATTGCACATGTTCACGTCTCTCTCTCTCTCTCTCTCTCTCTCTTCTCTCTCTCTCTCTCTCTCTATCTCCGTCTCTATTTTTTGCATCTACCTCCCACGTGTTTGTGTTGTCAATATGCCATATCTTCATGACTCTTCTGCAGACATCCTTAAATCGTAGGCGTGCTCTACCAACCGATCGGGAGCCTTTTACTAATTCGCCGTACAAAAGATCTTTTGGGATGCGGCCAGTTTCCATTCTCGTGACACGTCAAAGCCAGCGAAGGCGCCTCTCACAGAGACTGGAGAACATGTTGGACTGTGATATCGTAATAATGTTACATAATTGATAGGGGGCTTATTAATTATGTACTAGCAATAATGATATTTGAGAAATAATATTATTAGTATTAGTAATAGTTGAAAATTTGTTACCATGATTTCGATCTAAATGATCTCATTAGTATTAGGTTGGGTCCTGATGATATCATTTAGATCGATATAATGGTGTTACATAATCTATGCGGTTGCATAAGATTATTGTCAATCCCCTGTAATTCTAAAGGGATGGCCCTTTTCATATCACGGGCGGGACTTTCCATGGAATAGTACAGAAAGCCCGCGAAAATACGTGAAGTCACGTGGGACCTGGTATGGTCCTCAGTTTTCAGTTGGACGTCAAGGCAGTGAAGATGTGCTGCTTTAACTGGAACTCACACTGCATACGCGCGCTATGTTAGTCAGATATTTAGTTACATGAAATGTATAGTTAGGTAAATAAAAGCTTAAGAAAAATGACACGGTCATGTGATTAATGCATGTCTTGTGATTAATGCATGTCTTGGTAACAGGACTGATTGGAAGAAGAAATGAGTCAAGTGCGAACGACCACCAAGACGCTAGAAGACGAAGTCCAGATGTTAGAAGAGACCAAGAAGAACTTAAGATGGAAAAGACGTCAGAAGAAGAACAGAAGAAGAATAGAAGAAAGTAATGAGAAGGGTATGCAATAATGGTAGACCCATAGACTATTACTATTATTACTATCATATATATACTAGCAGGACCTGAGGATATAACACAGTATTATAATTTAATTATTAAAACATTTGATATGTTTACGTAAGAGCTATTGCGAAATATTTCAATAAGTAACAAGTATAATAATTTTGATTTAACTCTCTCTCACTCTTTTTTTCTTTTTTGTCTTTCTTTTCATCTTTTCATTGTGTTCGATTGAAACAGATTAGCGTCATCGCTTCCGCATTCTAAACCCCTATATCTTTCCACTACTCTGTTTTTTTTCTTTCTTTCTTTCTTTCTTTCTTATTATATTTTTTCTGTGTAGCATGGCCTTTTTCTTTACTAACTTTATAATAAAAATGAAATGGTCCATTATTTAGTTGAGATGACGACACTAATAAGAAATAAGAATTTAGAGAATAGGCAACACCAGATAATCAGGATTTAGATTTTTTTCATTTCCTCTTGGACGATTTGGACGGTTTAATTTTCAACCTGCAGGTATTGCAAGATGATAACAGTTGGGAGATTAAGGAACAAGAGTATTAATACATAGATAGTAAGACTATAATTCAAAAGTTAACTGCTAATTCTTTGAGAAGAAGAGTAATAAAAATTACCAGAAATAACCAATGCAGGGGTTCATGTCAGTATGATAGACAAGACTTAACCTTTAACTGACCTTGTTAGCTGTTCTCTGATTGGTCTGTCCAGTCGTAAGAACGAGGTAAAGATATAGAGTAATTCCCAGCGCCATAACGAGCGGATGCATAAAATGGCTATTTTTTCTCACGCATGTTCATTATCTTTGTGAACTTGGGTTTTGAAATATGGACGTCTAAAAATATACTAAGTCGTTGTGTTCATGTATACGAACAAGAATGGATACAGAGATGAAGAGACGCCCAAAACCAACCCAATAAATCCTATACCAGAAGAGAGGAATCAATCCAAATAGAAGTTTGAGAATTCGTATATATATATATATATATATATATATATATATAATCCAAAAGTCCAGAGAAGAAATCTTCCTTACGACACAAGAGTTTTATTTAAAAAACCTGTCACAGTTTGAGAGCTCAATGTGTGCTCTTAATGTTAGAGTCACAGGGCAAATATATAAGTAAAGAAATAACAAAAGACTTAGAGATTTAGCATTATAGTCTATTTCAGGGAGCTTAGACAAAGTGTCTCACTCTCCCGACTTATCAGATGCGATATATATATATATATATATATATATATATATATATAATATATATATATATATATATAATATATAAACTGTCGTTATGGGTCCAACAGGAGAAAATTAGATATTCTATAAAAATGAAGGTTCGCAAAAGGATCATGTTTTTTTTAATGTTTTATTATTATCTTACATATACGACACGTGTTTCATATCTTCTATTATCTTCTTCAGACATTAATTAACCATATTTTGCCAGAATATTAATTTGTACATGTGGGATTTCTGTTATTTGATAAGTTGTATATATATATATATATATATATATATATATATATATATATATATATATATATGTATATATATAAGTATATATATATTATTTGGTTGTATATATATATATATATATATATATATATATATAGTTGTATTATATATATATATTATATATATATATATATATTATATATATATATTGTATTTTAGGGTCTCCGTATACTTCTCTCGGTATATATTTTTATGTTTTTTTTATGTTGAAGTTGGGCGTTATTATGAAGCATATAAAAATAGATGAAGGAACTCGATGTTATAGAGTACTGGATTCACTTATTTTTTTTATTATTTGTTCTCATAAATTTTCGGGATCGTTAGATTCCCTTTTTCAAATGAATGTCGCTCCTGTTCAACGGATCCTTTGTCTTTGTTGTTATTGACAGCGGCAGCGTCTGTGAAATATTTGTAATAACGGAGTATTCCGATATCGGCGTTCAGTCCCCTCACGTGAGTTCGTAGTTAAGATGCCGCTGTCAATAACAACAAAGACAAAGGATCCGTTGAACAGGAGCGACATTCATTTGAAAAAGGGAATCTAACGATCCCGAAAATTTATGAAAACAATAATAAAAAATAAGTGAATCCAGTACTCCATAACATCGAGTTCCTTCATGATAACGCCCAACTTCAACATAAAAAACATATATATATATATATATATATATATATATATATATATATATATATATATAGACACATTTATATATATATATATATATATATATATATATATATATATATATATATATGCAAAAGCAAGATGTTGTCTGCATGTCAGTATTTTTGTTTGAAAACGACCGAGGAAAATTGATGGAAACCAACAAAGACCAAAGTTCAATAAAATCAACATCCGAGAGAATGTTAAAAAGCTTTTTACCTCATTTCCGCAAGAAAAAACTAAACAAAAATATAAGAGTATCAATCAACGATATATCAGAAAATAATTCAAATAATGATTAGAAAATGAAATAAGTTCATAAAGGATAAAAAATAATAAAAAGCAAAGAAAAGATGAAGAAAAGAAAAATACAAACAAGAAAATAGAATAAAATACTTAAAAAGAGAATATATAAAGAAGAAAAGATACTAAAACAAATCTATAGAAAATGTTTTTATTAAAATCTTATTATAATGGAGATTGTGTGTTTTTCTGTCTGTAACCGAAACTATATTACTACTCAAGTCACAATTCCCTTAGTTATTTACGTCACATTCTTCATGATTTTATTTTTCATCTAAAACTCAATTATTAATAAAATTGTTATACTTTATTAATACTGTCGACTATATCTACATGCGAATAACGTGCTATTGTTTTTATATATAAACCAAAATAGCGGTTTACAGTGTGAACGGGAAGCCTATTTGCATATTGATATAAAAAATTTGATTTTAATAAATATGTGCTTAGTATTATTGATTTCTAACTGGTTGGTTTCATCTGAATGAATATAAGCAAAATTCTCTTCAATGAATCTTAAATCCTCTTTTAACTAAATTCTTAAATTAGAAAAAATAACAATGAAAAACGAGAGTGATGGAAGAGTAAGTTTCAGTCGTTCTGTCTATCGATTACACTCGCCTCTGTTTAAAATCTTTTTATCTGCATTCTTATTTAGTTTCATTAGCCTTTCTAATTTAATAAAATATTTTATTACATCAAAACTTAAATACTTGCACCCGGAGGGTGCATATATTTGCTAGTATATATAAATATAGATGTTGTATAGGATTAGCTACCTCACACACTATACATTGAATTAATTGTTCCGACTGTCTGATAAATAGCTCTTAGAAGACAAGATGAGGAATTAGTTAATATATATATATATAATATATATATATATATATATATATATATATATATATATATGAGAAGAAAATATTTAAAAAATATAACAAACACAGGATGTTATGATCAGGGGAAACAATTTTATATGTCAATACTTAAGTATTTCGGTATTATACCATCTTCAGGACACTGTTAATTAATGTTTATGTGAGGGACAAAATGAAAGATGTTAAGTGTATAGTGAATGTGTGAATATGATCTTATTAACCGTTAATTTTTATATGTGCGTTTGTTAACAAAAGCCGCTAATTCACGTGTCTGCATGCGTCATCTTATGATCTTCACCTTCCATTTTTGCACATGCAATGATCACGTCATCTGCTTTCGTAAACAAATGCGCATATAAAAATTAACGGTTAACAACATCATATTCACTATGCACTTAACATCTTTCATTTTGTCCCTCCCATTACTTAACAGTGACCTGAAGATTGTATAATACCGAAATACTTAAGTATTGACATATAAAATTATTTTCCCTGATCCTAACATCCTGTGTTTATTATATTTTAAAGATATTTTCTTCTCATATTGTCGGATTAATTTCCCCATCGTATTTCCGTATATATATATATATAATATATATATATATATATATATATATATAATATATATAATATATATAGTACGTTGAAAATGGAACAAACAATTTTTGAAGTGTTTTGAATTCTTTTTCCCAACACTTAAAAATTATCTCTATTGTCAAAATAGAGATAATTTTTTTTCAAACACCAAATATTTTACTCTGATGAAGGCCGTTATTCTTTGTATGCTTAAAGATTTTCTAGTTTTCTATTATTATTTCATTTTATATTTACAAAAAAGTTAAATAGAATACATGTGTACATGAACAAACTCCTGGCCAAAACACGTGTTAGTAAATCTATTTTATCCATTCAGCATTTCTTTCCTTTGTTTATATTTCCTTTGAATATATATATATATATATATATATATATATATATATGAGCGAATAAATATACTACTACGAAGCCCTTGACTTGCGTCTTATTCACTTTTCAAAGCTCTTACTTTTCTTTGGGTGTGAGTAAGTTGGCCGCCTTACTCAAGACACAAAATAGACGAGATTTATTTTTAATTTTTTATATCCCGGACAACGCCAGGTACCTCTGCCAGTTTATAATAAAAGTGACATCGCTGATGTTATGAGATTTTCATATTAAATTGAAGCGAAGCGACGGGACATGAACTGGTTTATGAAAACAATTTGAAATTTGTTCATGTTATATAAACATTTGATTTTATAGAGCAAAAACTGCTAAACTTGTCTCTTGAGTTTTTCTATATATTTTATTTCTATTCATTTCTCGGCTTACACGTCAATTCTTCGCATTTCTCTCCAATTATAATGCTGGCCCGAAATCAGCATTATTGATCTGACGAATTCATGAATACAAGAAAATAATACGCATGTCTTGGTGATTTTATCTTGTCTGGCGAGAAACGCAATATCCAAGTTTTCATAATCTGACACAATTTCTTTAGATAATTTCAAAACTATTACAACTCATAATACACATGAACACAAAAAAAAACAAGAAAAGAAACCAAAAAAACACCATAGAATTAGTGGGAGCCACAGTCCCCACCCGCCGCCAACTATCCGATTGCCATTAATTGTGTGGCGCTCCACCTCAGACGCAAAAACAGTCTCCCTGGTCTAGCGCTAGTGAAAAGAGGATAGACTCTCTCGCTAATAGGCTGATACCGACTTAGTCTACCGGACGACTTTAGGCTACCCGGACGACTTTACTTACTCATATTTTAATTCTTGCGGTGTAGAATATTGTCGAGACATTCTGCATCTTATGTTACTCCATCCCTTAATAAAACAAAAATCATATATAATTTTGTTTGTGCTAATCGCTGTATTTAACACGGGTGACCACTTATCAATTCTTACTGGGTAATCCGTATGTTCGTCATAGTGCGAAACTAATCTAAGCTTATTAAATCACAAGGACCCAATGAATTCAAATTGATTTTATTATACAATAAATAAGTAGGTTTAAAAAAAAAACAACACTTTACATCATTTACACATTAAATATCTTCTGGGTAACGATCTCCCGCTTTTTTTTTGTTACGTTTTTAACTAATTGTTGATTCGTTCCTTATTTTCAAATTATACATACAAGCGACATCTGATGATAACGTTGACCGTTGTCACAAAGAAACAAAAAACACCATAGAATTAGTGGGAGCCACAAATTTTACATCCTTGTCTTCGAGATGCTGGTTCAAAAAGAGGAAAATTCCTAATTACGATTTCTACCGCCAGAAATTGCAGGCCCTGTGATTGGTTGGTTTTAAAAGGTGCATGTCAATCAAGGGAGATAACCCACCTACCTAGGATGTTTTTTTTAATATATCAACAAGTAAAGAATTCAAATATAAAAACTGCAACGTCATAAACAAGTCCAACACGCGCTAATCTCAAATTAAACTAGGATGATACAAAAGTTTTACAAAATATATTTACCTAACCCCTTCGAACGAACAGGATGTGACACAAGTTCAATTTCTAAAGTTAAATAATGGTACATTCCGTTTTTATTATAAAGAAACAAAAAGGTTGGAAGAGGTACATGCTAAACAGAAGAAAAAAAAACACAATAAGAAGGAAAGAAAGAAAGAGAATAGGGACAATGTATAGAGAGGGGGTTAGTGGGCGGAAGTGATAAAGCTAATCTGTTTCAATCGAGCATAATGAAAAGATGAAAAGAGAGAACGGAAAAAAAGGAATGAGTGTGTGTGTGTGTGTGTGTGATTGAGAAAGAGAGAGAGAGAGAGAGAGAGAGAGAGAGAGAGAGAGAGGCATAGAAAAAGAGAGAAAGAGAGAGAGAGAGAGAGAGAGAGACAGAGACAGAGAGAGAGACAGACAGACAGACAGACAGACAGACAGAGGGAGAGAGAGTTAAATCAAGATTATTATACTTTTTACATATTGAAATATTGCAATAGCTTTTAAGTAAATATAGCAAACGTCTGAATAATTAAATGATCATACTGTGGTATATCCACAGAACCTACTTAATTATATATATATATATATATATATATATATATATATATATATATATATATATATATTACCGAACCCCTCCACACAAGTAGGATGTGACAGAAGTTCAATTTCTAAAGCGGAGTTTAACAGGTTTGTGGTATAGAGGAATGAGAAAAGTAGGGGTGGGCTTAGTATGTGGGGAATGTGATTTTTTCAGGATTAGTCGGTTGACTTTGAAGAAGATTTGATAGAGTATCAATTGAACTTAGTTGCTGTTATATCCATTTTTCCTTTATTTTCATTCACATTTTGTTGGATTTATTCAATCCTTCACTCCTCATATATATATATATATATATATATATATATATATATATATATATATAAGTTGAAAATGGAAGCGAATCCGATGGTATGTTAAACAGAAAAATAAAGGAAAGAAAATGTTGAATGGATAAAATAGGATTTATATTATTTATTTTATTTTACTGACACGTGTTTCGACCAGGAGTTTATCCATGTATACATGTATTCTATCTATTATTATTTTAAATACAAAATAAAATAAAATAGAAATAATAGAAAAAACTACAAACATTTGTTTAGTATACAAAAAAAAATTCTTGTAGTTTTTCTATTATTGTTATTTTATTCTATTTTGTATTTAAAATAATAATAGATAGAATACATGTATACATGGATAAACTCCTGGCCGAAACACGTGTCAATAAAATGAAATAAAATAAATCCTATTTTATCCATTCAATATTTTCTTTCCTTAATTTTCATTTCAACACACGCATACACACACACACACACACACACAT
Source organism: Doryteuthis pealeii (assembly GCA_023376005.1). Classification (NCBI taxonomy): domain Eukaryota; kingdom Metazoa; phylum Mollusca; class Cephalopoda; order Myopsida; family Loliginidae; genus Doryteuthis; species Doryteuthis pealeii. The sequence continues at coordinate 8,721,293 of CM042155.1, forward strand.
ATATATATATATATATATATATATATATATATGTGGTGTGTGTGTGTGTGTGTGTGTGTGTGTGTGTGTATGTATGTATATATACGCCTTCTTGCCTATGAATATCCATGATTTTAAGCATTTCTCTCTCAAAGAAATAATCTATTTATGCCCTGACATGTATTACATGAAAATATCAATTCATATTCGTTGACCTTTTGTCGTTTAACCAAGCTATATTTCCTTGCCCTGGTGCGATAAAATGATGTCTACAGAAACCTGGTCACAAAGGAGTTGGGAAATTAGTTGGGTGGACTAATCGTATGCGACAGCCAGATCAAAGCTGATTTCTTGAGGACGCATATCAGGTAAGAGAAGTTCACATGCGAACGACTTGCTCAATAAAATCCGTATCTAAATATGTAAATTGCTTTATTAGAAATAACTCGAGTCGGTGATGATAATCGTATTACTCGGGGTAATGAGATCGCCCTCAGCTGTGAAGTTAACATTGCAACTCATTTTTAGCTCACTATACAGGGTGTCTATTAAGTTCTGCAACAGATTTAAAATGTAACAGCAAAGATGGCAGACTTGTTGAAATGCAATAATTAGAAGGTACATAAAAAATAAAACTACAAGATTTGGTTTCGTTTGGTTTGTTTTGTTTTACGGCATATCAACCTCAGTGGGTCATTTAATGCCGATAAAGTTTTGAAATAAATCAATTCATAATGCATAATACAATTTTTTTATAAATACATTTTTCTATTTAACCCATAGATGGGACCCTAACAGGTACTACCACTCCGGGTCAGTGTGGACCAGGGAGCAATGGTGATGAAGGGGTGCTCCACATTCCTCAAATCTCCTAAACTGGAACCTCACCATCAGATAGAGTTTAACGTCATTCCCAGGACATGTAGACCCGCAGCCACCGCCTTCTAGCACCCATATGATAAAAAAGGGGTTGGGGCTTGCCATAAGGGCAATAGGGTTGGGAAAATCATATAGGTGTTAGGGCTTGACGTGACCAGCCAATTGATCGGAGGGTGCCTCTCCGACCGCCCGTCTAGCCCAAGATAGGGCCAAAGTGGAGTATTGCATGTCATGAACTGCTCATCCACCTGGGCTCTATCCTTAAGCAGTCGGTGCATTCTAACGCCCCAGCCGACAGGGCGGCTACAAGGTTTGAATACTTTTATGTGTATTTAAGAGA
>CM042155.1:8727490-8737490 GCA_023376005.1 Doryteuthis pealeii
TCACATCCTGATCGTAGGGGGGGGGGGTTGGTAAATATATATACTGGGAAGTGTGTGGGTTTTCTCTGAGTGAGTGCTGTATCTTACCCTTCCTATTAAAAAAAATAAATCTGGCGTTGAAAAACCCACGAAGACTGATATGCCATTAAACAATGAAACCAAACCTACCCAAGGGCAATAAAACGAGCAAATTCATCAACCTATAAGTGACTCGCAGTGCAACACGCACTTATAGGAACACAGGAGTAGGAGTGCGTGGTGTAATGGTTAAAGTCATGGGAAATGGGCTCGTCGACGCGAGTTCAAATCCTGGACGTGATAATTGAATTTCACTTAGCGCTAATACCCTTGGGAAAGGTATGGAATTTACTCTCCCTCCAGCTATGGGTAAATAATAGGGCAGACCGGGCTCTCTAACCTTGGTTAGGCAACCGGTCTAGGAGAAGGAAAACTCTGAATTCAAACCTGTTAAACTCCGCTTAAGAAATTGACCTTGTGTCACATCCTGCTCGTGCGGAGATGTTGGTAAATATATATATAGGACCACAGTTCATATTGGTTCCATTCCGCCGTGGGGATGAGATGACGTGGGAGAGACGACAATCACGTCTGCACTTCTTCCAAGTCGGGTCGAATCTGCTCTAAACTAACTATCACGTGTCTGTCACGATGCCCAAATCGTGCACCTATAAGGGGTGAAAAGGTTATAACCGTCACCGGTAATTTTCCACGGACACTCTGATTTCAATGTTAACAGACCTCAATTTAAATATTCCTAGCTACAGGTCTGTTCACAATTCATGACCTCGCATGAATTGTAACATTGTAAATATTGATAGTAATTAATTAATTTAATTTTGCATATTTTACAATATAAATTAATTAATTAGATAGAAATTAACAAGGATTTTTGATGACGAAACACAATGCTATCGGTTTCTGATTGGTCGATAGATGCCAGGCGGCGAAGGGGGGTAGAGAGGTATTGAGAGTAGAGAATGAGAGTCAGTCTGAACTAAGCAGTTGAAGGGAACAGACACAAGATAACTGTTTCCCAAGGCATTTTGACTTTGGGGTAAAATAAATGAGCTCATAAGAAAAAAACATTTCATGTTATTAAAAGCTATGAACCACACAAAACAAGATATCCTCAATAGGGTTCCCAAGTTGTTCCAGACTCAAACAGTGAGAATGCCATACAACCCAACAACCGATCAAGAGCTACCAGCAACTCTGATGCAGCATCGAGAAGTAAAGCAGGATAAAAAGAAGATAAGTATATTACGATTACCATTACAACGTCATCACTCCTTTCAAATAGACCCAAAAATGCTACAGAATCACTTTTCCAGATTTCTACTTCAAACTTTCTATCTGATTAATTTATATTGTAAAATATGCAAAAAAATGATTCACAAGGAATGTGAAGATTTATCTTTACATTTTTTGTTTGCTTTTATTTTTTAAAAGTTTTTTTTTGTCTTTTTTAGTTTTGTTCCCTAAGACATCCTATTCAGCTTATGTGAACATAGTAAAGTCGTCCGGATGGCCTAAAGTCGGTATCAGCCAGTCAGCGCGGGAGTCTATCCCCTTTTCAATAGCGCTAGACCAAGGAGATTATTTTAGCATCTGAGTCAGAGCGCCACACCTACCATCAGCTCCTTATTTTACTGCACAGATCCCTGTGCTACTCATACGCTGAGTTGGCGAGGACCGGTATCGAACTAGAAACCTTGTGGTTTCTAGCCGAACGCTCTACCGACTGAGCTAACCCGACCCATCTTAAAACACGTATTTAATTCGGGTATGCTAGTATATATAATTTACAATGTATACTGTAGTTTTAACGCAGGATATATCAGCATTCATTTGTCTAGGGAGGTTACTTCTTACATTTATTGAATAGAATGTCTGCGGAAATCTTGCGGTGGTGGGGGTATTGAGTACGGAGTACGGAGATGAACTTGCGCCAAAGCAAATGGATTGAATAAAACATGTAATGCCGACCTGAGGTGGGTGACCCGTCGTCCGGACACATACGTGAGATGCACACAAAGAGTTTAAAGTTCTCTTGAACCCGATGGCTTTTCAATGTATTCCTATGAAATGACAGATTTTTATAGATTATACTTGACTTTGTGGTTAGGCAGTTGGTATTGACGGTAAAGGAATTATAATAAAAATTGGCATTTGATGAATTTTACAGAAATTATTTTCCCTACTTCCGACACCACATCGCTATATATTTTTTAGTGCTATGTGCAATGCGAACAGCATCGTCCAAGATTCGAACTCGGGTCGACAGGATCATTTCCTACTATTCTAACTATTACACCACGCACCTCCATCATATACAGAGAAGAGTAATACCCTTGGGAAAGGTATGCATCCAACTACTCTCCCTCCAGCTATGGGTAAATAGTAGGACAGACTTGCTCTTAAACCTTGGATAAGTGACCAGTCTAAGAGAAGGAAAACACTGAATTCAAACCTGTTAAACTCCGCTTAAGAAATTGACCTTGTGTCACATCCTGCTCGTACTGAGGGGTTGGTAAATATATATACTGAGAAGTGTGTGGGTTTTCCATGAGAGTGTGCTGTATCTTACCCTTCCTGTTCTTTAGAGTTAGTCTTCTCAATAAAATCTCTAGACTGCGACCGCTGGAGACGTCAACAGCATAGGACTTGTTTTTTGGGTTTCTTTTTAACCTCTTGTGCAAAGCAAACATCTAAGACCTTTCATGTCGTTGTCCGCGTAGGGCTACCATAAATCAAAGAAAATGGGATGGGAGTAAGGATTTCTTTCTTTTAACTTCTTTATTCTATAGACCAACTTCTTCTAAAGATCCATCTAAGGGTCTTGTTGGAATATTTTGGTATATAACGTGTGCCACAATACACTACTTAAATTTATAGACTAAGCGAGGTCACGTTGTTTAGACCTCAGCTAATCAACAGCCCGACTGCGTGGCTGGTTGACTACTTAATCACTGATACTGAGAGACGTCCATTTGCAATCATTGACGAAGGACTAGCAATACAGAGGAGCACCAAGGAACAACCAAAGGATTCTTTACCTGAGATTTCCGCTGGACAAGCGCTCTTGCCTAAGCCTAAAGGATAGCCCATAAGATCGTAACAGGTCTTTTATGCATCTAGATATTTACTAACCTTTCCACACGAGTAGAACGTGAAAATGTCAATTTCTTAAGCAAGGTTAACAGGTTTGAATTCAAAGTGTTTCTTCTCCTAGACCCTTTTCCATACAGAATACGAGATGTGTCAATAAGTGCCTTGTTTGAAGCTGTATTTACCAAAATAGAAATAAACAATAAATGGAACGTTAATATTCGTCAGAATACAAGGTGTGTCAAAAAGTGTCGAGGTTGAAGCTCTATTTACCAAGATAGAAATGAACAATGTATGGAACGTTACTTTTTTTCAGAAAACAAGGTGTGTCCAAATTACAAAAAAAATCTTGATACTTATTTGACACACCTTGTATATATGATTTCTTCTATTTAATGAACAGTGGGATTTTTGTTTATTTGTTCATTTGTTCGTCTTTCCGTAACTTCTGCTGAGATGAGAATATAGTAGATACCAAGAATCAAAGTGTCCCTCTCAGTATGTTTGCATATGTTAAGCATATATTATCTCGGCCGGCGAAAATCTGACAGAAAAATAGAAAATTAGAATACTCATCTTCTCTATTTTCTCTCTCATTCCTTCTGTCTCTCTATCTCTCTCTGTCTCTCTATTTACTAATCGCTAGAAGGAGAATAGGGTTGGCAGCCTTCTGTCTACGAGAGACGATGGAGTAGTATCAACGTCTTTTTCTTCTTTTTCTTTGAACTACATAGCCCAGGCAGGTTCATATGGAGGATAAGCTGTTGCCCATGTAGCAAATCCTCCCTCTCCACACTGCTGCTGTGATCCAAAGGAAAGGTAAGGTTTGGCAACGGTAGTATCGATGAGATTGCTTATTGGAGGGAAAATAGAAGTATAATAAAATATGGAAAGTTTCCATGCAGTTATCCATGATAATCTTATCAGTTGGAAAATATACAAATCTCACTTTTCCTGGAGATTCCAATCAAGAATTTTAAAAAAGATTAAAAAATCAAAAAAAAAAAATCCATGTATATATATTTACCAAGCCCTCCGCACGATCAGGATGCGACACAAGGTCAATTTCTTAAGCGGAGTTAAACAGGTTTGAATTCAGAGTTTTCCTTCTCCTAGACTGGTTACCTAGCCAAGATTATAGAGCTCAGTCTGCCCTACTATTTATCCATAGCTGGAGGGAGATTTGGATTCATACCTTTCCCAAGGGTATTAGCGCTAAGTGAAATGCAATTAGCACGTCCAGGATTGGACATAATCATATAGGTCCTAGGGATTGATGTGACCAGCCGATTGATCGTAGAAAGCCCCCCCCCTCCAACAGCCTGTCTAACTTAAGTAAGGGGCAAGTATTTTTTTCTTATTAAACATTCATAAAAAAATTTCTAAGTTTTTTAAACTAATTAATCCATTGAGAGGATCTTAACAATTGGGTGTTGTTTCCATGTTGGAGGGAGAGTAGGATTCATACCTTTCCCAAGGGTATTAGCGCTAAGTGAAATGCAGTTACCACATCCAGGATTTGAACTCGGGGCGACGACTTCATTTCCCATGACTTTAACCATTATACCACGCTTGACATAATTATATAGGTCCTGGGGATTGATGTGACCAGCCGATTGATCGTAGAAAGCCCCTTCCAACTGCCTGTCTAGCCTAAGTAAGGGGCAAATATTTTTTTCTTATTAAACATTCATAAAAAATGTTCTAAGATAAGTTTTTTAATCTAATTAATCCATAGAGAGGATCTTAACAATTCATATCTTTGTAAGAGTGAATTCAACTAGTCCAGCTATTGATAAATAGTAGGGCAGACTGGGCTCTTTAACTTTGGTATGGTAACTGATCTAAGAAAAGGAAAACTCTGAATTCAAACTCCACTTAAGAATTGACCTTGTGTCAGATTCTGCTCATGAAGAGGATAATATATATATATATAATAAATGTTTTTTCAGGACCAATACTACTCTATGAAATCAGTTGAAATGAATTGATGACAGATATTTAAGCTTTTTCTTATATATATATATATATATATATATATATATATATATATATATATATAAAGTATCCAATTGTCACTTTAACATTGCCATTGCAGTGGCATACATAAATTATGTAAACAAACACGGGATATTACAATGGATGGAAGTTTATTTTTAGTGATAATGTCGACACTATAAGGTTTTGGTTTTTCAGACCTTCTTCAGAAAATGAGTTTTTGAATTGAAATATGTTTTGTTTAGGATTACATGCAGTATTCTTGTGCAGCCGTGTTTGCTGATGGTATTTAACTGGATAACAAGTCTCCTCGGGTTTCCAGGACTCTTCTGAGTATTCTAGAAGATTGCAGCCGTGCAGTAGTCTGGATGGTCTCAATTCTTCCTCTGATTTACAAACCCTCCAGTTTTATTTCCAAGTTTATTGGGACCGTTCGATGTGCACCAACTACAATTGGTATCACTTTCACCCTCATATTCCACAGCTTTTTCAATTCTATGGCAAGTTCCAGGTATTTGTCTATCTTGTCGTTTTCCTTCACCCTGTGATCTGCTGTAACTGCAAAATTTATCAGTTGACAAGTTCTTTTTTTTTTGTTAATCCAAAAGGTGTAGTGTCCTAGTTGGGATGGGGTGATCCATCTTCATCACGAAGTCCCAGAGAATTTTATTATATTGTAAATATTGAAGTCAGGAAAGTAACACAGAATAACAATTAACAGTATTCTACAGTAAAACTATAGAAAATGGCCATCATTCGTTTCAAACTTCGCTTTGGTACCATGGATAAATAAATAAGTTAAAGTTAGTTACTGGATAATATGTGTTATTTTATTTCTTGTTCTAGTTTATTCTGTAGTCGCTTCGTTAGGGTCCAGGTGGTGCAGCCATACAGCAATAGTGACACGACAACGACCTGGAAGAATTATCTCTTTAACTTGTCTGATAGTTTATTTAAAGTGGACCATGCCTTCCGATGTTTAATAAGGGTATATAACATTTGATTTGAATCGGACCCCTACAAATACCCCCACCAGTAGGTTAATGAATACCACAACTGTTCTTATACAAGGATCATCATCATCCTCATCATGCCAAGCATGTAGCACGGATATCCATGACAATCTCTCGCCAACCTTCCCTATCATTCATTGCCCCTGGGAGGTCTTCTGCACAGCAACCTGCATCCTCGCATAGTTGGTCAATGTATGTCCTTGCTGGGCGCCCCACGTTTGCATGTCCATGTGTTGGCTTATCAGCTCGTCCTTGCCTCTTTAGCAGTGTTCTGCATGCCTAGTCCGTATTAAACAACTCCGAGTTAGAAGGGGCATGGGAGTAATAGTTATGAAGGAGTACTCCACACTCCGTACAATTCCAGAATAATAACCTTACTACTATAAACAGTTTAACGTCAAACACAGCGCACTAAGACTGGAGTTCGAACTCACTTACTAGGATATCGCAGTTGAACACGTTAACAACTAAGCCATGGTGACTTCACCGTAGATGAACAGGTACTTGCATTTAAGCATAACTTCACGAATGAGTAGTTGTGTGTATATTTGCACATGTGTGTGCGTGTAAATGTTTCTTTTTGTATGTGCATCTATGTGTACATTTGTGTGTGCATCTTTGTATATATATATATATATATATAATATATATATATATATATATATATATGAGGTAGATAAAAGGATAGTGAACAAGAAATAATAACTCAAAACAAATCTAAGAGTTGAAATATTTCGTCCGATTTATACGGACATCCTCAGTCAAAGATTTTTTTATTGAAATGAAAATTACGTGCGTGTACATGTGATTTGGTGAGGGGGTGAGTTAGTAGCGGAAGTGAAGGGAGGGAGGATAGGGGCTGACATGAATGAAGTGAGGGGATAGTTTACAGGAAGTAGAGAGTAGGTTGGGAGTAGATGGGCACAGGGGTAGGTCAAGGGAGGAGGGTAAAGTTCTTAGTAGTGATGTGCTTGATGTCAGGGGAAGATAAGGAGGGGAGAGTTGAGTGATATTAGGTCACTGGGTCAGTTTAGTGGAAGGAGTAGTGACCTAATATCACTGAGGTTGTCCGTATAAATCGGACAAAATAATTCAACTCTTAAATTTGTTTTGAGTTATCATTTCTTGTTCACTATCCTTTTACCTACCTCATACTGTCAGATTCTACTACATCCATCTATCTTCATATATATATATATATATATATATATGTATATATATATATATATATATATATATATATATATATATATATATATATATATATTAATAAGTCATCCACAAACACGTGTTTCGGCGTTTCACACCTCTTCAGTGTGGTTAGACACAACTATCATTTTGGCTAGGGTCGAACTCAGACTGACTGTATGGTAGCCTGATATCTTATCCCTTCACCCACTGACAGCTGTAGCGGGGAATGGTGTTTTTAAACTATTAAGTACATAGGTTTGTTTATGTATTTTTACGGTCACTGAGAGATCAAATTTAAACTATTAAGTACATAGGTTTTTTAAACTATTAAGTACAAACGTTTTTTAAACTATCAAGTACATAGGTCTTATATATATATATATATATATATATATATATATATATATATATATATATATATACCAACTCCCCACATGAGCTGGATGTGACACAAAGTCAATTTATTAAGCGAAGTTTAACAGGTTTGAATTCAGAGTTCACATTCTCCTAGACTGGTTGCCTAACCAAGGTTAAAAAGCTCTGTCTGTCCTACTATTTACCCATAGCTGGAAAGTGGGATTCATACCTTTCCAAAGGGTATTAGCGCTAAGTGAAAATGCAATTTCCACGTCCAGGATTTGAACGCGGGCCGACGAAACCATTTCCCATGGCTATAACCATTACACCACGTGTTTCTCTTTGTATAGATGTGCATTTACGTGAATGTGAATAAAATATAAATTGTACATTAGCGTGTTTAACAACATCCAAAACCAATAATAACTACGAAATTGGCCGGGAGGATCTTGTCCAATGAATACCACCCCCCACATTTGCACCAGAACAGACATGGTTCAGAGGCACGCTTTGATGTCTGATGCAATAGAGGAGGCAATCTTTCAATTTCTGGTCGACGTGGACTTGTACCTGAGTAACACGAACTAAATGATACCCTGTATCATATATGTACCTGTGGGGTGATAAAAAAAAAAAAAAAAAAACCCAAAAAACAAAGCAAAACAAAAAACAAACAAGAAAACTCAATTCTAAATAGTTCAATTTTTCTTGGATAATGGAATGTCAAAAATGAAATCAGAAACTCTATAATCTACTAGACAAATGCCAATTTCTGTCTGTGTGTCTGTGTATAACCAGTTGGCGCGTAAACTATTTATCTAATCATTATGTAACTTTACACACATATTCATACTCTACATAAATAGCAATATCTGCCTGCCTGTGTATAACCATTTTGCACCTAAACCAGTGATCCAATCATGATGAATCTTTACACAAATGTTAAGCTAATATTCACTGGTTAATTGGATCTTAATAAAAATTAATAATGGAACCCCTAGGGGCATCTTTACAATGGAGGAAGAAAGAGAAGACGTATAAGTGATATATATATATATATATATATATATATATATATATATACATGTAAATAGAGAGAGAGAGAGAGAGAGAGAGAGAGAGAGAGAGAGAGAGAGTTTGATTATGTTGAAATCAAGTAACAACGAGAGGAATTTTATTGAAAATAATATATACGGACAATATTTAAAGAAATATTATGGGAAAAGAAAGAAATATTTTATTGTGAAATAACATCATTTCTTTTATTCCTTATTCTAATTAAAACACCAAAATCCGAGTTTTTATCAATTTGAATAATTTCTCAGGCGGTAAAGCATCCACTTAGGAATCATAAGGTTCCGGGTTCAATTCCAGCCCTGGTTAACTCAGCGCATCAGTACCACAGCTTGGATCTGCGTGGTAAATTGGACATCTGACGGAAGGTGTAAACCTAAGACGCAAATACTATCTCTCTGGTTTAGCGCTAGTGAAAAGGGGATAGACTCTTTCGCTGTCCGGTTTATACCGACAGTAGGTCACTCCGATAAATTGTCTACTTTAACACTACGTAAATGTCAATTTCTATTTGACTGTTTATAATCTCTGTCATCAATTTGACTATAAATGAAATACTCAGTGTTAAATGTATGCAATTCATGACATCGTCACAAACAGCATATTCCCATCAGAGTAAGATAATTTTAATTAAATAACTGACCTATTGAAAATTCAGTATGAAACTCACTTTTCCTGGATATTACCTAATCTCACACTCTAACAATTAGCTTTTAGAAAAAAATTACCACAAAATAATCCCTTACGAAACACACACACACACACACACACACATCCACACACAAATCCACAATAAAACTCAAATCCCCGCATAGTACAATAGCACTTCACTTTAACACCCTACCACACAACCTTACACACCTCAAATGGATTCTAATAGAACACGCATGTCCAACAACGCAATCTCGAAAACAAGCAGAAACTAAATGGATTCTAAAATTACAAACTCACGTGAGGGGACTGAATGCTGACATCGGAATACTCCGTTATTATAAATTTTTTACAGACGCTGCCGCTGTCAATAACAACAGAGACAAAAGATCCGTTGAACAGGAACAGCAGTCATTTGATAAATGGTATCTAACGAACCCGAAAATATATGATAAAAAAATAACAATAAAAAAATAAGTAAATCCAATACTCCATATCATCGAGTTCATTCATTTATTTTTAGATGTTTCGTAATAACGCCCAACTTAAAAAAAACATAAAAAATATATACCGAAAGAAGCATACGG
>CM042155.1:8739990-8747490 GCA_023376005.1 Doryteuthis pealeii
TGTGGTATTTATTATTGGTTTAGGGGGAGTGTGTTATTATTATTAATGGTTAATGGTGTGTATATTATAGTTTGTTATTAATTACTAATGTTTTAAATACGGATTATTAATTATTAATTTGATGATGGGTATATGTTATTGTTATCATAGGTTTAGGGGTACATAGTTGTGTATATGTAGGTTGTGGGTCTGGGTTGAAAAAATTGCTAGGTTTAAATAGGGAATAGTTGAGGCGTGGTGGAGTACAACGCTGCAAAGTAGAAATATAGGAGACGAAATGTTTATAATTCCCATTTGCGGCGGTGAGAACACTTGGCAAATATTTCAGATAGGTTGTTGAGCAATTCTGGTGGGTTATGGTAACATGCGATTGATAGTTTCTCCTCAGTGCAAAGATGGCAAAATTTGTATGTTAAAAAGTACAAAAAATCTCGTATATATATATATATATATATATATATATATATATATATATAGAGAGAGAGAGAGAGAGAGAGAGAGAGATAGATAAAAGGGTATGAAAACACAAAATATTGTTAAAATAGATATATTTTTATATCATTTTCATAGCTAATATTGAACAATATTTCAATTTATAAATAATCATCATTAGAGCATAATGATAATTAGATTCGTTTTTAGATGTAAATGTTTATAATCGAGAGAGAAGCGGAAAAATAATTTAAATTCAAACCGGAAGCCTTGTTTTTTCAAAAAGCGTGTAAGCTAAGCGATCGCTTCGTCTTTGTACATCCGCTGCGTGTTTCGCTACCGTCATGTATATGTCGCTACATTGTATTTCTTCAGTGTAACGGTATTTGAAAGTATATATATATATATAATATATATATATATATATATATATATATATATATGTATGTGTGTGTGTGTATTTGGGCAGCATTCTTTCATTTATACATGTAGAATTAAACAAAAGACACATCTCCTGTTTAACAATTTTATTTTTGATCTTTTCGAGTTTTATGGCCAACTTTTTAATATTTGGGTGGAATTCGTGGATAAGTCCACCAATGTTCAGGTCCCGAGTACTTTCGGAACTTCGAGGTGCCATCATCAGGGGTGATGTGTTCCAGTTTATTTATTCTATTTTTTAAAAAGATTATATTAAAAATAAAACAATACAAACCATCCATAAACAAAATTAATTTCCAATGCAATACACAGATTTTAAAATGCCTATCATACCTTTCTCATAAATTCTTCTCCTTCCAGCCTCAACATTAATATAACAAAAAAACCTCCAACAAACAAACAAAAAAAAACTGGAACACATCACCCCTGATGATGGCACTTCGAAGTGCCGAAAGTACTCGGCACCTGAACTTTGGTGGACTTATCCACGAATTCCACCAAAATATTAAAAAGTTGGCCAGAAAACTCGAAAAGATCAAAAATAAAATTGTTAAACAAGAGATGTGTCTTTTGTTTAATTCTACATGTATATATATATATATATATATATATATATATATATATATATGTGTGTGTGTGTGTGTGTGTGTGTGTGTGTGCGCGCCTTCTTATCAAGGAATATCCATAATTTTATACTTTTCTCTCACAAAGAAATAATTTATTTATAAGCATAATGTTTATGTTGTGTACGTTATTTGATGTAAATCATACGTTATGTTATATATGTTATGTTGTGTGTTATGCTATATTATATATTATATTATATTGTACGTTATGTTATATTATGTATATTTTATTTCAGGTATATTATTAAGAGTTGGCATTAGATAACCCATAAGGTTGATATGCCATTAAACCAAACCAAACCAAACCTGGATACTGTAGCTAGTATTCAATATCGTGCTTTAAGCCTAGGCAGGTATTTTTTTTTTATTGTAGTAGATTTTGGTTGCATCGAGAGCGGCGATGTCTCGCAGTTATTTCAAGTTCAGTACCCAGTTACTTTATGGTCATTACTATGGACACTTGTATGAATTATTGGTGTTAGAAAATCTGAGAATAATTTGTTTATTGACTTAAAAGATTAATAAAAAGCGAGTGATTAGATTTTACGGTAGTTTTATGTCTTTTCATTTATATATCCGGTTTATGTGTTTGGCTTAAAGTTGCTGAATTAATTTAGAAGTCGGACACGCTGATTACATCAATGCGAATATATATTATATATATATATATATATATATATATATATATATATTAATTTTTTACTTGAAGGCACTTACAACGCATGTATCGCATAAAATTCGATACTTTTTCTTATAGAAATGAACTTGACAAGTGTAATCCCAGCAAAGGATGGCTCGGTGTGTAGAATACCGATATTCTACACACCGAGCCATCCTTTACTGGGATTACACTTGTCAAGTTCATTTTCTATAAGAAAAAGTATCGAATTTTATGCGATACATGCGTTGTAAATGCCTTCAAGTAAAAATTTAATATTTGTGTCCCTCATTGTAAGCCGTTATATTTGTGTTCCTCTATTCACAGAAAACAAAGGTATTCTAAATTTCACTACCAAGTTATTATCGTGGTTATGCATATATATATATATATATATATATATATATATATATAATATATATGGCATAACCACGATAATAACTTGGTAGTGAAATTTAGAATACCTTTGTTTTCTGTGAATAGAGGAACACAAATATAACGGCTTACAATGAGGGACACAAATGTAATGGATTACGTTGGGGGACACAAATGTGACCGGTTTTATAGGGGGACACATATGCAACTGTTATATATTGTACAAACGGAAATATGAATTTCCGGGTTTATTAAACAAAGAAATATAACATCTTCCCGTTATCAGATCAAGAGATAAAAATGTGTGGGAGTAGCTATGAATATAAAAGAACTGAGGGCTCGAGACAGGTCAGTTGTCAGTCAGCCCCGGAGGCAGTCAGCCGGAGAGAGAGTGAGGTGATCGGGGTCAGTAGTCGGCCGAGCGGGACCTCGTGTAGTTGGTGTCGGAAAAGCTAACCTTAATATTTACCAACTGAAAAAGCTTGTCGCCCAGAAATTTAATCGAAGGACCGAAAGTCTAAAGACTGAATATATTAATTAAACTGACCTTCTCTCTCGAAGTTAAGAAGCTTGAATTTATTTCAATAAACTTCTGGAGGATAACTTTGGTGTTATTGTCATCCCTTACAACGAAGATAAAACTATTGCAATTTAGTACAGTGACGACGCTCTATGCAACACAACAACTCAGAACGAGGGACACAAATGTAACGGCTTACTGTGCGGTGCACAAATGCGACGATTTTCATAGAGGGACACAAATGTAACGGCTTACAGTGCGGTGCACAAATGCGACGAATTTCATAGAGGGACACAAATGTAACGGCTTACAGTGCGGTGCACAAATGCGACGAATTTCATAGAGGGACACAAATGTAACGGCTTACATCGGTGGACACAAATGTGATGTCTTACCTAGAGCGACACAAATGCGACCGGTTATATACACAAATGTGTCCAGTTACATAGAGGTTAACAAATTTGCTAAGAAATTAATATCTACGAAATAGGTTTCTTTTGGGAACTGGTTTCTTTCTTCTTCTGCCAAAATGTCGATGAAACATTCCCACGCATTATTTGCAAGAATGTAGTAGTTTCAATCGAAGAGTCCTGAAGGGATTTTTTTCTCTTCACCTCGGAAGTAGGTACTGTTAGCAAATCTTTTATTTATCAAGGATGACTTATAATTCGATATCAAATTTGGAAAGCATTATATAAACGTAGAGGAAATATGAAAAAAACGAAAAACACCTAGAAAATGCTATTCCTCTGAACTTTTAAGACGAGGCTTGATAATTAGTGTTACTAGCAAATATATGCACCCTCCGCGTGCAAGTATTTAAATTTTAATGTAATAAAATATTGTATTAAATCAGAAAGGCTAATGAAACTAAATAAGAATGCAGATAAAAAGAGTTGAAACAGAGGGAGTATAATAAAAAATAAAACAACTGAAACTTACTCTTCCATCACTCTCGTCTTTCATTGTTATTTTTTTCTAATTTAAGTTTTTAGTTAAAAGAGGAAGTAAATAATAAAATGACAGTTATTTTATCTTGTTAATGGATTTCATTTAAGATTCATTGAAGAGATTTTTGCTTATATTCATTAAAATAAAACCAAACAGTTAGAAATCAATAATACTAATCACATATTTATTGAATTTGATTTTTTAATATTAATATGCAAATTAGCCTTCCCTTTCACATTGTAAACCACTATTTTGTTGTATATATAAATATAATAGCATGTTGTCAGTATGTACACATGGTTAACAGTATTAATAATGTAAAATAATTTTATTAATAATTGAGGTTTGAATAAAAATAAAATCATTGAGAATGTGATGTCAATAACTAAGGGAATTGTGACTTGAATAGTAATATAGTTTCGGTTACAGAGAGAAAAACACACAATCTCCATTATAATAAGATTTGTATTATTCGGAATCCGAGAAGGTTCGCGAGTCCGACGAAAAATACCTGAAAAAGGCCGGAGAGCACATCGGCCGAAACGTTGTACAGATAACAATGAAGATGAGGACAATAGTCCGAATAATACAAATAATACATAGAAAATGATCTATATATTAATACTTTTGTTCCTTAATCCTCCGACCGTTATCATCTTGCAACACTCTTTGGTGAAAAACGAGACCGTCCAAATCGTTCCAGATGAAATGCAAAAATGTAAACCATGGTGTCCCTTATCCACCTAAACCTTATTTCCAATTTGTGTTATCATCTCAGCTGCAAAATGAACCATTCCGTTTTTAATATAAAGAAATAAAGGGAAGAAAAAGGATATGCTACACAGAAGAAAATATAATAAGAAAGGGAAGGAAGGAAAGAAAGAGAGTAGGATAGACATAGAAAGAGAGAGGGTGAGCGCGCGGAAGCGATGACGCTAATATGTTTTAATCGAACATAATGAAAAAACATGAAAAGAAGGAAAGAAAGAAAAATGTGTGAGAGGGAGTTGAACGAAGATTATTATATTTTCTACATATTGAACTATTTGGCACTAGCTCTTATGCAAACATGTCAAAATTTGTAACAATTAAGTTAAAGGGTTGACATGCCGTAAAACCACCCACCCAACCAACGAACGAATGTACGGCTGAGAGTGGTGCCAAAAATAGCTTGTCAACCTTCTCCACTTTGTTGGGACCTGGGGCACCAGCCAATAAACCTGAAAGCACCCATTTTAGACAAGGGGTAGGTGATGGCTGGGTGGGCAGACTACTAAATCTAAGCTCATCTATTATATTTCCCTGTCATATTTCGAGGCCAGTTAAGTTTCAATTTTGAGAAGGCATTGTATGGTTGGACAAAGCTTTGGCTTGTTCGCAGGTCTATTTTGAACTATTTTAATCTCACGCATAAGGCTTTCCTATTTATCTTCGCAACGTCACTGGGCTATTTTGATTAATCTTTGTGCGTTGTGTTGGCGCTGTGGTTATATTTGAAGTCGAGAGAGAATCAATAATATGACGAGACTTTTCGATTTGGATGAAAACATGGCGTTCTCTGATATACATTCTTCTATAACACACCCTAATGTCGTTTGTTTTCGATGTCCCAGTCTAGATAAGACCATTAAAAAGGTGATATTATATATATATATATATATATATATATATATATATATACCAACCCCTCCGCACGAGCAGGATGTGACACAAGGTCAATTTCTTAAGCGGAGTTCAACAGGTTTGAATTCAGAGTTTTCCTTCTCCTAGACTGGTTGCCTAACCTAGGTTAAAGAGCCCAGTCTGCCCTACTATTTATCCATAGCTGGAGGGAGAGTAGGATTCATACCTTTCCCAAGGGTATTGGCGCAAAGTGAAATGCAATTATCGCATCCAGGATTTGAACTCGGGGCGACGAGTCCATTTCCCATGACTTTAACCATCGCACCACGCGCTTCCTACTATATTATATATATATATATATATATATATATAATATATATATATATATATATATATGTGTGTGTGTGTGTGTGTGTGTGTGTGTGTGTGTGTGTTTGTGTGTGTGTATGTGATATATATATCATCATCATCATCATCATGTCGCGCAAGTAGCACGGACATCCATGACAATCTCACGCCAACCCTCCCTATCATTCATTGACCCCGACAGCTCCTCTGCACAGCATCCAGCATCCACACATAGTTGGTCAATATAGGTCCTGGCTGGGCGGCTCACACTAGCACGCCCATGTGTTGGCTTCCACAGGACTATGTCGCTTATGAGTTCGTCCTTGCTTCTCAAGCAGTGTCCCGCATGCTTAGTCCGTCTTACTCGTATGGTTTGCGAGATGGGGGGCAAGTGCCATACAGCTGCCTCCTTGTGGGGTGCTGTTTCCACGACTTGTTTAAGACTGCTCGCATATATATTAATATATATATTATATATATATATATATATATGTGTGTGTTGTGTGTGTGTGTGTATGTGTGTGTGGGTGTGTGGTTGTGTGATATATACATATATATAGTATTATACATACATATATGTGTGTGTGAGTATGCACATATACATACTATTTGTATATGAAGGTTGTAATATATATATATGTATATATGTGTGTGTCTGTGTATGTATATACATGGACATATACAACTTAGATATGTAGCATACAATTACACACAACACACACACACACACACACACAATATAATATATATATATATATATATATATATATATATATATGAGGAAAAATGAGTAAAGAAGAAATGTAGATGGATAAAAATCAATTTTATCGATATCACTTTTAATCGATATCACTTACATATGTGTTTCGGTCTGTTTATCAAAATGTATATGGATTTACGTTATTATTATTATTAAAATATTCAGATGGAGTTGAAATGATGATAATAATAATAATAATAAAAATACATAAAATGTTCCGTACACAGATTTTGCCGACCTTCATGAGAGCAGTATTTTTATTTTTTTGAGTTGGAGACAAGAATAGAATTTCATAAAGTTCGAAAAATAATATTAAAAAAAAATGTTTATGAGCGCAGACGCCGTTTAGGGACGGTTAAAATTTTTTTTTGAAAGTTCTGGTGGATGGGTATAATTTATATTGCAAAGATTGAAATGTTATTAGTAATCATAAAACTTGTTGATGTTTGAATGAGGTGTGTTTACATGTTATTGTTTGGGGTAAGAAAAAAGGAAAGAAGAAATAAATCGGTGAAAACCGAAAAAAGTTAACACCTCAAAATGAGCGAATGGGTCAAGTAAAGAAATATGTGTTAAATAATGAAATGAAATTAAAAAATAAAATGTTAAATAAAGTGATGTGGTGATGTTATTTAAAAATGTTTGGAAAGAAAAGAAACAGCATAAAGATCAGAATTATTAGATTATTTAAGATAGAATTTAATAATTACGTTGAGCTTTTTCTTTGACGTGGAGTGTTTCATTTAAAATCCCAAGTACCATTACT
>CM042155.1:8752490-8769990 GCA_023376005.1 Doryteuthis pealeii
AGGGGACCTCTCCGACTGCCTGGCTAGCCTAAGTAATACACAAAGAGGAGTGTTGAATGTCATGTACTGCTCAACCACAAAAATCCCACCCTTAAGCATCATGTTACCACCCACAGCTAACAGGTGGCCCCATTTTACTCCTATGCAAGGATCGGTTTAGCTCAGTCGGTAGAGCACTTGCCTAGGAATCGCATGATTCCTTGTTCGATACCGGCCCTCACCAACTAAGCGTATGAATTGCGCATGGATCTGAGCGGTAAAGTGAGGAGCTGATAGATATGGCGCACCGTCTTAGATGCAAAAACAATCTCCCTTGTGTATCGCTAGTGAAAAGAGGATAGACTCCCTCGCTGTCCGGTTGATACCGACATTAGGCCATCCCGTCGACTTTACAGATCTGCAGTCAGTATATTGTACAACCTTAGCTGACATGGGTAAGATTAAATGCAATAGATTAAATTGTATCTTTCATTTATGAGAAGCCGAAAAAGAAAGAAAGAAAGAAAAACCAGAAGTATTTTCAGACGAAATGACAAGCCTGAAAATATTCTGACTTTTTCTTTCTTTCTTTTTATGTTATTTTTGTATCAATTCAGAAGGAGAATAAATACGATGGCAAGGAAAATATAATTTGCAGGTTGAATGCAGAAAGCAAATGGGAACAACAGGTATGTCTATCTTTAAAAATAAAATGTTCTGTCCAAAACGGATTATTGTATTTCGATATTCGATATGAATAAACACAGTTATATAATATATATATATATATATATATATATATATATATATATATATAAAGGAGGAAATGAAAACGGCGGGGCGAGTTCAAATCCTGGACGAAGCCGTTTGTATTTCACATAGGGCTGGCTAGTACAAATGGAAAATGTATATCAAGTAACATTTTATACAAATCGAAGTAACTCTCTCTCTCTCTCTCTCTCTCTCTCTCTCTCTCTATATATATATATATATATATATATATATATATATATTGCAAAATGAGTTGGATATGGAAATGTTTCTATTTAGGGTATGAAAGAATATCCTAAATGGAAATCCACACACACACGTATATATATATATATATATATATATATATATATATATATATATATATATATATGTGTGTGTGTGTGTGTGTGTGTGTGTATGTATGTGTGTGTGTGTTTGCATTTTACATAGTGTTAATACCATCAGGAAATTATGAATTCAAATATTTTTCCTTTAGCTATGGGTAAATAGTAGGGCAGACTTGGTTTGTTAATGTTGGTTTGGCAACCACTTGTTATAATGTGCAATACAATTAGAAGGCGATTATTACCATTGCTTGACCTAATATCACATGCTGCTCGTGCAGAGATACTGATATATATATATATATATATATATATATATATATATATATATATATAGTTGAGAGGTATCCAAAACATGATAGTAAGGGATAATTCTATATGTGATTTTCTAAGATATACTGTATTATTATTGTATGATCCAGTATGTATAAGTACAATGAATCTTTAAATCACTATAGAGAGCTCAATGTATGATAAACTTTTTAGATTATATACAGAGCAATATTTATATTTGAAAGGAAGGAAAAAACTCAACACCGTTATTCCATAATGAATTTATTTCGACCAAAACTGGGGCCTTTATAAATCTAAGTTGATTTAAGACAGCTCCCCAGAATTCAGTCTCATCAGATGTTAAATCAAAATAATTTTGATTAAAATTATTTTGATTTAACATCTGAGAGAGAGAGAGAGAGAGAGAGAGAGAGATATTATATATATAATATATATATATAATATCTCTCTCTCTCTCTCTCTCTCTTCTCTCTCTCTCTTATATATATATATATATATATATATATATATGTGAGGTTAAGTAAACAAACAAATGTGTTTTATTTTATATGGCTTTAAGCCGACAATTTTTGGAGGATATGTGCTTAATTGAAGTCATCCCTAATTTTAAAGATTAATTAGTTGATAGTTAATGAATTTAGGCGTTCATGTATGTTCAAATGTAATGCTAAACAAATCGAGATAATCTCAATCCCTGATTCAATCAGGTCGAAATGTACATTCAAGGATTGACATATATATATATATATATATATATATATATATATATATATATATATATATATATATACAATAACCGCATATTGTAATAAATTTGCTCTATTAACGTATTGAGCACTTTGTATTTGTTATATCGCTGACCTACCTTCCTGAATTTTGCACCATCTAACCATTGTGACCATATTCACCGGTAAGTCACCTTTTCCATTATATATATATATATATATATATATATATATATATATATGTGTGTGTGTGTGTGTGTGTGTGTGTGTGCAGAAAAGGTAAGCGGCAATTTGTAAATAGATATATCCTGGTTGCTTAAGATAGAGAACTATGTTGGAAGATGCACGTGGAGTTGTAATAAAATATAATCATGCAATTTTGGGTTCTGTTATCTAATTCGGTAACGTATACATTGGCATAAATTGCGAAATCACTCTGTCTGTCTGTCTCTCTCTTTCTCTCCTTCTCTCTGTCTCTCTCTCGCTCTATCTCTATATATACGTGTGCGTGTCTGTCTATTTATATATGTTTATATATATATATATATATATATATTTCTGCTTACATAGAATAACCAATAGCTCGATATCTACATATCCATATTCAATAAAATTTATTCTTTTTTACTTATGCTGGTACATACAAAGATAATGGTATAAATATCTGCAATCATCGGTTTTGAGGAAAATAAAAGAATATTGAAATGTAATTCATTCATGATAAAAAAAGGCTTTTCTTTCATACGCTAAAGCCGAACTGTAATTTCAATTGATAAGAAAACGAAATTGAGAAAGTGAATGTATTTTGCTTCTAAAATTTAATTTGCCAACGCAATTTCGAGAGACCAACAGCAAATAAAACCGTTCAGTAATAAAACTCTCCATAATTTAAAATATGATTGAATGAAATAGAAAAAATAAAGAAGAAGAATGCTAAAAAAAAAAAAAAAAATACATATAGAAAAATCCCTGAATTTTAACAACAATAGGCTGTTCAGTCACCAACAATACTGGAACCGAGTACCTGTGTAGAAAATAAATCTTTATTTATTTATTTCATTGCAATTTTTTGTCCATATTGACAGTGGCATTTATTTATTTTTTTTATCCAGACACTAACAACATTTTAGGATTTTTTTTTACATCCTTTCACCCCAAAAAATTATAAAACAAACAAACAAAAAAACATGCAACTGAGAATAATCAAGAATTGCAATGCTTGTCACGATGCTGGTTAATTTTTTAGAAAAAATATTTCGACACAAAATGTTGATGTTAATATTGTTGTTTATGTTTCTTTTTATAATCAGACTCACGTATGAGACTATTTATTATAAGAGAGAATAAATAAGGGGACTTCACTTTTACATGTATTAGTAGTATCACTAAATTGATGATTTAATAAACAAAGGATTTGATACTTTCTGTATTATTTACAACTATTTGAAAGCAATGGTAATAATGGCCTTCTAATTGTATTGCACATTATAACAATTGTATATATATATATATATATATATATATATATATATATATATATATATATATATATATATATATATAGGTAGATATATATATAATAGTGTTGTTATGTGTCAACGGGATAACATTGAACATTTTGTAAACGAAGCCTGAAGAAGATATCAGAAGATCTGAAACACGTGTTGCTAATGTAAAATAATTATACATATTTTTAAAAACATAATCTATTTTGCTGACCTTCTTTTTTTAATAATAATAATAATAATAAATAATAATAATAATAAAATAATAATAATAATAATAAATATATATATATATATATATAATACAATGTGTGTGTATGTACATGTATAAGTGTATATATATATATATTGTATGAATGAAAAGGCCTATATTATATATATATATATATAATATATATATATATATATTTTGAATGAAATGGCCTATATATATATTATATGAAGGAAATGGCCTATATCACACACACACATATATATATATATATATATATATATATATATATGTGTGTGTGTGTGTGTGTGTGTATGTTTGTATGTGTATTATAAGAGTTTTATAGTCTGCTTGAACCATTGGGTGTATATTTGATTTGTAGATTGATTTTGAAAGCTTATCACAATATGAAGGAAGAAAAGGTAACGAGAATGTTGTTAATTTATCAGTCATTTTGTTTATCTTGCCTTAATATTTATTTACTTTTTGACACACCTTGTATTCTGGAAACAATAACGTTCCCTTCATTAATATTTTCAAAATAAAAGTGTGTCTAAAAAGTACCAAGTTTAAAGCTGTATTTACCAAGATAGAAATGAAGAATGAATGGAACGTCATTTTTCTTTTCAGAATACAAGTGTATCCACAGTATAAAAAATCTCGATACTTTTTTCACACACCTTGTATATATATATGGGGGAAATTTATAACACATAAAATAATTTTTTATTATTATAAATATTAGAAGTCGGTTACTTAAAGTCTGTTGAGGTGTGCATAGGCATCAGTTGGAAATATGAGAAAATTGGTTAATCAACCGGATTTTTTGTGTGCTGTATAGACACATGTTAAGATGTACACACACGTGACATTTACTTTTTTTTGACGATTTTGCATAATGTGACGTAAGCAGTGATGTAATTTTGCAGTGAAAAAGAAAGGCAGTGAAAACGGCCATTAAAAAGAAAACGGCCATTAAAAAGAAAAGGGCCGCGAAAACGGCCATTAAAAAGCAAAAGGCAGCGAAAACGGCCATTAAAAACAAAAAGGTCATTAAAAAGAAATTTGGGCAAGCGAAAAGAATTCATGCTTAAAGAGGTTGCCCTCAATCACAACCCTTCTTTTCTTTAAACCATTTTAAAAAATTTAAAAAATGAAAAAATTTACGCGATAAATGAAATGATAACACAATTTCCGAGATTTGCTGTAATCCAATCGTTAGTGGAATCTTCTTTAAGACTATTCCATTTCTTGATTGGAAAACTAATCTGCTGCCGGGCAAACCCTCGAACCGGAAAACTAACTTAGAAACGTCAATTTGCTTGAAGAAGTAGAATACAATATCATGCCGAAAACCTTCCATAATTTGAAGTGCAAATTTTAACCGAACAAAAAATTTAAGAGATCGAAGAAAGTTATTACAAACAGGGACTTATCCTTAGCTACACCAGAGGAACTAAAGACAGTCTTCGGAAATCAAGGGGTCACGCACTACAGATGGTCGGGTGAA
Organism: Doryteuthis pealeii; assembly: GCA_023376005.1. Lineage (NCBI taxonomy): Eukaryota > Metazoa > Mollusca > Cephalopoda > Myopsida > Loliginidae > Doryteuthis > Doryteuthis pealeii. The sequence goes on from CM042155.1 coordinate 8,757,812, forward strand.
GAAACGCAAACGCACGAATTTTTACATAACAAATCGATAATTCCCAAGGGACTAAATATTGGATACTACCCTGAAGAATCAGATAAATATATACAGGCACCCCGAAGGTGCTTTAAATATGAAATATAAGGACACCACAAAGAGAGCTCCAGAGGATGTCATGAGGGAGTTATGGCCCAAAAGCAGACCGCATTGAAGAAACTTTTCCATCGAAACCAAATCCTGAAACCACTTTTTTAAGATCTTGCTATATATACAAAAGAGAGAAGGAAGTCATATAGGTGAAGTATAGAATAAACATAACTTTAGTAGATCAAGAAAAATAGTGGTGCCATATATGAATATGCCAAGTGCCCCAATGTACTATCCAAGTACTCTTAATGTCTTTATTCGTCTTTCTATTATCATTTTCCATCCAGCTTTTGTGTTTCTGTTAGATTTTCGTGGTAGTATGCCAATTCCTTCACTAACTAGTTTTGCTTCTGCATATATTTGGTCGTTTACTTCGATGATGTTTTCTGTTGAGATGTTTTGTAGAATTTTATTCTCCTTGTCGGTTTCTAGCTGGCCATCTCTTGGACTCTAATGAAAAGCTAAATGAGAAAAGCACAAGGAAACTGGGTGTTGTCTTGAACTAATCTTGGAAGCAGCAACCCACTAAAATGTAGTTTATACGACCACTTGCTCCCGATAACACAGTCCATCCAATGTGAACAATATATGCTGGACACAGTTTGGGGAGCAAGGGTAAACTAAAATGTGCTGTTTTTTTCTGTGAAATGGACACACCGGTGTCGATCGACGAGTAAACAACGCCATCAATCAGCTGTGTGTGTGTGTGTGTGTGTGTGTGTGTGTGTGTGTGCGTGTGTGAGTTTTTTGTATATATATATATGGTAAAGAAAAATGCTTGAATATTGGCTATTTTGTGGTTATAGATCTATTTCTGTCCACAGGCATTTTAATATACCTATGAGTTTCTTCAGGCAGCTAACTTTATTGAAAATTGTAAATTTCAATAAAGTTAGATGAAACTCATATGTATACACAGATACCTGTGGGCAGAAATAGATATATAACCACAAAATGGTGGATTTTTTGGTCCTGATTTCTTAGGGATGGTAGTGTGTCCTTGTTTCCGGTCATGATTTGTTTTATTATTTCATGATCATATTTTTTTTATCTTGTGTTGTTTGAAGTTGTGATGTCTTGCTCCGTGGTGTGTTGATTGTCAGTGGGTTGAATTTAATCTATTATTGGGGGTATATCTTGGGTATGGAGACGCGTGGGCTAGTGGTTAGAGTCGTGGAAAATAGACACGTCGATTCGAGTTCAATTCGTAGACGAAGCTGTTGGCATTTCACATAGCGCTTATACCCTTGGGAAAGGTATGAACCTATATATTCTCCCTCCAGCTATGGGTTAAATAGTAGGGCAGACTGGGCCCTTCAGCCTTGGCTAGGTAACCAGTCTAGGAGAGGGATAACTCTGAATTCAAAATTCCTGAGGTCGGTCGTTGATTGGGTTTGTGGAAATGCTTGATGCACCAATTCTTTTCTATCGACTGTGCCAAAAAGTGTGGATGGTCCAACATAAGCCTTCACCACTATAAACAAATCACTGTGTGGATTGTTCATTGTATGAACCCTCATACGTCGAAATCGACGGAAGGATCCGTCATCTTGGGTATATTCCACTTAGTTTTCTCGTCCACATATTTCTATTATTTCTAGATCAGAGAAAATGTTCTTGTTTGATATCATCCTTACTTGATCTGCTAGTCTCTGGTTGGTTGTACTGAAATTATTCCCGCCATTCCAAATGAGTATCATTCTTTTTCTATAGCCGCTTTGTGCTGAGTTACATTTAAAGTAACACTGGGATACTTAAACGTAGTTGTTGTTGTTGCTGCTTCAATCAACAGCAACAACAATCATCAAGATAAATAGAGAGCTCTCATCAAACACCTAACACAACGATTGGCTACAATTTCAATAAACTGTTTAAAAAAATTACATCCAAGAATTGCCCTACAATATCAATAGAAAATCTCCCATTCAAATGAATACTGAAAAAGAACAATACGAAGATCATTAATCAACCTCCCAATTCCCAAAATAGATAACTCCATGAAAATCCATATCTCAAATTCAGAACCGAACACCAAAACAATGAAAAAAAATTGATTACCCCAACCAAACTCAGACTTTTCCGCCAATACTAAATAAATCATAAAAGGACTCTCTCGTCGATTTCAACGCATGAGGGTTCATTCTAATAAACGACCCACATAGTGTTTTATTTTATAGTGATAAAGGCTTGTGTTGGACCATCCACACTTTTTGGTACATTCGATAGGATAGAATTGGTGCATAAAGAAATGCCACTAACCCAATCAACGACTGGCCTCAGGTTTTTCAAATTCAGAGTTTTCCTTCTCCTAGACTGTTTATCTATCCAAGGTTAAAGAGACCAATCTGTCCTACTATTTTACCCATAGCTGGAGGAGAATATATAGATTCATACATTTCCCAAGGGTTTTAGTGCTATGTGAAATTCAAGCAGCCTTGTCTAGGATTTGAACTCGGGTCGACGAGTCCATTTCCTACGATTCTAACCATTATGCACGCGACTCCATGAAAATAAATGCTAACCAACCAAGGAACCAACCATTGACACCATCCTTTCAAGTTGTCGAATATATAAAATAATATCATGCTGGAATTGGCTGATATATTTGCCATGACTTATCTGCTCCTGAATACTTTCTGTCCCGTCACGGGCCATCTTCAGGGGAAATGTAAAAACAATAGAATATCGGATTGTTCCATTATACTGGTGTTCTATTTATACTAGTGTTGTGATTTTTTATTTTCATCTATTTGTTTATTTTATTTTATCATTATTATTACTAGCAAAATAAAAAAGCCCTCCGGGCGATGTAAAAATACATTTTTGAAAGATATTGCTTGAGGAGGTGGAAGTTAAAAATTAAATGTCGGAGAGTTTGAACCATAAATCATGAAATCATCAAATTCATTAAAGGAGTAAAAAAAAAAAAAAAAAAACAAAAAACAATTTGAAATCGAAACTAAGTTCTATTAACTTTGAATATCTATTAAAATAAAACAAACTATATATAAATATACGACACTGGGGATGTATCTATTAAAACTTGTTTTAAAAAACAATGAGGACTGTCTAATGTTGCATGCTCACATTTGAGTGTATTTATTCTGTTATGACGATTTCGGGTATAGAGACGTAAACAATGACGTAGTTTTTGTTACAGACAAAAACCGGGAGCGAATCTCCATTATCAATAGATTATTATTATTATCATTACTAGTACAAAATAAAAAACGCCCTCCAGGCGATGTAAAAATCGATTTTTGAAACATATTGCCTGAGGGGTGGGAGTAAAAAATTCAATGTCAGCAAGTTTTTACCCTCATCAAATTCATTAAAGGATTAAAAAATAAAACAATTTGAAGTGTAAACTTTAAATATGTATAAAAAACAAAACAAACTATATATAGATATATAATACCAGTCATGTATTTATTAAAACTTGTTTTTAAAAAACAATGAGGACTGTCTAATGTTGCATGTTCAAATTTGAGTGTATTTATTCTGTTATGACATTTGGGTAATGTGGCGTAAGCAGTGACGTAATTTTTATTACAGACAATAAACCGGAAGCGAATCTCCATTATTAATAGATTATTATTATTATCATTATTATTATTGTTAAAAAAGAGCGTGTTTGAGTGTGTGGGTGCAATAGTGAGTATGTATATGTAATGCGTAATATCTTCACTCTGAACAACCCACAAAAGCTGGTTCATAAAGACTGTTATATAGAGCCACTATTTCTTTTCACAGAATATGTTATTTCGTGCTGTTTAAAAAGTTTCACATCGCATCTTCTTATATTTTTATATCAGCCTTTTATGTTGTACACTTTTTTTGTATGACCATTTCTGTTTTTCTTGTGGTTCATTTGGAATGTTTTGTTAGAAAAGCCAATAAAAACATAATTCAAAATAATTCTGACAAGAGAAACATATAAATTACTATTAGAATACTTTCAGTAAAATTGCTGTTTTTACATTGATGAATAAAAAAAATACAACATAAAATAGAGACAAATTGGCAAGAGTCAGTGTGTATTACAATACTAACGTCTACTATCAAAATGGCAACATTTCTCACTAGCTCTTCATATTACCGTATTTACTCGTGCATTGGTCGAAATTTAAGCACCTAATGTTGGATAGCATTCTTTCTTCTATTCATATTCTTATAGTAATTATTGTAATTAGCGATATGTAGGGGCCAGGTTAGCTCAGTCGGTAGAGCGTTCGGCTAGAAACCACAAGGTTCCTAGTTCGATACCGGTCCTCGCCAACTCAGCGTATGAGTAGCAGGGGGATCTGTGCGGTAAAGTAAGGAGCTGATGGTAGGTGGAGCGCTCCACCTCAGATGCCAAAACAATCTCCTTGGTCTAGCGCTATTGAAAAGGGGATATACTCCCTCGCTGACTGGCTGATACCGACATTAGGCCGCCCGATGACTACATATATATATATATATATATATATATATATATTAAGAAGTCATCCACAGACATGTGTTTCGGCGTTTCACGCCTCTTCAGTGTGGCTAGACACAACAACTATCCCGGGCTAGGGTCGAACTCAGACCGGCTGTTTGCCTGTTTGATATCTTATCCCCTCGTCCATTGACAGCTGTGGTGGGGCTGGTGTTTTTAAACTATTAAATACATAGTTTTGTTTATGTATTTTTCGGTCACCGAGAGATAGCGTTTCCGGGGAAACGATCATTACTTATACTAGCAAATATATGCACCCTCCAGGTGCAAGTATTTTAGTTAAATTTTATTATAAGATATGATATTAAATTAGAAAGGCTAATGAAACTGAATAAGAATGTAGATAAAAAGATTTTGAACAGAGGGGGTATGATTGAAAAATAGAACAACTTTGAAACTAACTCTTCCATCATTTTCCGTTACTCCCGTCTTTCATTGGTAAATCTTTCTAATTAAACTGTTTAGTTAAAATAGGAAGTAAAAAATAATATTACAGTTATTTCTTCTTGTTAAGGGATTTCTTTTAAGATTTATTGAAGAGATTTTTGCTCATATTCAATAAGATGAAACCAAACAATTAGAAATCAATAATACTAAGCATATATTTATTAAAATCAATTTTTAAAGATCAATATGCAAATTAGCCTTCCCGTTCATACTGTAAACCGCTATTTTGTTGTATATATAAATACAATTGCGTGTTATTAGTATGTAGATATGGTCAACAGTGTAAGTAATATAAAACAATTTTATTAATAATTGAGGTTTAAATAAAAATAAAATCATGGAGAATGTGATGTCAATAACTAAAGGAATTGTGACTTGTATAGTAATATAGTTTCGGTTACAGACTGACAACCCCACAATCTCCATTATAATAAGATGCTAGTAGTGAGAGTTAATTTAAATTACCAATTGGAGAGCACATACCAAATTTATGTGTGCATATATATATATATATATATATATATATATATATATTTATGAACAAATTTGAAAAACGAAGTGTTCCAAAAATAAGATGATTTAATAAAATTATTTATCATAGATTAATTCATATAATTTTTGGAACACTTCGTCTTTCAAATTTCTTCATATTGTCGGATATATTTCCATATTTACTCCAATATATATATATATATATATATATATATATATACAGCTCTATCACTGATATCGAGCAATCTATTAATATTGCCACAGAAAATCTTGCTGAACCACTAACTCAACAAGTGAGCTTGTAATAACCACACACACTCATAAACACCCCCCACATATATATTCATTATATATATATATATATATATTATATATATATACATATAATATATATATATATAAGTGTGTATGTATGGGTTTTAAAAGTTTATAAAGAAATGAGTTAGATGCTACTACAGCGGAGCAAGTATTGAATCACACACACACACACACACACACACACACACACACACATACACACACACACACACACACACCACACACACACATAACACACACACACACAGATATATATATATATATATATATGTATATATAACTTTTATCATTTGCATTTATCTTTGTATCATACATGAAAGCAGGTGAGTTTCTGAGATATGCCATAAATACAGAAAGAGAATTCATTTTGCCAGGACACAAAATATATTCTGAACAAGATGCTCACCTATATCTTAATAATAAACACCAAAGGCTATTTCCTTTGTACATATCCAGTATTTTAATTTTTTTCAAGACATATTTTTCTTTCACACCTGGCAACTGCACAGGCAAGTACAAAATATCGATCAGTGAAAATTTATCTAAAATTCACACCGAAGGAGACTTGTATTTTGGTTTCGAGAAGATATCCATCTATTTTTTTATTTGCTTGATTATATTTTAACACACAAATGCACAAGTATATATACATTTATATATATATATATATATATATATATATATATATATATATATATATATATATATATATATATATTTACATAAATTTATATATATATAATATATATATATACATATATAATATATATATGTATATATATATATATATATATATATATGCATATATATAAATATATAAATAATATATATATATATATAAATAATACAAATATATAAACATAAATATATATATATATATATATACATAAATATACATAAATATATATATATAAATGTATATATATAATATAATATATATATAAATATATATGAATGTATATATATAAATGAATATATGTATATAAATATATATATATATATATATAATGTATATATGAATATATATATATGATTAAATATATACACACATATATATTAATATATACGTATATATATATATATAAATATATATATACGTATAGATATATCTATAGATAAATAAATATATGTATATACACACACACACATAGTCACCTCCATCCACACTCACACACACACATATATATATGTGCACTTCGTGGTGATCAGAAAGAAAAAAAACAAGTTTGAATTTCGGCAGGTTATTCACCTCGCACTCATGCAATGGAAAATATTTTGATTTTTCTGATACACATGCTCTGTCTAATCAGGTGATATCAAAGAATCTACTGATTACGGTAACTCCATTTTTTTTTCCGGTTCTAAAATATCTAAGTACTAAGAAGCTTCATCTTTGATTATGTTGGATGATCTTCTGCAGGAACCGTTGTTTGTGCATGACTTGAAATTCAATAAGATGTTGCTAGTATACCACAAAACTGACATCAATACACACAGACACACACACACACACACACACATATACACACACACACACTAACACACACACATACACAGACCGATACACACACACACATACACATAGACACACACACACATACACAGACACACAGACACCCCACACATACACCCACACACACATACACACTCACACACACATACACAGACAGATACACGCCCACACACGCCCACACACACTCAAACACACATACACAGACAGATACACACACACACGCACACTCACACACACATATACACACATACACAGACAGATACACACACGCACACACACATATGCACACAGACACACACACATACACAGACACAGACACCCCACACATACACCCACACACACACATGCACACTCACAAACACACATACACAGACAGATACACAGACAGATACACACACACACTCAAACACACATAGACAGACAGATACACACACACGCGCAACACACACACACTCACACACACATACACAGACAGATACACACACACATACACAGACAGATACACACACACATGCACACATATGCACACAGACACACACACAGACACACACACACAGACACCTCCCACGCATACACACACACACACTTACACACACACACATACACAGACAGATACACAAACACACACGCACACACACACTCAAACACACATACACAGACAGATACACACACACACGCACGCACACACACACTCACTCACACACACATACACACACATACACAGACAGACACACACACACACACGCACACACACTCACACACACACACACACAGACACACACACCCCACACACACATACACACACACACAGACAGACACAGACAGACAACACACACACACACACAAACAAAGAAAATGAAGGAAAGAAAAATAGCTAGATAGTTTAGTAAAGAAAATTATACTTTTTACATATTAAAGTATTTAGCAATAGTTTCTTAAGTAAACATATTACAAACGTTATAATAATTAAATTATCATACTGAGGTATATCCACAGGTTCTGCTCGTCTATATATTAATACTCATGTTTGTACGACCGTTATCATCATGCAACACCCACCCTCTGGTTAAAAATGACCGTCTAAATCATCCAAGATGAAATGCAAATAATGTATATCCTAAGTATCTTGTGTTGCTTATCCGCCACAATCTTATTTCTTATCAGTGTCTTCACCTTAACTAAATAATGGACTGTTCCATTTTAATCATAAATATAGAAATGGAAGAAAAAGAGACGCTATACAAAAAGTATAATAAGAGAGAAAGAGAGTGAGAAGGGGAACTATATATAGAGGGTGAGCCCGCGGAAGCGATAACGCTAATCTGTTTCAATCAAACATAATGAAAAGATGAAAAGAAAGAAAGAAAAAAATGAGAGTGGATTAAATCAAGATTTTGATAATTCTTACATATTGAACACTTTTGCAATAGCACTTAAGAAAACGTAACAAACGTTGTAATAATTAAATTATCATACCGTAGTATATCCATAGGTCCTGCTATATAAGTATAAGAATTCTTAAAGCGATATTGATATACGTAGCACATATACTTTATAATAATCTGTATTTTATTCTATTCATTTATATATCTTTTTTATATTTTTTGTTTTTTTTTCCCGGGAAAAAACTGATTCCATTTTTCAGAGGAACATCTCATACATTAATTGGTAGTATTGTAAAAGCTGCAGGCTACTTTTTGACAGTAATTGTTTTGAAAAGTACGCTCTAATTGGAATCTGTTATAAGGAGGCTTTCTGACTGGCTGGCTGGCTGGCTGGTCTGTTGGCTGTGTCTAATGGCCAAAGTCCGTTCAATACCTGCAAGAATTGTTTTGGCACATTTATTCCTTTAGGACAATTCTCGAATAAATGGGCCTGGTTAGTAGTGGAAAATACATTGAGCCAGATAATGGAACTGTCATTTAAGTGACAAGATAAAAGCCTGCTAGAGACAGGTTGTTGATCCCTAGGAAGATATTTAAATTTGGTATAGCAAAGTAACCAATTTGAAAACTCAATCGAAGTCGCTGAAGTGCAATTGTTTCAGCCTTATCACACTAGGTAGTAGAACACTTTAAAGATATTGTATATAAAATATTGTTTTGTGTATACATCTTGTTATCGTTGAAACCTTACGCAACTAAGTTTACCAATAAAACAAGCAAGACATACGGCCAAATAATAAGAATTTGTTTAGTTTGATTATACGGCATCTCATTCTATGGGTTATTTTATGCCAAAGTTTGGTTTGGTTTGGTTTGGTTTGTTTTACGGCATATCAACCTCAGTGGGCCATTTAATACTGATAAAGTTTTGAAATAAATCAATTCTTAATGGATAATACAATTTTTTTATAAATACATTTTTCTATTTAACCCATAGATGGGACCCTAACAGGTACTACCACTCCGGGTCAGAGTGGACCAGGGAGCAATGGTGATGAAGGGGTGCTCCACATTACCCAAACCTCCAAAACTGGAACCTCACCATCAGATAGAGTTTAACGTCATTCCCAGGACATGTAGACCCGCAGCCACCGCCTTCTAGCACCCACATGATAAAAAGGGGTTAGGGCTTGCCATAAGGGCAATAGGGTTGGGAAAATCATATAGGTGCTAGGGCTTGACGTGACCAGCCGATGGATCGGAGGGGGCCTCTCTGACCGCCCGTCTAGCCCAAGATAGGCCAAAGTGGAGTATTGCATGTCATGAACTACTCATCCACCTGGGCTCTATCCTTAAGCATCACGGGTCGCCACCCACAGCCAACAAGTGGCCCCATTGCGGGAGTCTTACCCCTCTGCAGAGGTGCAGTTGGTGCATTCTAACGCCCCAGCCGACAGGGCGGTTATGCCAAAGTGTTGTACTGCGAGATGGAAAGATAAACAGAACACTGGTGTGCTTAATGCATTTATTAAACACCAGCATCCGGTGCCAAACGGATACATACAAACTCAGAACAAATATGTACAAACAATTAACAAGATAAAACTTACTAAATAGAGGAGGTTCAATTTGGCATAGCCAACGCAGCAAAGTCAGTCTGAATATTATTCAGCTTTTAATCCTCTTTAATCGTTGGCAATTTAATGGCTATCAGCCAGTCCATCTCGTAGAGTGCTGAAAGTTTTTATCAATTCTTGCTGGATATTCATTTTTTAAAAAACTCAATTATTTTTTAGACGCTCGTTTGAAACCCATTTTTGATTTATTTATGGGACGTAACTGTTACAACCACTCCGAGTCAGAGTGGACCAGGGAGTAATGAACAGGTACACCATATTCCCCCGGGTTATTTTATGCCGAAGACGTTTTGTTGTAGTAATTCCTGCTGGGTATTCATTTTTTAAACTCAGTGTTTTAAAACATTTTTTTAATACTCATTTTTGGTCTATTCAACACAAAATGGGACTCTAACTGTTACAACAACCCCGAGTCAGAGTGGACCTGGGAGTAATGGTAATGAATAGTGTTAAGTATCTGGCCGCCATACTTGGCCAGTTGAGAAGGACTTAAAGTAAGTAAGTCCTGAGTTGTAGAATCCTTTGGTAAGTGAATAAGTCCTGAACTATATAATCCTTTGGTAAGTGAATAAGTTCTAAGTTTTGGAATCCTACGTAGTGTCAAAAGGTCCATTGATATGATCCGTCGTCCAAAAAGATCCAAGTAGTAATGATTAGGTATGACCTGAACAGCCAGTATAGATAATAATATCAGCAGCAGAGCACTGCCAGTGATTGGACAAGAAGTTGGTCACATGGTTGTCGGCGAGTCTATAAGTAGAAGCGTACATCTGGCACATACCTTATATCAGAAAAATTTCAACACAATTTCTACCACAATTTCCAGAGCTCCAGAAATGGAACCTCACCACTGGACACAGTTTAACGTCATACCGTGAACAATAATATCCCCAGTCACCATCTTCTAGCACATATATAATAAAAAGGGTTGCAGATTGCAACAAGTGCAATTGAGACGGGACAATCATATAGATGATAGGGCTTGACGTAACCACCTGATTGATTGAGCGGACTTCTTCGGCTGCTTGTCTAGCCAAATTAGAGTATTGTATGTATTGTGACTGATAACAAAACATCTCCGATGAACGGATCATATAATCTCTTCTCTTTAGTATTACATTTTTTTTAATACCCTGTCCGGTGGCGAAAGCTGCTTGGTAGCGCTGGGAGTGGCAGTCCTGCCTTAGCTACCGAAACTGTATTATCACTCCTAGTTGGCAGCTGATGAGGGCAGGGTATCGCACGTGCTATCACACGTTGTATGACGAAAATGTCATGAACTGCTCAGTCCCCAGGACTCCGTCCTTAAACATCATAGATTGCCACCAACAGTTAGTAGATGGTGTCATTGGGGGAGAATTTAACCTCTCCAGATGTGCATTCTGACAGGGCAGATAAAGATATTGTATGTAGATTATGGTTGAGTGTGTGTATTCAGCTTGGTTTTGTGAAAACCCGACGCATCTAAGTTTACCTATTAAGCAAGTAAATTATAAGGCCAAATAATAATAAATAATAATAAATAATAATAATAAATAATAATAATAATGATAATAAATAATAATAATAATAAATAATAATAATAATGATAATAAATAATTAATAATAATAAATAATAAGAATAATAATAATAAATAATTAATAATAATAAATAATAATAATAATAATAATAATAAATAATAATAATAATAATAATAATAATAATTATTATTATTATTATTATTATTATTATTATTATTATTATTTATTATTATTAATTATTTATTATTATT
>CM042155.1:8774990-8782490 GCA_023376005.1 Doryteuthis pealeii
AGGCAGCTGCTAAAAATGGTATAACTGCACTGATGAGAGGTGATACCTCGAAACACATGTCTGTAGTTTACTCTCTCTCTATATATATATATCTATATCTATCTATATATATATATATATAAATCTAATGTGTCAGATAAACCTACTAAAAGTTTCGCTTAATGCTCTTCAGGGCTAAGATCCGATCTTAGCCCTGAAGAGCATTAAGCGAAACTTTTAGTCGATTTATCTGACTCATTAGATTTATCTTTATTATTTGCTCTACTTGGGTATTGAGCACTTTTTACTTATTAGCTTTAGTTTCCTGGCAGTTTTGTATATATATATATATATATATATATATATATATATATATATATAAATTTTTTTTTTTGCCAAATGTTGTACCAATAGATTATTTTTGGTTGGTACGATTATCTTGGTCTTTTCTTTTTTTTCCAAAATTTTTTCTCCCCCGTGTTTGTTAGTATATTTTTACAATCAAACTATTTGCTGTTTTTTCTCACGCGAGGATTTACCAACAAGTTAGGTATATTATATATATATATATATATATATATATATATATATATATATATTAAAAAGATGACTTACCGGTGAAAATGGTCTCAATGCTTAGTTGATACAAGTTTTACCATGATAAGTCAGTGATATAACAAATATAAAGTGCTCAATACGTAAGTAAAGCGAATTTGTTATTATAGTATTACACAAATAACTTACTCGAGTTTCACCATAAGGATCTTCAGATTTAAATCCACTGAATTAATCAAGATAATTACAGCTAACTGCAGGAGTTTATGTTGTAGTTCTGTAGGTCATAACTACAACATAAACATCGTGCAACGGATATAATACAGTTCTAAATGACAATCATCTCTAGGTTGAAAGTTCAATCCTGGTCAAAGGCGATTATAACAGTATACTCAACTGAACCCAGTCATGTTTACGAGTCGAGCCACTCCTGAATGTTGTCCTGTTATGGTTAACAGAATGAGACCAGTCTTCACCTGTTGATTTTTATATTTTGATATTTTTTAAAATTATTTTTACTTTACTTATTTTACTTATTTTTAATTTTCTAATTTTTTCAATATGTATACACTTTTTAAAGCTATTCTAAAATTCTATTCATACCGCAAACTTTTCATATATTTCAAACGTCGATACAACAATTGCCAAATCAACACCTTGAATAACGTCATCAAAATCAAAGGAAAAATCCAAACTCTCCGACATGAAATCAATTTTCTTGAGCAATGCTTAACACAACGAGTAGTCCATATATCCATCGCTTGCCGTATTACCCGGACAAAAGCCAATAACAACCTACACATTGAAAAAACCTTCCTTTTAGATGAACGCCTTTCCACAACCACCAAACTTTCCTTCCTCAGACACTATTACCGACTACTTTGTCGAAACGAATTGAACTTTTTATCTTCGACACTATACGCCTATGTCGATACATGGCTTCCTTAGATGAGAAAACGGACAACATTATTCAAGGTAAACATAATACTTTGTTAACTTTACTTATTAACAAACGTTATGGTTCCTCTTCTAATATTTTCAATTTGAAAAGGTTTTGGTTTAAAGTTCCGTGAAGGCTTCAGTTTACGACATGAAGATTCTTGAGTTGTATGTAACAATAAAGACGAGGACAATAGTCCGAATAATACAAAATCTTAAATATTCTTTGTGATTTTTGAGGACCATACATGTTTTTTTTTTATTCGGATCATTTTCTCGCATTGTTGTTTTTTTTCCTTCTTTTTTCTTCAACTAAGTGCAACTTAACGACAAAACGGAATGATTGAAAGATTATGTTGCGCCATGTTGATCAGCATTCAAAAACATTGTTAGTTGGTTAATGGGAAAGAACACAAGAACATTCAACTTCTAATAAATACGTATAAGTACCGTGTATATTTATCCGTTTGAATTTGTGAGAGGATGCTTAATAATTTTCATTATTTAGATTTTTCGGACTGTTGTCAACATCATTTATTGTTACTAGCAAATATATGCACCCTCCGGGTGCAAGTATTAATGTCATAAAATATTATATTAAATTAGAAAGTCTAAAGAAACTAAATAAGAATGCAGATAAACACATTTGAAACAGAGGTGGGTATAATCGAAAAATATAACAGCTGTAGCTTCTTCTTCCATCACCTCCTCCTTTCCTTTCTAAACTTTTCAAATTTAACTATTTAGTTAAATTAGGAAGTAAAGATTAAAATTATTGTTATTTCTTTTTGTTAATTGATTTCTTTTAAGATTTATCTCCGAGATTTTTGCTAATATTCATTAAGATAAAATCAAATCATTAGAAATCAACAATACCAAGCACATATTTATTAAAATCAAATTTTAAATATCAATATGCAAATTAGGCTTGCCGTTCACACTGTAAACCGCTATTTTGTTGTATATATAAATACAATTGCATGTTATTAGTACGTAGATATGGCCAGTAGTATTAATAATGAAAATCAATTTTATTAATAATTGAGGCTTAAATAAAAATGATTCATGGAGAATGTGATGTATAATAAGTAAATGGATAGTGGCTTGAGTAGTGATATAGTTTCGGTTACAGACAAACAAACATATAATCTCCATTATAATAAGAAGATATACATAACGTTTCGACAGGAAATACATGAAGAATGCTGGAGAGCACATTGGCCGAAAAGTTTAACTGTAAAAGAATATAAATTATATAATCTGTCTACATTTGTTGATTTTTGTAGACATGTGTGTGTAGATAGTCGAATATTCCGTGGGGTCTGTACGTGTGAAACTGAATAAAGATTGCTTAACTGTTCTTTCAGACTTCTGCTTTGGACGTTTTAAGCATCCAGATTTGACCCTGACCAACCTCGGTTAAGATGAATGGAGAAGTCCAGCTGGTTGGGACAGGCGGCTTTTGTGACGGCATTTTCAATGGCTTCTCGTAAACTGCTTAAACGTTACAATTCTCGCCATTTTGTTACCATCCTCCATGATGACATTGAAGTGAACACATTGATTGAATGGGAAGAAAGGGAACTGAGGGAGGTAAGTTTGCTTTCCGAACACTACATCATATCATTCATCTACCGAATAAAAACGGAAGGTTACCCTTATCGTCCTATATATATTTACCAACCCCTCCACACGGGCAGGATGTGACACAAGGTCAATTTCTTAAGCGGAGTTCAACAGGTTTGAATTCAGAGTTTTCCTTTTCCTAGACTGGTTGCCTAACCAAGGTTAAAGAGCCCAGTCTGCCCTACTATTTATCCATAGATGGAGGGAGAGTAGGATTCATACCTTTCCCAAGGGTATTGGCGCTAATTGAAATGCAGTTACCACATTCAGGATTTGAATATCGTCCTATATTGTATAAAACACCTGCAGGATTAATACTATTCAAACTGATCAATTAATAATGGCAGTTTGTATTATTTGGATTTTTCAGACTGTTGTCCTCATCTTTATCATTATTATTATTATTATTATTATTATTCTATACGCAACGTTTCAGCCAATGTTCCTTCCGGCCTTTTTCAGGAACCTTCTCTTCGAACACAGGAACCTTCTTGTTGAACTTGGAAACATTCATGTCATGTCTGGGAACCTTCACGAAATTTTCACAAAATTGGTGATTTCAAGCACTATAACCAGGGTTTTAAATGATCAGATCTCCGCTAATTATTCGAATTGAGCGCTTTCTAGGGCATCAATGAATTCTACGCATCGAAATCTATCAGAAACGCCAATAAAATCGACACATTAAATTTTCACGAAAATAGGTAGACTTAAAAAAGGTAGACTTAAAAAAGGCACTTTTAGGGGATCTTTGAAGTTCCATATCCCCATCAATTCTCAACAGAACGCAATTTCTTTGGCACCATTTTAATCTACGCATCAAATTCCATCAGAAAAGATAATAAAATTGACGCAACAAAATTTCACGAAATTTGTGAAATATGGGGAGGGTTTAAGGGCTCATATCTCCGCTAATTCTTCGAATTGAGCATTTTCATTGGCATCAATGAATTCTAGGCATCGAATCTATCAGAAAAGCCAAAAAAATCGACACCTAAAATTTTCACGAAATTGGTGATTTTCAGGCACTATAAGGGTGGGGTTTTTAAAGCGAAATTTTGAAGCGAACCCTTTATTTACTCCACCGGAGTAGACTGTTTACATTCCACTAACCATGACCTGGTACAAGTGTTAAGGGTGAGATAGAGAAGGATGAAGTAGGTTGATTGTTTTGTTTTACGGCATATCAACCCTTTTCGGGTCATTTGACGCCGAATCAAATCATTTTGATATTCAGTTTCTTACAGTATCTGCTGTTGCTTAAATTGTCACCCATATATATATTTACCAACCCCTCCGCCCAAGCAGGATGCGACACAAGGTCAATTTCTTAAACGGAGTTTAACAGGTTTGAATTCAGAGTTTTCCTTTACCTAGACTGGTTACCTAGCCACGGTTAAAGAGTCCAGTCTGCCCTGCTATTTACCCATAGCTGGAGGGAGAGTAGGATTCATACCTTTCCCAAGGGTATTAGCGCCATGTGAAATTCCAACAGCTTCGTCCAGGAATTGAACTCGCGTTGACGAGTCCATTTCCTACGACTCTAACCATTAGACCACGCGCCTCCATTGTCACCCATATAAGTATTGAACAGGCCCATCACTGCTTAACTCCGGTGATCTAGCGAGAACCGCTGCTCTCAACGAGACTTGATCGTAAGCGGAAGATAAGGGTGAAACTTTGGGGGGGGGGTCTCTATTTCTAAAGACTACTCTCACCCAGCCTAACCCTTGATTGGATCAACAGCGATTCGCTACAAATTAGTATTCATTGAATGGAACGCGAGGAACCCAATTTTCATGTGTTGGATTGGTTGTTTGGTTTTACGGCCTATCGACACTTTTCGGGTCATTTAATACCAAATCATGTCATTTTTTTATAAATAAAGGAATCAGTTGCTTATAGTACCTGATGTTGCTTACGTTGTTACCTAATTAATTATTGAGCAGGCTCATTGTTGCTTAACTCCGGTGATCTATTGCCTGGAAAAATGATAGGAACATTTTTGGAATGGAGCTCCCACCCCTTATATGGGACACGTAGAAAACTCACCCCCGAGAAAAAACTTCACCTTTCCAATTATAAAATGTGATATTTAGAGGAAACTGAAAAAAATTAGAACATTTTTGTGAATATTTTGTGAATACATCGAGAAAGGGTATTATTGGAACTGGTTTTCAAATCAGTAAAATATCCCTAAATGTTGGGAAATATAACAGAAACATCTTTTAGAAATTAAGAAATACTGTTACACACTGGACCCGTCAAAGAACACAAACACTTGTATTTAGGAAAATATAAGATGATATATTTATTCCCTCGGTCGTGTACAGCTGAGAGTCGTTGGCAGGGTTACGCAAACGTGGAGCCTTCGGGAGTTCTTTTCAAGTGATCTCGAACCTGATCGTTGTCTGTTTAATCGACCTCCACGGGCTTCTTTTACTGTAGTCTGACCCCCGGTGTCACGCCTCTTTGATCGTGACACCTACGCAGTTTTTCTGTAGACACACCTCTTCGCCCACGCAGCCTGTTTTCATTAGCTATGGGCTACGCCTAGAGATTTCTGTGCCTAAACCGTGTCAAATGTACACCTGCATTTCCAGGTGCAAATGGTCAGCCCAGGACCACATCCTGTTTCCGTTTCCAGCCTGCACCTGACACTGACGCACTTCCTGGTCCTTAGGTTCACTGATCAGGCAATATATTACAATACATAGAAACAAGTTGCTGCTACTACTGCTGAATTAGTAGCCCTAGCACCTATATGATAGTACCAACTCTATTGTTCTTATAGCAACCCCCAACCCTTTTCATTCTGTGCTAGAAGGCAGTGGTTGAGGGTCATATTGTCCTGGTTATGACATTAAACTGCACCTGGTGAAATTAAAATTATGGATCTCTTGGAGTGTGGAATACCCCTTTATCGCAATTACTCCTAGGTTCGACTCGACCAGAGTGATAGTTCCTGTTAGGGTTCCATCCATGGGGAAAATAGATAAAAAATATGTATCAAAATTTATTTAAACATTTGAAAAAAAAATTAATACCCAACAAGAACAAATATATATATATATATATATATATGTGTGTGTGTGTGTGTGTATGTGTGTATGTGTGTGTGTGTGTGTGTGTGAATGTGTGTGTGAGTGCGTGTGTGTGTAAATAAATATAAAAATAAATATGTACTATAGTAATGTCGTGAAGGATTCAAACGTAAGAGAAAATTTGGTTGGTTAGTTGTTTCCAGTCATTTATTTCCCAGTCATTTATTGCTTAGTCAAGACATTTTGATAAACAACGGACTCAGGTTGCTTACAGAACCTGTTGTTGCTTAAGTGAAAAAGGTTTTCAGTTATTCCCTGATGATGATGAAAGAAGTCAGGAAACACGCCTTTAAAAAACTTCTAGATGTTACATGTCCTTCAGAAAAGTCTACTGCCCCCCCCCCCCCGAAAAAAAAGAAGAAAAAGGAAGAAGTCGTCTCATGGTTCTGGTCAGTCGATCGAAAAAAGGAGTCACCCCCACCATTTAGCCGTGATAAGAACTATGAATATAGATAGAATATAGGTTGGTTGGTTGGTTGGTTGGTTGGTTGGATTCTGCGACATGTCAACCCTTTTTGGGTTATTCTATGCCAAAGACGCTTTTGTTTTTATTCATTGTTGATGGGTACTCATTTTTTTTCCAAAACTCAATGTTTTTTTGAACTCATGTTTTTTTCTACTTAACCCATACTTGGGACCCTAACAGATACTACCACTCCGGGCCAGAGTGGACCTGGGAGTAATGGTGTTGAAAGAGTAATCGTAGAATATAGGTAGATATACAATTATAAATAGTTCTCCTTCCTTTACATTGATTTGTTGTCGCGAACTGAATAAAGTTTTCTTTTATTCCAGACACATTTATTGACCTAAATAAAACTTGAAGAAAGATTTTGTTCTGCACGTACGCAGTAATGGATGCCTTTATTTTTATACTCTGTTTTCAGATAACGCTAGCTATTCGTGCACGTATCACATAGATTTATTGTCGCCAAGAGAAACAGAAAAGCAATATATATACGAAGGCGAGTCAAAAAGTCATGCCATTCTGCTTACGACAGGTATAATTACTAACACAAGAACATGTATCATACATCAAAATGATGCTGATCCTCTGTGGATCACATCCCTACTTTTCCATATAGTCACCGTTTCTCTCAATAGCAATGTTCCACCTTAGAATGAGAGCATGTATCCATGCCCCGTAACATTCTGTCGTTTGCTCTTTGAGCCACTTCTTCACTACAGATTTCTCTTCCTCGTCACTGGAATAGTGTTTGCCTCTCTTCTAATATATATATATGAAGTGGACAAACAATGTGTTTGAAATGGCGACAGCCGACAATTTTTGGGGAGA
>CM042155.1:8784990-8792490 GCA_023376005.1 Doryteuthis pealeii
CATTGAGCCTCTTTTAGGTGTTTGGTGTGTGTGTGTGTGTGTGTGTGTGTGTGTGTGTGTGTGTGGTTGCGTGTGTATGTGTATATTTTTACGATAAACGACATCGAAGCTAATCTTAAAATTGTGTGTGTGTGTGTGTGTGTGTATGCGAGCGTGAATGCATATTCATTAAGAAGAATATATATATATATATATATATATATATATATATATATATATATATATATATATATATGGTAATTTGCTTGAAGCATTGTTAAGTATGTTATAATATATTAAAATTTGAAGGCAATCCAATGCGTATAAAAAATAAAAACAAAAAGATGTTGTTTTTTTGTCTTATTCGATTTCAGTTATTCGCCCATTTCATTCATAACATAAAGCAGGGGGAAGGGAGGAGAAGGGAGAAAAAGAAGAAGAGGGAAAAAAAAACTTAAGCACACCCTTTTCTGATTTTCGTCTCTGATGATAAAGTTTCTTTGAAATCGATAAGACAAAAAAACAACATCTTTTGTTTTTATTTTTTATACGCATTGTATTGCCTTCAAATTTTAATATATAATATATATATATATATTATATATATATATTATATTCTTGAGTTTGATATGCCGTTAAACAAACAAAGCTAACAAAACGGCTAAAACCCTCAACATCTCGAAGCAAATAGAAAACCTCTAATAGAAGAAAAAGGGAATAACCTAGTTATTCAAACGTCATTATTTTCTCGTCTTATTAATACATGATGTCACAGGGTTTTTTTGTGTCACTTTTGATATATCAATATTGTTTGTTAACAACCAAATCAGGAAACATAATTCTACTTAATTATTAAACAGTGTCTTCTGAATAGCTTATAATGACACATACAACTTTACATTATTATTTATTCATGGAGCAAGTATCTTCTCCGATGTGAAAAGACAGGACAGTGATTTCACAAGAAAAAACTGATGTTTCTTTAGATGGTGGCGCGTGGTGTAATGGTTACCGTCATAGGAAATGGAGACGGTGAGACGAGTTCAAGTTCTAGAGCAGTAGTTTGCATTTCACATAGCGCTGATACCTTGGGAAAAGTACGCATTCAACTCGTCTCGCACCGGCAATTAATAGATAGTAGGGCAGACTGGGCTATGTAACCTTGGTATGGCAACCGGTCTAGTACAAAGAAAACGGCTCTTTCTTTCTCTATTAACATAATATTTTTTCAGACTCAGAAACGAGATACTGCTACTCCTCCTCCTCCTCCTACTACTACTACTACTACTACTACTACTACTACTGTTGTATACTCTCTTCATTACTTCTTTACTTACTCTATTCTTCTGACCGTCTTTGGAATCTTATAACATCTTGTCTTGGTCTGGAATCTTCTAAGGTCTGGACATCTCTTGGGGACTTCGTGTCTGGTCTTTCATTGGGGATTTCTCTTTATCAGAAGCCCTGTGTCATTGTTAGTTTTTAGATAATAAACACAAGACTTCTATTTATTTTGATGTTACTTTATTTTCAATCCCCAGCCCAGACATCTGCTAACTAACATAGCGCGTGTGAGTTCCAGTTTAGACAGAGCATAAAATGGCCGACCGCTCTGCCTAACGCCCAACTGCAAACTGGGGACTCAAAAAAAGGACCCACGTGACTTCACATATTTGGCGGGCTTCTGTAATTTTCCATGGAAGGACCCGGCCATGATATGAAAAGGGTCACCCCCTCAGAATTACAGGGGAGTGACAATAATCTTATTCAACCGCATAGATTATGTAACACTAATATTATCAATAATAATAATAATAATAATAATAATAATAATAATAATAATAAATGAAAAAATGGACAAATACTTGTACCTTGCCAGAGAACTGAAAAAGTTATGGAATATGAAAGTGAAAGTTATACCAATTGTAGTTGGTGCACTTGGAACGGTCCCAAAAATTGGAAAAGGGTTTGGAAAGTCTGGAAATCAGAGGAAGAATGGATACCATCCAGAACACTGCACTGCTGCAATCTGCCAAAATACTCAGAAGAGTCCTGGAGATCTGAGGAGACTTGCTGTCACTCAGACTCCAGTGAAAGACCATCAGCTAACACTGATGTGAAAACTCAAAAGGAGTAAATAATAATGTGGAGGCGCGTTATGTACTGGTTATCGTCGTAGGAAATGGACACGGTGGCAAGCGTTCAAATCCTGGACGAGGCTTTTTGTATTATATATAGCGAAAATGAACTTAGAAAAGGTATGCATTAAGCTATTCTTTCACCAGCTACGGGTAAATGGTAGGACAGACTGGGTTCTTCAACCTTGGTTAGGCAAGCAGTTTAGAAGAAGGGAACTCTGAATTCAAACCTGTTAATATCCGCTTAAGAAATTGACCGTGTGTCACACCCTACTTGTGCGGAGGAGTTGGTAAATATACAACAACAACAACAATAACTACTACTACTACTACTACTACTACTACTACTACCACCAATGCTCTTGGAACGGTGCCCCAGGGTTTGGAAAATAAACTGGAGGAATTGGAAATCAGAGGAAGAATCGTGACCATCAGAAACAACATTGTTAAGATCAGCTAGAATACTCAGAAGAGTCTTGGAGATCTGAGGATACTTGCTGTCACTCATCCTCCAGTAAAAGACCATTGGCTCAGGTTGGTGTGAAAAACGCTCAAGGAGAGAAATAATAATCTGTCTTTTTCAAAGTAAATATGGTTAACTTAAGATTTACGGGATTTTTTTGTTTCTTGCTTATCTTCATTGTATTTTAAAATCAAGTCTATTTAACAGTATAGTCCTCCTCCTTTTTTTGTGATTCTCCTCCTGCTCTTCCTACTACTACTACTGAAATATAGGCGGGTCACCTAATCTCGGCTTGGAGACCAGTAAAAAAGTAAAGTAAAGTCGACGGGGCGG
The DNA here is from genome assembly GCA_023376005.1 of Doryteuthis pealeii. Lineage (NCBI taxonomy): Eukaryota > Metazoa > Mollusca > Cephalopoda > Myopsida > Loliginidae > Doryteuthis > Doryteuthis pealeii. The sequence continues at coordinate 8,787,904 of CM042155.1, forward strand.
CCTAAAGTCGGTATCAGCCAATCAGCGAGGGAATCTATCCCCTTTTCAATAGCGCTAGACCAAGGTGATTGTTTTAGCATCTGAGGTGGAGCGCCACACCTACCATCAGCTCCTTACTTTACCGCACAGATCCCTGTGCTACTCATACGCTGAGGAGCGGTATCGAACTAGGAACCTCTACCGACTGAGCTAACCAGGCCCCTTACCTACTGCTAATTATCAAGAAAAAGAGAATTTGTCATATGGTCGATTTTGCCTTCACGGCTGATCAATAAATAAATAAATAAATAAATAAATAAAAAGTAAACACGAAAAAATAGATAAATACTTGGACCTTGCCAGAGAACTGAAAAAACAACAACAACAAATAACAGTGAAATATGAAGGGTTTTGAAATAGGAATTGGAAATCCGTGGAAGAATCGAGACCAATCCAAATAAACAACATTGGTTAAGATCAGCTAGAATACTCAGAGATGAGAAGACTTGTTGCCACTTAGCCCCCCCCCCCGAGGAAAAGACCACCAGCTAAGACTGGTGCGAAAGCTCTCTTGGAGAGACGTAATAATCTATTGTTTTTCAGATTAATAATGGCTGACTTTAAAATTTACTGCTGTTTTGTTCTCTAATTTCTTGCTTGTCTTCGTTGTATTTTTAAATCAATCCAACAGTTTTCCTACTACCACGACTACTACTACTACTACTACTACAAATAATAATAATAATAATAATAATAATAATAATAATAATAATAATAAATTAGATGGAGGAAAAAATTAAATGATTAAGATGTGTTGAAACTCGGTTGTCAACTCTCAAATGACGGAACAGAAAACGATAAATCATCTTCCTCTACCGCTGACGTTATTTTTAGTAGCCTTGCCAATAAAAGTACACGATGACTTTAAAACAGTCGAATTCTATTCTAATTAATGAACATTTTTATTTTATTTTCGATATTTGTACATAATTTGATTATCATCTTTCTAGCAAAAACCAAGAAAAAATTAAGAATGACATTTTGGAAATATAATATGCTAACAAAAATCAAGAAGTACAATAAGAATAATAATTTTAAAGTGCAAAATTGTGTATTCCGGCAATGACAATAGACAGGGAATTAAAAAAAAAGAAACTACATTTCATACAGAATCTTCTTCATCATAAAGTCACAAATAAAAGGTGTCATACTGAAGTTTCATTCTTTATTTATTTAATAACGATTTTAGTTTATTTTTATGGACTCTCTCGTCGATTTCGACGCATGAGAGTTCACACACACAATGAACACCCGCACAGTGATTTGTTTATAGTGGTGAAGGCTTGTGTTGGACCATCCACACTTTTTGGCACAGTCGATAGGAAAGAATTGGTGCATCAAGGGTTGCCACAAACCCAATCAACGACCGACCTCAGGAATTTTGAATTCAGAGTTATCCCTCTCCTAGACTGGTTACATAGCCAAGGCTGAAGGGCCCAGTCTACCCTACTATTTAACCCATATCTGGAGGGAGAATATATGGATTCATACCTTTCCCAAGGGCATTAGCGCTATGCCAACAGCTTCATCTAGGAATTGAACTCGAATCGACGAGTCCATTTTCCACAACTCTAACCACTAGCCCACGCGCCTCCATATAAGTTTATTTATATATGTAAATAATACCATATCTTATTATAATGGATATTTGGTGTCTGTCTGTAACCGAAACTACGTCACTGCTTACGTCACAATACCCTCAGCATTTGTGAAAGTTGATTAACGAGTATTTAATTCATAGTCAAAATCATTAATACATAGAATAAATCATATATTAACGAAGTCTCTATGAAAATATGAGTTGGATTTGCCTCAAACCAGCCCATATTATGGTATTTGCCTCTCAGTCCACTTATGAGGATGTGACACAAGGACATTTTTATGTGGGTCCAGCCACAAGCCGAAGCTCATGGTTGGTAGACACAAAAAATGCGTTGATCCCGTGGCATTCACCCTCAAGGGGGCGCCTCAGGCGCTGGGCAATTAACCCAGCCCTGCCGCTTTAAATCAAGGGGGCGGGTGTTTCCTGGGGGGATATCCCCCTTGGATCAACGCTGCTAATTTACATTAACAAACACAGGCCCGGAAAGGCCCGTGCTATTAGGGTATTTGCCTCTCATCCCACTTATAAGGGTGTGACACAAGGACATTTTTATGTGGGCCCACCCACAAACCGAAGCTCGTGGGTGGTAGTCACAAAAAATGCGTCGATCCCGTCGGCATTCCCCCTCAAGGGGGCGTCTCAGGCGCTGGGCAATAAACCCAGCCATGCCCCTTCAAATCGAGGTGGCAGGTGTTGCCTGGGGGGATAGATCCCTAGGATAAACACTGTTAATTTCATTAATAGACACAGGCCCCGAAAGGCCCGTGCTATTAGTGCTTTTAAATTCCTGCATGTGTCTTATATATGACTGAGAAATAAAGAAATAATATATGGTGTGGATAATTTGCATACTGGTTTTAACAAAACCGGGTTTAATAAATAATTACTTTGTGTTATTGATCTCTAATTTTATTGTTTTATTCTCCAACGTATTAAAATCGATCGTGTAAATGATTTTGTGTTAAAATAAAATTAAAATAAGTGTAATATTTTTATATGCGTTCTCCATTAATTTCGTTAATCTTTCTAATTTAATATATTTCATTACATTAAAATTTAAATACTTACGCCCGGAGGGTGTATAAATAGGAGAGGTTGCACATAAAAAGACCTGGACATGGTTAAGAAGAGTAAATTTCAAGAGAGAAACTGAATCATTAATAATTGCTGCACAAAATAATGCAATAAGAACAAATTATATCAAAGCAAAATTGATAAGACGCAACGAAACAGTAAATGTAGACTTTGCGGTGACAGAGATGAGACTGTAAACCATGTATTAAGTGAATGTAGCAAACTAGCACAACGGGAATACAAAGCAAGGTGGACTGGATTGGGAAGGTGATCAACTGGGAATTATGGAAAATATTAAACTTTGACCATACAACAAAATGGTATATGCATAAACCAGAATCTGTTCTTGAGAATGAAACAGATAAAATTCTCTGGGACTTTGAGATAAAGACGGATCACCCTATCCTAGTCAGGAGACCAGACTTAGTGTTGATTAACAAAAAAAAAAAAAAAAAAGAAAAAGAGAACGTGTCAACTGGTGGACTTTGCGGTCCCTACAGATTATAGGTGGAAACTGAAGGAAAATGAAAAGATGGAAAATACTTGGACCTTGCCAGAGAATTTAAAAAGCTGTGGAATATGAGAACGGTACCAATAAACTTGGATAAAAGACTGGAGGATCTAGAAATCAAAGGAAGAATTGAGATCATCTAGACTATTGCACTGCTGCAATCGGCTAGAATACTCAAAGACCTGAGGAGACTTGTTGTCACTCAGACTCCAGTGAAATACCATCAGCTAACGCTGATGTGAAAAACTCAAAAGGAATAATAATAATAATAATAATAATAATAATAATAATAAACGGTCCCCAAAGCCTGGAAAAGAATTTGGGTGAATTGGGACCAGAGGAAGAATCGAGACTATCCAAACTACAACACTGTAAAATAGGCTAGAATACTCAGAAGAGTCCTGGAGACCTGAGGTGACTCGCTGTTACTTAGCCCCCAGTGAACAACCGGCTACGGCAGGCATGAAAAACTCATAACAATAAAAATGATCTAGAAATCATAATGTACAAAACTTATTCCTTGTTCCCTAATTTTACCTACAATGTTGTTAAGCGTTTTTTTTTTCGCTAGAGTGGGAAAACATTCATGTAAACATACGGTTTTTACGGTCCAGCACATAGGGAAATTGATAAGAAGCGAAAAAGATTGACAAATACCTAGACCTTACAAGAGGGCTAAAAAAAAACCTGTTCAGACTTTTAGAATGAACATATTTATGAACATATGAACATATTTGTACTTGAACTTTTGGTTTCTGAGATCACGGAATGTCCCTAGCTGAGACAAGCTTCATTCAAACGATTATAAAAACACGTCATAGTTCGACTGACCCCCCCCCCCCAAGAAAAAAAGACAAAAGAAAAGAAACAAGGTTGAAATTTGAGACTGAAATTTGCCAAAATGTCAAATATTTGGAAAATAATTCTTCCGAGAAAGTGTTATTTTTGGCAAATAATTGACTCAAATCGTCCAATAAACATAACAGCAAAATTGTCTTTATGGCGATTAGGGTCATCAAGTGGACCACCTGTGATGACATTGAACTACAGCCAATCAGGTATCGGCACTTTATTTGAATATCGCATAGGTGAGAAAATGTCAGTAACCAAGTGCTTTTGATTTTATGCTGACGCTACCCTTAGATATACATTCTCAATCAACGATATTGGGGGCTATTTACTCATAAATATAGCCCACACAAACACACACACACACACACACACACACACACACACACACATATATATATATATATATATATATATATATATATATAGTCATCCACAGACACGTGTTTCGACTTATCAAGTCTCTTCAGCGGGGCTAGACATTTTGTAAGCTACCTACAGCCGGGATAGA
>CM042155.1:8797490-8804614 GCA_023376005.1 Doryteuthis pealeii
CACGAGTCCATTTCACACGACTCTATCCATTACACCACGCTCCTCCATCTATCTATACACATATAAAGGGCAGTTGTGTATATGTGTATGTCTGGAGGAAACTTCGAAAATAAAACAATTAACGACAAAGTATATATATATATATATATATATATATATATATATATATATATATATACACCAGGGTTTGGTTTTTAAGTAAAAATAATGATGATTTTATTTATATTCGCGAAGATAATTAAAAAATAAGATTTAAATGATAACAGCATGGAAGTTTTTTGCACTTAATATTGTAAATAGTAGACATTAATTTTTCTTTTAGAGTAACTTGATCAACGCACGATCTTTTTCTCACGTGCGGATTTTAATGGGGCATCCTGCGAGGGTCCAACCCACGATTCAGTTATAAATTATTACTGAATCGTGAGTTGGATCCCCGCAAGATGCCCCATGGACCTAGGAGACTAACTTTAAAAAAAAATTCCCCTCTACCCAGACGACGCCGGGTAGCCGCAACTGGTGTTGTTATAAGCTGTAACTATTTTATTTCAAAATGGTATATTACGAACGTTGTAGGTTGACGTTAAAGCTATGTAGAGTCAGTGTTTATAGACATTTTATACATTTATCTTCCCGCGGTTCTATTATCACCATGACCATGTCCAATTTAAAAAAAATTATTTCATTGATAATTCACATTGCATCTATTTTAGAACTGTGACTCTTTGAACGGAAATGTTGTTTTACGAGTATTAGTTTGTTGTAATCTGTATATGTTATGCTGTATGTGTAAATATTTAAACTAAAGTAAAATGGCCGTTTTGCCTTTTCTAATGTATTGCTTTTAGCAACGTGTACAACCCATTAGATAAATAACATTTTGGCTTCTGCAATTTTGTAAAGATAGTAAATGAGTTGGTTGATTTTAGGTGTTTGCAGAATAGGTTGGTTTGTTTGTTGGATTTTATGGGATGTCAGGGATGTTTAACGGTTAAACTTGTTCCCATGCCAGCCAAACTACTCCACTGATTTTGTATAAGAACAATGCCATACCATTATAAATGTCAAGATCTAACAGTTATTTTTAATATTTGTTATATAGAGAGGAAAACAACAAAATTTAGAAATTTAGGAGCAATGTGAGTTTGTTGCTTAGATCAACTATATAGCTATATTCTTCCACCATGATTTTTTTTTTACAGTTGAGATTCTGTTATTTGTCTATTCTATTATTTGCCACTTGAGAGAATTTAGGGCTTTTAAGTAGTATTTCCTTTTTCTTAGAAAGTTAAGTGTTGAGATTAAAGTTAAGTATCACAAATGTTCTGATAAATTTAATTTTGAATTTTCAAACTGTTACATTATCTAAGGGTGAATAAACTATATCTTCCAATGAATATATCAATTTCCTACTTATAATGATTGTTCTCGAGATTAGAAATGAATATTTAAAAGTTTTACATTTGGGAATTTGTAAAATCCACATTGTAACTGGAACAAATTGTAGCAAGATTGCATTTGGCAAGGACTACTAATGGAAGGGGGAGGAAGAAAGAAATAAGTGAGAGAGTAAAGGTTTAAAAAATAGTGATGAGCACAAAACAGGATGAACGATGATTTGACCGGGGCGTGACCCCCGAATGGAGAATTGAGTGTCAACCGGAAGTTTCGGGTGTTGACCGGAACCGGAAGTCACGTGGTGACGTGGAACAACGAAGAAAGGTACCGGTCTCTTTTTGCTTTCGGACGCGTAGGGGAACGGATGGGCCTCTGGTGCCTAGTATGGGGGTCACAGTAATTTAACAGTGTTCTCTCTCTCTTTTTCTCTGCCTTTCCTCCTCTCCGATACAGCCCACGAGACGCACGAGACGAGCCTAACCTGGAAATAAAAGCTTAACCAGCTTGTGAAGATATATTTCTCGCGTTGTACTTTTTTTTTATCAACAAGATGACCGCCACGTGCAGAATGCCTTTTTAGTTCGGTGAATATATCGCCACCACCGCTACGTTACATATATCGTTTTAGTACTGTGAAAATACCACAACGTTACAAAATTATAAATCCAGTTAACCAATATTTGATTCAGTATTTTAATTTGTGTTTTATGGGATGTATGTATGATTTTTATAGTAGTCGACAGGGTGGCCTAAAGTCGGTATCAGCTAGTCAGTGAGGGAGTCTATCCCTTTTCAATAGCACTAGACCAAGGAGATTGTTTTGGCGTCTGAGGTGGAGCACCACACCTACCATCAGCTCCTTACTTTACCGCACAGATCCCTGTGCTACTCATACGCTGAGTTGGCGAGGACCGGTATCGAACTAGGAACCTTGTGGTTTCTAGCCGAACGCTCTACCGACTGAGCTAACCCGGCCCATACTTTATTATTAATTCTGACAAATATATGCACCCGCCGTGCATATTTTAATTTCATATCATTATTTTAGTAACATTATAAAAATAGGGCCGGGTTAAATTTACAGCAATGATAAAAAAAATTATCCAGTTTTATAATATACTAGACAAAATCCTAAAAGTAAGGAATAATTTAGTATAACTTTCGTGTCATTAGACTAAACAGTAAAAAAGACTTTAGGAGACAAAAGTTGATTCACTTAGCTGTAGTATAATAATAAATATAATTTTATTTGTTCCAATTGTCATAGAATAAAACTTTCTTTGCCAAGAAGCAAGAATATTCTATCTTGTTGATTTTGTTGAGAAGTGATTTTATAATTTAACTTTGAGTGAAATAATATTTTATCCTGAGTCAAAAAATGTTATTTTGTAATTACAAGCAATATTTGATAATATTTCCAATTTTCATGTAATCTCTCACTTAACCAAAAAAACATTTTATATGCATTTCACCTCATTTTAAGAAAAAATAACCCCGAAAGATATTCGTTTGAGGAATCAGCAAAAGAATCTTCACTGCAATAACCACAACTAATGAAATTTAATTAAATTTCTGATTTCCTTATTTAAATTAGAAATACATTAAATTTGAAAGGGTAATTAAACTAAATAAGAACGTAGATAAAAAGATTGGAAACAGAGATGGTTATAACGGAAAAATAGAAAAATTGAAACTTACTCTTCCATCACTTCCGTCTTTCAATGCTAAATTTTCCTAATTTAATTATTTATTTAAGATAGGTAGTAAAAGATAAAATTACTGTTGTTTTTTCCTTGTTCTCTTAAGATTCATCCCCAAGATATTTGCTCATATTCATTAGGATAAAAGCAAACAATTAGAAATCAATAATACTAAGCAGATATTTATTAAAATCAGATTTTTAATATCAATATACAAATTTTCCTTCCCGTTAACACTGTAAACTGCTATTTAGTTGAATGTATAAATACAATTGCATGTTATTATTATGTAGATGAGGCCAACAGTATTAATAATGTAAAACAATTTTATTAATAATTGATACTTAAATAATGATAAAATCATAGAGAATGTAACGTAAATGACTAAGGGAATTGTGACTTAAATAGTAATATAGTTTCGATTACAGACAAACACACAATCTCCATTATAATAAGATGTAAAAAATGTAATATGTAAAAATTACCACTCACTCTATTGCTGTGTTTCAAACTCTCTGGAAGAGTTTTAAATTAGGAAGACAGGAAGTGGTATTTTTTTAGTCGATGAAAGAAATGCTAAACCTTAACCCACCTCAAATATTGGGATTGATTTCGCTTTCCTCAAACGATATGTCATTCCTTGCCCTTTGATAGTTACTAACTGACTGTCCGTTTTCAGAATTCAACAACACTTGTATGATCGTTTATCGCACGTAGTTCCTCACTCAAAAAGAGTTGTCCTTAGTACGGCACAAAATTGCATTTAGCATTGAGGCTCCATCTCTTGGATGCTGGAAAGTTTAGTCTACTCCTTCATTTCCAATATTCCTAGGTCCACTCAGAACTGCAGTGGTAGTAAATGATAGGTTTGGTTTGGTTTATTTTACGGCATATCAAACTCAGTGGGTCATTTAATGCCGATTAAGTTTTGAAATAAATCAATTCTTAAAGGATACACAATTTTTCCTAATAAATACATTTTTCTATCTAATCCATAGATGGGACCCTAACAGGTACTACCACTCCGGGTCAGAGTGGACCAGGAAGCAATGATGATGAAGGGATGCTCCACATTCCCCAAACCTGGAACCTCACCATCAGATAGAATTTAACATTATTCCCAGGACATGTAGACCCACAGCCACCGCCTTCTAGCACCCATATGATAAAAAGGGTTGGGGCTTGCCATAAGAGCAATAAGATTGGGACAATCATATAGGTGTTAGTGCCTGACGTGACCAGCCGATTTATCAGTGGGGGCCTCTCTGACCGCCTGTCTAGCCTAAGTAAGGTTCTAAGTGGAGTATTGCAGGTTATGAACTGCTCATCCACCACGACTCCGACGTAAGCATCACGGGTCGGCACCCACAGCCTACAGGTGGCCCCATTTGGGGGAGTCTTACCCCTCTGCAGAGGTGCAATCGGCGCGTAAATGTTAGGGTCCCAGCTATGTGTCAATTGATCGAGAGTTGTCGTGATTGATCCTTGTCACCAGGCTCACTACATTACATTAGCCAGCGGTCTACCGTCTCGATATTACATTACGATAGAGTAGAAGTTAAAAATAACGGTAATTCTAAATTAGCAAGTAATTCTAAATTAGCAAGTAATTCTAAATTAGCAAGCCCCTAACGGGTCTAATGATTCCTGATAGTTTGTAACTTTGAAAGTTTTGGTTAATTTTTAAAATTTTGCTTAAATTCATATACTCAAATTAAAGCTTTCAAAACTGATGAAAAAGACGTCAAAACAGGGCATTTTTCAGTTTGTTTTCAGAATGGAAAGTAGAAAGAAAGAAAGAAAGAAAGAAAGAAAGAAAGAAAAAGGCAAGAAAGGAAAAATACAGAGAAGGAAATAAGGAAACGAAAGATAGAAAAGAAAAAATAAATAAATAAAGAATTAATGGAACAAAGAATGAAAGAAAGTAAAAAAAAGTTAAGGAAGTAAGCAAATAATTGACTTGAATAAGGAAACAAAAAAACAAAAAAAACAAACAAAAAAAAAGAAATAAAGGAGGAATTAATATAGTTTCGGTTACAGAGAAACAAACACATAATCTCCATTATAAGATGTAAAAATTATGTAATGTGTAAAATTTACCACTCACTCTATTGAAAGAATGAAAGAAAGTAAAACAAACAAAAAACGAAGTTAAGGAAGTAGGCAAATAATTGACTTGATTATAAAAGCCAAATCTGAGAAAATAAATCTTAAATATATTTTATCACCATTTAACTTGATTATTTTGAGTAGAAAATCACTCTTAAACATTAACACTGACTTAAAGATTTCTAATGTTTACTTTTGTATTCAAATTTATAATGGTGAAATCCTATTTTTTGTAATGCTTTTTTTTACAAATGAATAAAAATTCTCACATAAATAGTTAGTCACGTTTAAGTTTTATACTACAAATAGCAGGACTTGTGGATATGCTACAGTATAATAATTTAATCATTACAACGTTTGATATGTTTACTTAAGAGTTATTACGAAATACTTCAATATGTAAAAAGTATAATTATCTTGATTTAACTCTCTCTTTCTTTCTTTCTTTCCTTATTTTCATCTTTTCATTATGTTCGATATAAAGAGATTTGCGTTATCGCTTCTGCGGGCTCACCCCATCTCTCTATCTTTCACCTACTTGTTGTATATTGTACAAACGGAAATAGGAATTTCTGGTTAAATTAAACAAAGCAAAGAAAAGACGACAAAAATGACAAGGGACTTTTTTCCCGGTAAAAGCGAACAAAGAAGTTAAAAAACGGAAGCGAGGCTTTCCGGTCAAAGAAGCAGGGAGAAGATAAAGATAACAAAAGAAAACGCGTAGGCGTTTGATATATATAAAAGGAAGTCAGGGATCCCAGGTCAGTGAGAGAGTCAGACAGGAGACACTCAGACAGAGAACAGTGAGTGACCGACACACACTGTCCGTCGCGACCACCCCTTTACCCCAACAGCGCCAGTAATCACAACAATAGTAGTAGTCATTGTCAACCCTGGGGCATTTCCATTGTCAACGCTCGCCACCCACCATCCGAGCGAGAGAAATAAAGCTAACTCCTACTATACCCATGTGTTGCAGATTTCATTAAACGACAACTACATATATCGTCTAGGGTTAGTGACGATACCCGTTACGTATGCAGATACATAAAGTAGGGCCGTGAATTTGAAGCCACTATATAACATATAGAATTTGATACAGTATGCAACATACTCTCTTTCTTTCCTTATTTCTCTGCTTCTTTTTTCTTCCTTTCTAATTATATTTTTCTGTATAGCGTTTCCTTTTTCTTCCCTTTCTTTCTTTCTAATAAATACGGAAACGTTCCAGTTATTTAGTGAGGTGACGACACTCATAAGAAATATGAGTTCGGCAGATAAGCGACAGGATTTACATTTTTGCATTTCATCTCGAACGGTTTTGTACAGTCTCATTTCTAACCGATGGTGTTGCAAAGATGATAACAGTCAGTAGATTAAGAACAGCGTATTATATATGTATCTATCATAAACCAACAATTACGGAACAGAATTCAAATCGAGGAGAAAATTAAAGCGACCTGTAAACAAAGGAGAGAGAATGTGATTAGAGTCGCTAAGAACCATTGAATTAATTTCTTAAAGTTACTTTCATACAAATCAACAAGTATGGGGCACCAAGTGGCAAAACGAACTCACTAGTATATAGATGACTAACTAAGCCGCTTTACAATACACAATTGTTGTGTTTTGATAAATACTCATGTTGTGGGTATATTAAACAATAAGTGTTCATCGTATGATAGAGAGAAAGAGAGAGAGAGTGAACCAACATAGAGAGAAGAGAGAGAGAGAGAGAGAGAGAGAGGAGAGAGAGAAGAGAGAGAGAGAGAGAGTGGGAACCAACATAGAGAGAGAGAACGAGAGAGAGACAGACAGAGCCAGATAGATAGAAGGGTCGATAACTATTTTCTTTTCCTTCCACGTTCTCCTTTCTTCCGACCGATTATAGTGTTCTTGCGCAATGATAGTGAGAGA
>CM042155.1:8804714-8814714 GCA_023376005.1 Doryteuthis pealeii
AAAAAAAAAGAAGAGAAGATCTCCAACATGGCAAGAATGTGGACATAAAGTCCATTTCTTAAGCAGGAGCTTAAACTTTGAATTCAGAGTTTTCCTTCTTCTTGACTGGTTGCCTGTAAATGAGTTAGAAGAGCACAGTCTGCCCCTAACTATTTACCCATAACTGGAAAGGGAAGTAGTTGGATTCATACTTCCCCAAATATTTGCACTATGTAATGTAAACAGTCTGTCAGGATTTGAACTCGTCTCATCGTGCCCCACTCTACGACCATAACCATATTCAGCCCCACACGTCTCTATATATATATTGATATTATAGAGTAAATTCAGTAGAGTTTTCCATTCTTGAATAGAGATTAATGGGCAGAAAGTTGTTACCAAGCATATTGCTTTGAATATTTTAAAGTTTACCTTCAGAAATTTGAACGATACTTTGTAGTGGGTACCATTATATATAAATTTCTTCATAGAACCGCCATTATTGAAACAGCCGATGGCTCGTCGAATGAAGACGTTTCTGTCTAATTAGAATTCATTAAAGAAGTCCACTTGAGACTTAACAGCTAATGATGTGATTTATTTCTATCAAAGTTTTCTCAATAACCCATTCTATTTTTTTACAGAAGATTATATCATGCAAGGAGTAGATAGTTTTTGGCCGCCACAAAAAAACAATTTACAGAATGATCGCATCAAGAATGCTGGCTCAGAAATTGGACTGGAAGTTTGGTTTTTTGTGGGGTTTTATTTTGTTTTTCTGTTTTCTGGGGTTTTTTTTTGGGTTCTTCTTTTGTTTGTGTTTTTTGTTTTTGTTTTTTTGTTTTTGCTAAACAAAAAAATACCCAAAAAAGGAATTATATCAGAATCTTAAGGGAGTTAGAAAATTTACGTTAATGTTTGGGAAACACCAACACTTCTGTATTGTGTAAGAGTAAAGCAGCTTAGTTAGCATCTATTATTAGTTTTACACTAAGGTTCCATAACTGTTACTACTCACATTTTAATTTCTTAATATCTTCGAATGTAAATCAAATCTTCTTTATTTTTGCCCAAAAAGGCCAAGCTCTGGAATGGTGAATGTGTATATATATTTACGTAGTCGTTTAATTGGTTTATTTTCGTATTTTCCTCCCGACATTACATACACACACAAACTGCCCTTTAAATATGTTAGATGATGTGTGTGATTGTGCTGATTTTGTGTTGGAGACCAGAAAAATTAAGTACTCAATTACAATCATAAGATGTATATCAAATTTATTGTGTAATAAAAAATGAAAAAGTGGTCGGGGTGGCCTAAAGTCAGTAATCAGCCGGACAGCGCGGGATTGTTCCTCCCCTTTTCACTTGCACTGACCAAAAGGAGATTGTTTTGGCCTCTGGGGTGGGAGTCCACACCTACTATCAGCTCCTACTTTACCACATAGATCCCTGTTCTACTCTAGTTGGCGAGGCCCGGTATGAACCCTGGAACCTTATGGTTCATAGTAGACACTCTACTGATTGAGCTAACTAGTGATTTTGTATACATTTAATTCAGTACAGAAGTGTACTAAAGTTTTTTGTTGTTTTTTTTTTGGGGGGGGGCAAAAAAACCGAAAATGGATTTGAAAAGGAGTTTATGTTTCTGAAACCGTTGCAATAATTTTAATGGCGGCTAGGGCTTTTGAACAAGCCCTGAACCGAGAGTTCTGGGGTGGAGATAGAAAACGTACCAGTATGAACCCCAACAACCTCAGAGCGGGAAAACCCGCAAATCACCTGAGAACTTGTTAAGTAATCAAGTTTGCGCCGCAGACGTCAAGCAGAGAAGATATATATCTCTGCTGAGGCTGTGACCCAGTCCGCCCCGTGAGTTAGAAAACGGGCAATGTGAAATAAAACCATTTGATCAGAGTATTAAGCAAGTCTTTGTTATTTAAATTATGCATGACTTGAAGAAAGAAGCCCTTAGTTTAAAAAAAATTAAGGCAGCAGCAAGTTTAGAGACGAGACCGATCACATAATGCCGATAGAAAGGAGATAGAAGACAAGCAAAGTAGTAACACGACTCTCTCTCCTCTCTCTCTCTCTCCTTCTCTCTCTCCTCTCTCTCTCTCTTCACCGAAGATTCTACTCATCATGCGAAAACACTATAGTTTTATGTATAGTGAAATAGTAACCTATCTACATAATGGAATGAATCCAACTACTACTATAAGTAGCGAAAGACAATTGTAGGTTTGAAGAACAAGTGACACGATTCAGTTTAGACTGTATGGTCGGATGTAACTTCACCTTCCTTCTGTAAAGTCACGTGAGAACTAGTTAAGTAATCAGTTTACAAACCAGACTTCAGGCGAACAGACGTGTGACTGCCGAGGTTGTGACTCCCCGCATGGTGAATGGGCAATGTAGTAAATAAAACCTTTGATCATGTAATAACAAGTCTTGTTGGTTAATCATGCATGACTTGAAAAGAAGCCCTTAGTTAGAAAATGAGCAGCAACAGAGTTAGAAGACCAGACGATCACATAATGGCCGATAGAAAGGAGAACGAAGAAGTAAATAAGTAACTACGAACCCCTCTCTCTCTCTTTCTCTCTCATCTCTCTCTCTCTCTCTCTCTTCTCTCTTCTCTCTCTCTCTCTTCCTCTTCTCACTCTCAACCGAAGATTCTCTCTCTCCCTCTCTCTCACGAAGTTCTCTCTCTCTCCTCTCTCTCTCTCTCTCTCTCCTCTCTCTCTCTCTCCTCTCTCTCTCTCTCACTCTCAACCCGAAGATTCTCTCTCTCTCTCTCTCTCGCTCAACCGAATGATTCTCTCTCTCCTCCCTCTCTCTCTCAACCGAAGATTCTCTCTCTCTCTCTCTCTCTCTCTCTCTCTCTCTCTCTCTCTCTCTCTCTCTCTCTCTGTATTTCCAAACTAAGATTTCTCTATCATGCGGCGAAGAACACTATAATGCCCGATAGAAGGAGAACGAAGAAAAGAAGAAAATAAGTTAACGACCCTCTATCATCTGTCTTCGTCTCTCTCGTCTTCTCTCCTCCTATGTGTTCTCCTCTCTTCGTCTCTCTCATCCTCTCTCTCTCTCTCTCTCTCTCTCTCCTCTCTCTCTCTCTCCTCTGTGGTTCACTCTCTCTTTCTCTCTATCTACGATGAAGCAACTATTGTTTATAACCCCACAACCATGAGTTATATAACAAAACACAACAATTTTGTAAATTGTTAAAGCGACTTAAGTCAGAGTTATCTATAACTAGTGTAGTTCGTTTTACACTGGGTGTCGCATACTTGTGATTTTGTATGAAAAGTATCTTTAAAGAAATATAAATGGTCAATGGTTCCTTAGAAGACTCTTATCACAATCTCATCTCCTTTGTTAGCAAAGTCGCTTTAAATTTTCTCCACTCGATTTTGAATTCTTATTCCCGTAATTTTTGGTTATGATAGATATGTATATAATACGTTGTTCCTTAATCTACTGACTTGTTATCAATCTTGGCAAACACCATCTGGTTAGAAAATGAGACCGTACAAACCGTCGAGATGAAATGCAAAAAATGTAAATCCTGTCGCTTATTCTGCCGACTCAATATTGTCTATGGGTCCGTCACCTCAGCTAAATAATGGAACGTTCCGTATTTATTATAAAGAAAGAAAGGAAGAAAAAAGGAAACGCTATACAGAAAATATAATTAGAAAGGAAGAAAAAAGAAGCGGAGAATTAAGGAAAGAAAGAGAGTAGGGGTAAAGATGGAGAGATGGGGTGAGCCCGCAGAAGCGATAACGCTAATCTCTTTTATCGAACATAAATGAAAAGATGAAAATAAGGAAAGAAAGAAAGAAAGAGAGAGAGAGAGTTAAAATCAATACTTTTACATATTGAAGTATTTTGTAATAACTCTTAGTAAACATATCAAACGTTGTAATGATTAAATTATTATCCGTAGCATATTCACAAGTCTTGCTATTTGTAGTATAAAACTTACCACGTGACTAACTATTTATGTAGAATTTTTATTCATTTGTAAAGAATTCATTTCAAAAAAAAATAGAATTTCACCATTAAAATTTGAATACAAAAGTAAACATTAGAAATCTTTAAGTCAATGTTAATGTTTAAAGAGTGATTTTCTACTCAAAAATAATCAAGTTAAATGGTGATAAAATATATTTAAGATTTATTTTCTCAGATTTGGCTTTTATAATCAAGTCAATTATTTGCCTACTTCCCTTAACTTCGTTTTTTTTTGTTTTGTTTTTTTTACTTTCTTCATCTTTCAATGAGTGAGTGGTAAATTTTTACACATTACATAATTGTTACATCTTATTATAATGGAGATTGTGTGTGTGTTTCTCTGTAACCGAACTATATTAATTCCTCCTTTAATTTCTTTTTTTTTTTTGTTTTTGTTTTTTTGTTTTTTTTGTTTCCTTATTCAAGTCAATTATTTGCTTACTTCCTTAACTTTTTTTTACTTTCTTTCATCTTTCTTCCATTAATTCTTTTTTTTCTATCTTTTCGTTTCTTATTTCCTTCTCTGTATTTTTCATTTCTTGCCTTTTTCTTTCTTTCTTTCTTTCTACTTTCCATTCTGAAAAACAAACTGAAAAAATGCCCTGTTTTGACGTCTTTTTCATCAGTTTTGAAAGCTATATTTTGAGTATTGAATTTAAGCAAAATTTTTAAAATTAACCAACATTTTCAAAGTTACAAACTATCAGGAATCATTAGACCCGTTAGGCTTGCTAATTTAGAATTACTTGCTAATTTAGAATTACTTGCTATTTTAAAATTTACCGTTATTTTTAACTTCTACTCTGTCGTAATGTAATATCTAGACGGTAGACCGCTGTCTAATGTAATGTAGTGAGCCTGGTGACAAGGATCCATCACGACAACTCTCGATCAATTGACACATAGCTGGGACCCAAACATCTACGCACCGACTGCACCTCTGCAGAGGGGTAAGACTCCCCCGAATGGGGCCACCTGTAGGCTGTGAGTACCGACCGTGATGCTTACGTAGGAGTCGTGGTGGATGAGCAGTCCATAAAACTGCAATACTCCACTTAGAACCTTACTTAGGCTAGACAGGCGGTCAGAGAGGCCCCCACTGATCAATCGGCTGGTCACGTCAGGCACTAACACTATATGATTGTCCCAACCTTATTGCTGTTATGGCAAGCCCCAACCCTTTTTATCATATGAGTGCTAGAAGGCGGTAGCTGTGGGTCTACATGTCCTGGGAATAATGTTAATTTCTATCTGATGGTGAGGTCCAGTTTTGGAGGTTTGAGGAATATGGAGCATCCCTTCATCATCATTGCTTCCTGTTAGGGTCCCATCTATGGTTAGATAGAAAATGTATTTTATTAGAAAAAAATGTTTAAATTGTGTGTCCATTAAGAATTAATTTATTTCAAAACTTAATCGGCATTAAATGACCCACTGAGTTTGATATGCCGTAAAATAAACCAAACCAAACTAACATTTACTACCACTGCAGTTCTGAGTGGACCTAGAATATTGGAAATGAAGGAGTAGACTAAACTTTCCAGCATCCAAGAGGTGGAGCCTCACTGCAAGATGAAAAGTCTGTGCCGTACCAAGGACAACTCTTTTGGGTTGAGGAACTACTGCGATAAACGATCATACAAGTGTTGTTGAATTCTGAAACGGACAGTCAGTTAGTAACTATCAAGAGGGCAAAGGAATGACATAAGCGTTTAAGGAAAGCGAAACCAATCCCAATATTTGAGGTGGGTTAAGGTTTAGCATTTCTTTCATCGACTAAAAAATACCACTTCCTGTCTTCCTAATTTAAAACTCTTCCAGAGAGTTTGAAACACAGCAATAGAGTGAGTGGTAATTTTTACATATTACATTTTTTTACATCTTATTATAATGGAGATTGTGTGTTTGTCTGTAATCGAAACTTCTTCTTCTTTTTCTTCGACGGGGCGGCCTAAAGTCGGTACCAGCCAGTCAGCGAGGGAGTCTATCCCCTTTTCAATAGCGTTAGACCAAGAAGATTGTTTTAGCATCTGAGGTGGAGCGCCACACCTACAATCAGCTCCTTACTTTACCGCACAGATCCCTGTGCTACTCATATGCTGAGTTGACGGGGACCGGTATTGAACTAGGAACCTTGTGGTTTCTAGCCGAACGCTCTACCGACTGAGCTAACCCGGCCCCTAATCGAAACTATATTACTATTTAAGTCACAATTCCCTTAGTTATTTACGTTACATTCTCTATGATTTTATCATTATTTAAGTATCAATTATTAATAAAATTGTTTTACATTATTAATACTGTTGGCCCCATCTACATAATAATAACATGCAATTGTATTTATATATTCAACTAAATAGAGGTTTACAGTGTGAACGGGAAGGATAATTTGTATATTGATATTACAAATCTGATTTTAATAAATATATGCTTAGTATTATTGATTTCTAATTGTTTCGTTTTATCCTAATGAATATGAGCAAATATCTTGGGGATGAATCTTAAGAGAACAAGGAAAAAACAACAGTAATTTTATTCTTTACTACCTATTTTAAATAAATAATTAAATTAGGAAAATTTAGCATTGAAAGACGGAAGTGATGGAAGAGTAAGTTTCCATTTTTCTATTTTTCGGTTATAACCATCTCTGTTTCAAATCTTTTTTATCTACGTTCTTATTTAGTTTAATTACCCTTTCAAATTTAATGTATTTCTAATTTAAATAAGGAAATCAGAAATTTAATTAAATTTCATCAGTTGAGGTTATTGCAGTGAAGATGTTTTTGCTGATTCCTCAAACGAATATCTTTCGGGGTTATTTTTTTTCCTCGGGTTAAATGAGGTGAAATGCATATAAAATGTTTTTTTGGTTAAGTGAGAGATTACATGAAAATTGGAAATATTATCAAATATTGCTTGTAATAACAAAATAACATTTTTTGACTCAGGATAAAATATTATTTCACTCAAAGTTAAATTATAAAATCACTTCTCAACAAAATCAACAAGATAGAATATTCTTGCTTCTTGGCAAAGAAAGTTTTATTCTATGGCAATTGGAACAAATAAAATTATATTTATTATTATACTACAGCTAAGTGAATCAACTTTTGTCTCCTAAAGTCTTTTTTACTGTTTAGTCTAATGACACGAAAGTTATACTAAATTATTCCTTACTTTTAGGATTTTGTCTAGTATATTATAAAACTAGATTTTGTTTTTTTCATTGCTGTAAATTTTAATACTGTGATTAGTTTCTTTTTTCTTCTTTTTTTTTCTATTTTTTTTTTTTTTTATTCAGAAGGAAGAATATCATTTTCTGCTAATTTTGCATTATCAAAAACAATATCATTTAAGCACTTAGTGACATTAGAAATAAAATTAAAACTAGCAGTATTGGCGGAAATATCTTCTTTTTTTCTATTTTTATAGTAGTCGACGGGGCGGCCTAAAGTCGGTATCAGCCAGTCAGCGAGGAGGTCTATCCCCTTTTCAATAGTGCTAGACCAAGGAGATTATTTTAGCGTCTGAGGTGGAGCGCCACGCCTACCATCAGCTCCTTACTTTACCGCACAGATCCCTGTGCTACTCATAACGCTGAGTTGGCGAGGGCGGGTATCGAACTAGGAACCTTGTGGTTTCTAGCCGATCGCTCTACCGACTGAGCTAACCCGGCCCTATTTTTATAATGTTACTAAAATAATGATATGAAATTAAATATGCACGCGGGTGCATATTTGTCAGAATTAATAATAACGTATGGGCCGGGTTAGCTCAGTCGGTAGAGCGTTCGGCTAGAAACACAAGGTTCCTAGTTCGATACCGGTCCTCGCCAACTCAGCGTTATGAGTAGCACAGGATCTGTGCGGTAAAGTTAAGGAGCTGATGGTAGGTGTGGCGCTCCACCTCAGATGCTAAAAAAAATCTCCTTTGTGTAGCGCTATTGAAAAGGGGATAGACTCCCTCACTGACTAGCTGATACCGACTTTAGGCCGTCCTGTATACTACTATAAAAATCATACATACATCCCATAAAACACAAATTAAAATACTGAATCAAATATTGGTTAAACTGGACTTATAATTTTGTAACGTTGTGGTATTTTCACAGTACCAAAACGATATATGTAACGTAGCGGTGGTGGCGATATATTCACCGTACTAAAAAGGCATTCTGCACGTGGGGGTCATCTTGTTGAAAAAAAAAAAGTACAACGCGAGAAATATATCTTCACAAGCTGGTTAAGCTTTTATTTCCAGTTAGGCTCGTCTCGTGCGTCTCGTGGGCTATATCGGAGAGGAGGAAAGGCAGAGAAAAAGAGAGAGAGAACACTGTTAAATTACTGTGACCCCCATACTAGGCACCAGAGGCCCATCCGTTCCCCTACGCGTCCGAAAGCAAAAAGAGACCGGTACCTTTCTTCGTTGTTCCACGTCACCACGTGACTTCCGGTTCCGGTCAACACCCGAAACTTCCGGTTGACACTCAATTCTCCGTTCGGGGTCACGCTCCGGTCAAATCATCGTTCATCCTGTTTTGTGCTCATCACTATTTTTAAACCTTTACTCTCTCACTTATTCTTTCTTCCTCCCCCTTCCATTAGTAGTCCTTGCCAAATGCAATCTTGCTACAATTTGTTCCAGTTACATGTGGATTTACAAATTCCCAAATGTAAAACTTTTAAATATTAATTCTAATCTCGAGAACAATCATTATAAGTAGGAAATTGGTATATTCATTGGAAGATATAGTTTATTCACCCTTAGATAATGTAACAGTTTGAAAATTCAAAATTAAATTTATCAGAACATTTGTGATACTTAACTTTAATCTCAACACTTAACTTTCTAAGAAAAGGAAATACTACTTAAAGCCCTAAATTCCTCAAGTGGCAAATAATAGAATAGACAAATAACAGAATCTCAACTGTAAAAAAAAAATCATGGTGGAAGAATATAGCTATATAGTTGATCTAAGCAAACAACTCACATTGCTCCTAAATTTCTAAATCTTGTTGTTTCCTCTGTATATAACAAATATTAAAAATAGCTGTTAGATCTTGACATTTATAATGGTATGGCATTGTTCTTATACAAATCAGTGGAGTAGTTTGGCAGGCATGAGAACAAGTTTAACCGTTAAACATCCCTGACATCCCATAAAATCCAACAAACAAACCAACCTATTCTGCAAACACCTAAAATCAACCAACTCATTTACTTTCTTTACAAAATTGCAGAAGCCAAAATGTTATTTATTTAATGGGTTGTACACGTTGCTAAAAGCAATACATTAGAAAAGGCAAAACGGCCATTTTACTTTAGTTTAAATATTTACAGATACAGCATAACATATACGGATTACAACAAACTAATACTCATAAAACGACATTTCCGCTCAAAGAGTCACAATTCTAAAAGAGATGCAATGTGAATTATCAATGAAATAATTTTTTTTTAAAATTGGACATGGTCATGGTGATAATAGAACCGCGGGAAGATAAATGTATAAAATTTTATAAACACTGACTCTACATAGCTTTAACGTCAACCTACAACGTTCGTAATATACCATTTTGAAATAAAATAGTTACAGCTTATAACAACACTAGAATCGGCTACCCGGCGTCGCCTAGGTAGAGGGGTTTTTTATGTTACTCTCGTAGGTCCATGGGGCATCTTGCGGGGATCCAACTCACGATTCAGTAATAATTTATAACTGAATCGTGAGTTGGACCCTCGCAGGATGCCCCATTAAAATCCGTACGTAAGAAAAAGATCGTGCGTTGATCAAGTTACTCTAAAAGAAAAATTAATGTCTACTATTTACAATATTAAGTGCAAAAAAATTCCATGCTGTTATCATTTAAATCTTATTTTTTAATTATCTTCACAAATAAATATAAATAAAATCGTCATTATTTTTACTTAAAAACCAAACCCTGGTGATATTTAATATATATATATATATATATATATATTATATATATAATACTTATCG
>CM042155.1:8819714-8864714 GCA_023376005.1 Doryteuthis pealeii
GCCGATACCTGATTGGCTGTAGTTCAATGTCATCACAGGTGTCCACTTGATGACCCTAATCGCCATAAAGACAATTTTGCTGTTATGTTTATTGGACGGTTTGAGTCAATTATTTGCCAAAAATACACTTTCTGAAGAAATTATTTTCCAAATATTTGACATTTTTGGCAAATTTCAGTCTCAAATTTCAACCTTGTTTCTTTTCTTTTTTTTTTTCTTTTTTTTCTTTTTTTTTTTTGTGGTCAGTCGAACTATGACGTGTTTTATAATCGTTTGAATGAAGCTTGTCTCAGCTAGGGACATTCCGTGATCTCAGAAACCCAAAGTTCAAGTACAAATATGTTCATATGTTCATAAATATGTTCATTCTAAAAGTCTGAACAGGTTTTTTTAGCCCTCTTGTAAGGTCTAGGTATTTGTCAATCTTTTTCGCTTCTTATCAATTTCCCTCTGTGCTGGACCGTAAAGACCGTATGTTTACATGAATGTTTTCCCACTCTAGCGAAAAAAAAACGCTTAACAACATTGTAGGTAAAATTAGGGAACAAGGAATAAGTTTTGTACATTATGATTTCTAGATCATTTTTATTGTTATGAGTTTTTCATGCCTACCGTAGCCGGTTGTTCACTGGAGGCTGAGTGACAGCGAATTACCTCAGGTCTCCAGTACTCTTCTGAGTATTCTAGCCGATTTTAACAGTGTTGTAGTTTGGATGGTCTCGATTCTTCCTCTGATTCCAATTTACCCAAATTCTTTTCCAGAGCTTCGGGGACCGTTTATTATTATTATTATTATTATTATTATTCCTTTTGAGTTTTCACATCAGTGTTAGCTGATGGTCTTTCACTGGAGTCTGAGTGACAGCAAGTCTCCTCAGGTCTCCAGGACTCTTCTGAGTATTCTGGCAGATTGCAGCAGTGCAGTGTTCTGAATGGTTTCAATCCTTCCTCTGATATCCAAACTTTCCAAACCCTTTTCTAATTCTTTTGGGACTGTTCCAAGTGCACCGGGACTTTGAAATTCAAACGGATCACCTTATCCCAGCAAGAAGACCAGACCTAGTGTTGATTAACAAAAAAGAAAGAACTTGTCAACTGGTGGATTTTGCAGTGCCAGCGGATCACAGGGTGAAGTTAAAGGAAAATGAAAAAATTGACAAATGTCTGGACCTTGCCAGAGAACTGAAAAAGTTATGGAATATGAAAGTGAAAGTAATACCAATTATTATTATTATTATTATTATTATTATTATTATTATTATTATTTATTTATTTATTTTGAGTTTTTCACATCAGCGTTAGCTGATGGTATTTCACTGGAGTCTGAGTGACAACAAGTCTCCTCATGTCTCCAGGACTCTTTTGAGTATTCTAGCCGATTGCAGCCATGCAATAGTCTGGATGATCTCAATTCTTCCTCTGATTTCTAGATCCTCCATTCTTTTTTCCAAGTTTATTGGTACCGTTCTCATATTCCACAACTTTTTTCAATTCTCTGGCAAGGTCCAGGTATTTATCCATCTTTTCATTTTCCTTCAGTTTCTCGCTGTGATCTGCTGGGACCACAAAGTCCACCAGTTTACCACTTCTTTTTTTTCTTCTTTTTTTTTTTTGTTAATCAACACTAGGTCTGGTCTCTGACTAGGATAGGGTGATCCGTCTTTATCTCAAAGTCCCAGAGAATTTTATCTGTTTCATTCTCAAGAACAGATTCTTGTTTATGCATATACCATTTTGTTGTATGGTCAAAGTTTAATATTTTCCATAATTCACAGCGGATCACCTTCCCAACCCAGTCGTACCTTGCTTTGTATTCCCGTTGTTCTAGTTTGCTACATTCACTTAATACATGGTTTACAGTCTAATCTCTGTCACCACACAGTCTACAATTTACTGTTTTGTTGCGTCTTATCAATTTTTGCTTTGATATAGTTTGTCCTTATGGCATTATTTTGTGCAGCAATTATTAGTGATTCAGTTTCTCTCATGAGGTTTCCTCTTCTTAACCATGTCCAGGTCTTTTTATGTGCAACCTCTCCTATTTATGCACCTTCCGGGCGTAAGTATTTAAATTTTAATGTAATGAAATATATTAAATTAGAAATATTAACGAAATTAATGGAGAACGCATATAAAAATATTACACTTATTTTAATTATATTTTAATACAAAATCATTTACACGATCGATTTAATACATTGGAGAATAAAACAATAAAATTAGAGATCAATAACACCAGGTAATTATTTATTAAACCCGGTTTTGTTAAAGCTAGTATGCAAATTATCCAAACCATAAATTATTTCTTTATTTCTTAGTCATATATAAGACACGTGCAGGAATTTAAACGCACTAATAGTACGGGCTTTTCGGGGCCTGTGTCTATTAATGAAATTAACAGTGTCGATCCCACGGGGCTATCCCCCCAGGCAACACATGCCCCCATGATTTAAAGGGGCAGGGCTGGGTTTATTGCGCAGCGCCTGAGCCGCCCCCTTGAGGGGGAATGCCGACGGGATCAACGCATTATTTGTGTCTACAAGCCATGGGCTTCGGCTTGTGACTGGGCCCACATAAAAATGCCCTTGTGTCACGCCCTCATAAGTGGGATGAGAGGCAAATACCATAACGTGGGCTGGTTTGAGGCAAATCCAATTCATATTTTCATAGAGACTTCGTTAATATATAAGATTTATTCTATGTATTAATGATTTTGACTATGAATTAAATACTCGTTAATCAACTTTCACAAATGCTGGGGGTATTGTGACGTAAGCAGTGACGTAGTTTCGGTTACAGACAGACACCAATTATCCATTATAATAAGATATGGTATTATTTACATATATAATAAACTTATATGGAGGCGCGTGGGGCTAGTGGTTAGAGTCGTGGAAAATGGACTCGTCGATTCGAGTTCAATTCCTAGATGAAGCTGTTTGGCATAGCGCTAATACCCTGGGAAAGGTATGAATCCATATATTCTCCCTCCAGATATGGGTTAAATAGTAGGGTAGACTGGGCCCTTCAGCCTTGGCTATGAACCAGTCTAGGAGAGGGATAACTCTGAATTCAAAATTCCTGAGGTCGGTCGTTGATTGGGTTTGTGGCAACCCCTGATGCACCAATTCTTTCCTATCGACTGTGCCAAAAAGTGTGGATGGTCCAACACAAGCCTTCACCACTATAAACAAATCACTGTGCGGGTGTTCATTGTGTGTGTGAACCCTCATGCGTCGAAAATCGACGAGAGAGTCCATAAAAATAAACTAAAATCGTTATTAAATAAATAAAGAATGAAACTTCAGCATGACACCTTTTATTTGTGACTTTATGATGAAGAAGATTCTGCGTGAAATGTAGTTTCTTTTTTTTAATTCCCTGTCTATTGTCATTGCCGGAATACACAATTTTGCACTTTAAAATTATTATTCTTATTGTACTTCTTGATTTTTGTTAGCATATTATATTTCCAAAATGTCATTCTTAATTTTTTCTTGGTTTTTGCTAGAAAGATGATAATCAAATATGTACAAATATCGAAAATAAAAATAAAAATGTTCATTAATTAGAATAGAATTCGGACTGTTTTAAAGTCATCGTGTACTTTTATTGGCAAGGCTACTAAAAATAACGTCAGCGGTAGAGGAAGATGATTTATCGTTTTCTGTTCCGTCATTTGAGAGTTGACAACCGAGTTTCAACACATCTTAATCATTTAATTTTTTCCTCCATCTAATTTATTATTATTATTATTATTATTATTATTATTATTATTATTATTATTATTATTATTTGTAGTAGTAGTAGTAGTAGTAGTAGTCGTGGTAGTAGGAAAACTGTTGGATTGATTTAAAAATACAACGAAGACAAGCAAGAAATTAGAGAACAAAACACCAGTAAATTTTAAAGTCAGCCATTATTAATCTGAAAAACCAATAGATTACTACATCTCTCCAAGAGAGCTTTCACACCAGCCTTAGCTGGTGGTCTTTTACTGGGGGGAGGGGGTAAGTGGCAACAAGTCTTCTCATCTCTGAGTATTCTAGCTGATCTTAACAAATGTTGTTGTTTGGAGTGGTCTCGATTCTTCCACGGATTTCCAATTCCCATTCCAAAACCCTTCATATTTCACTGTTATTTGTTGTTGTTGTTTTTTTCAGTTCTCTGGCAAGGTCCAAGTATTTATCTATTTTTCGTGTTTACTTTTTATTTATTTATTTATTTTATTATTGATCAGCCATGAATGCAAAGTCGACCATATGACAAATTCTCTTTTTCTTGATAATTAGCAGTAGGTAGGGGGCCTGGATAGCTCAGTCGGTAGCGTTCGACTAGAAACCACAAGGTTCCTAGTTCGATACCGCTCCTCGCCAACTCAGCGTAATGAGTAGCACAGGGATCTGTGCGGTAAAGTAAGGAGCTGATGGTAGGTGTGGCGCTCCACCTCAGATGCTAAACAATCAAGAAAAAGAGAATTTGTCATATGGTCGACTTTGCATTCAGGCTGATCAATAAATAAATAAATAAATAAATAAAAGTAAACACGAAAAATAGTAAATACTTGGACCTTGCCAGAGAACTGAAAAAAATAAAACAACAACAACAAATAACAGTGAAATATGAAGGGTTTGAATGGGAATGGAAATCGTTGGAAGAATCGAGACCACTCCAAACAACAACATTTGTTAAGATCAGCTAGATATACTCAGAGATAGAAGACTGTTGCCACTTACCCCCTCCCCCCAGTAAAAGACCACCAGCTTAAGGCTGGTGTGAAAGCTCTCTTGGGATGTAGTAACTATTGGTTTTTCAGATTAATAATGCTGACTTTAAAATTTACTGGTGTTTTGTTCTCTTAAATATTCTTGCTTGTCTTCGTTGTATTTTTAAATCAATCAACAGTTTTCCTACTACCACGACTACTGACTACTAACTACTACTACACAAATAATAATAAATATAATATAATAATAAAATAATATAATAATAATATAATTAGATGGAGAAAAAATAAATGATTAAGATGGTGTTGAAACTCGGTGTCAACTCTCAAATGAGGAACAGAAAAGATAAAATTCAATCTTCCTCGTACCGCTGACGTATGTTTTAGTAGCCTGCAAATAAAAGTACAGCGATGACTTTTAAAACAGTCGAATTCTATTCTAATAATGAACATTTTTTTATTTTATTTTTCGATATTGTACATAATTTGTTATCATCTTTCTAGCAAAAACCAAGAAAAAATTAAGAATGACATTTTGGAATATAAATATGCTAACAAAAATCAAGAAGTTACAATAAGAAATAATAATTTTAAAGTGCCAAAATTGTGTATATCCGGCAATGACAATAAGCAGGGAAATTAAAAAAAGAAACTACATTTCACGCAGAATCTTCTTCATCATAAAAGTCACAAAATAAAAGGTGTCATGCTGAATGTTTCCATTCTTTAATTTATTTAATAACGATTTTAGTTTATTTTATGACTCTCTCGTCGATTTTCGACGCATGAGGGTTCACACACACAATGAAACACCCGCACAGTGATTGTTATAGTGTGAAGGCTTGTGTTGACCATCCACACTTTTTGGCACAGTCGATAGAAAGAAATTGGTGCATCAGGGGTTGCCACAAACCCAATCAACGACCGACCTCAGAATTTGAATTCAGAGTTATCCCTCTCCTAGACGGTTTCATAGCCAAGCTGAAGGGCCCGTCTACCCAACTTATTTAACCCATATCTGGAGGAGAATATATGGATTCATACTTTCCCAGGGTATTAGCGGCTAATGCAACGCTTCATCTAGGAATTGAACCGAATCGACGAGTCCATTTTCCACGACTTAAACCACTAGCCACCGCTCCATATAAGTTTATTTATATATGTAAATAATACATATCTTATTATAATGGATAAATTGGTGTCTGTCTGTAACGAAACTACGTCACTGCTTACGTCTAAATACCCCCAGCATTTGTGAAAGTTGATTAACGATATCTTAATTCAATAGTCAATCAATTTAAATAAACCCAAATAGAATAAATCTTATATATTACCGAGTCTCTATGAAAATATGATGGATTTGCCTCAAACCAGCCCACGTTATGGTATTTGCTCTCATCCACTTATGAGGGCGTGACACAGGCATTTTTATGTGGGCCCAGTCACAAGCCTGAAGCCCATGGCTTGTAGACACAAATAATCGTGATCCCGTCGGCATTCCCCCTCAAAGGGGGCGGCTCAGGCGCTGCGCAAATAACCAGCCCTGCCCCTTAAACATGGGGCAATGTGTTGCCACCCCCCCCCTGGGGGGGGGATAGGCCCCGGGTTGGGGATCGACACTGTTATTCATTAATAGACACAGGCCCCGAAAAAGCCCGTACTATAGTGGCGTTAAAATTCCTGCACGTGTCTTATAATATGAACTAAGAAATAAGAAAATAATTTATGGTTTGGATAATTTTCATAACTAGCTTTAACAAAACCGGGTTAAATAAATAATTACCTGGTGTTATTGATCTCTAATTTTAATTGTTTTATTCTCCAATGTATAAATCGATCGGTAAATGATTTTGTATTAAAATATAATTAAATAAGTGTAATATTTTTATATGCGTTCTCCATTAAATTTCGTAAATTTCTAATTAATATATTTCATTACTTAAATTTAAATACTTACGCCCGAAGGGGTGCATAAATAGGAGAAGGTTGCACATAAAAAGCCGGACATGGTTAAGAAGAGGAAATATCATGAGAGAAACTGAAATCACTAATAATTGCTGCACAAAATTAATGCATAAAGGACAACTATACAAAGCAAAATTGATAGACGCAACAAAACAGTAAATTGTAGACTGTGTCGGTGACAGAGATAGACTTGTAAACTCATGTATTAAGTGAATGTAGCAAACTAGGAACAAACGGAATAACAAAGCAAGGTACGACTGGGTGGGATGATCCGCTGTGGAATTATGGAAATAGTAAATTTGAACCATACAACAAAAATGGTAAAGCATAAACAAGAAATCTGTTCTTGAGAATGAAACAGATAAAGATTCTCTGGGACTTTGAGATAAGACGGATCAACCCCTATCAGTCAGGAGACCGTCCCTAGGGTTGATTTAACAAAAAAAAAAAAGAAAGAAAAAAAGAGAACGTGTAAACTGGTGGACTTTGTGGTCCAGCAATCACAGCGAGTAACTGAAGGAAAATGAAAAGATGGATAAATACCTGGACCTTGCCAGAGAATTGAAAAGTTGTGGAATATGAGAACGGTACAATAAATTGGATAAAAGAATGGAGGATCTAGAAATCAGAAAGGAAGAATTGAGACATCCAGATAATTGCAATGGCTGCAATCGGCTAGAATACTCAAAAGAGTCCTTGAGACATGAGGAGACTGTGTCACTCAGACTCCAGTGAAATACCATCAGCTAACGCTGATGTGAAAACTCAAAAATACAATAAATAAATAATATAATTAATAATAATTAATAATAATAATAATAATAATTGGTATTACTTTCACTTTTCATATTCATAACTTTTTTCAGTTCTCTGGCAAGGTCGACATTTTCAATTTTTTTTCATTTTCCTTTAAACTCACCCTGTGGATCCGCTGGCACTGGCAAAATCCACCAGTTGACAAGTTCTTTCTTTTTTGTTAATCAACACTAGGTCTGGTCTTCTTGCCTGGGATAAGGTGATCCGTTTGAATTTCAAAGTCCCGGTGCACTTGGAACAGTCCCAAAAGAATTAGAAAAGGGTTTGGAAGTTTGGAATATCAGAGGAAGGATTGAAACCATTCAGAACACTGCACTGCTGCAATCTGCCAGAATACCAGAAGAGTCCTGGAGACCTGAGAGACTTGCCTGTCACTCAGCTCCAGTGAAAGACCATCAGCTAAACATGATGTGAAAACTCAAAAAGGAATAATAATAATAATAATAATAATAAAAACGGTCCCCGAAGCTCTGGAAAAGAATTTGGGTAAATTGGGAATCAGAGGAAGAATCGAGACCATCCAAACTACAACACTGTTAAGAATCGGCTAGAATACTCAGAAGAGTACTGGAGACGTGAGGTAATTCGCTGTCACTCAGCCTCCAGTGAACAACCGGCTACGGTAGGTCATGAAAAACTCATAACAATAAAAATGATCTAAAATCATTAATGTACAAAACTTATTCCTTGTTCCCTAATTTTACCTACAATGTTGTTAAGCGTTTTTTTTTCGCTAGAGTGGGAAAACATTCATGTAAACATACGTGTCTTTACGGTCCAGCACAAGGGAAATTGATAAGAAGCGAAAAAGATTGACAAATACCTAGACTTACAAGAGGGCTAAAAAAACCTGTTCAGACTTTTAGAATGAACATATTTATGAACATATGAACATATTTGTACTTGAACTTTGGGTTTCTGAGATCACGGAATGTCCCTAGCTGAGACAAGCTTCATTCAAACGATTATAAAAACACGTCATAGTTCGACTGACCACAAAAAAAAAAGAAAAAAAGAAAAAAAAGAGAAAAGAAACAAGGTTGAAATTTGAGACTGAAAATTTGCCAAAAATGTCAAATATTTGGAAAATAATTCTTCCGAGAAAGTGTTATTTTTGGCAAATAATTGACTCAAACCGTCCAATAAACATAACAGCAAAATTGTCTTTATGGCGATTAGGGTCATCAAGTGGACCACCTGTGATGACATTGAACTACAGCCAATCAGGTATCGGCACTTTATTTGAATATTCGCATAGGTGAGAAAATGTCAGTACAAGTGGCCTTTTGATTTTAAGCTAACGCTACCCTTTAGATATACATTTTCAATCAACGATATTGGGGGCTATTTACTCATAAATATAGCCCACACACACACACACACACACACACACACACATATATAGTATATTATATATATAAATTATATATATTATATTATATAGTATATTATAGGTATAGTATCCATCCACAGACACGTGTTTCGACTTTTCAAGTCTCTTCAGCGGGGGCTAGACATTTGTAAGCTACCTACAGCCGGGGATAGAACTCCAATCGATTCAGCAGGCAGTTGATTTCCCCCGAAAATATGTATTTCTACAACCACACAATATCTCAAGTCACACTAAAAGG
Source organism: Doryteuthis pealeii (assembly GCA_023376005.1). Classification (NCBI taxonomy): domain Eukaryota; kingdom Metazoa; phylum Mollusca; class Cephalopoda; order Myopsida; family Loliginidae; genus Doryteuthis; species Doryteuthis pealeii. Next base: position 8,828,853 of record CM042155.1, read on the forward strand.
CAGCGGTTCCTGCTGAGATCACGAAGCAGTGGATGAGCCTTTACCATTCTTATGGTCAAATCACGTTGAGAAGATTATTGGCATTTCAGTCTCGGAAGAACTTATAATATAGTTTTTGTGCCCTGGAGTTACAGCGCCTCCTGTGACTGTATAGTCCAATGTTCGAAAAACATTCTCGACCACAGATGTCGCATGTGAAGGGCTGTGCCTGAAGATGTTGATTGGTGCCGGTATCTTTGTTGCCCCTGCTTTCTTCTGGACCTCCTAGCTTCATGGTGTTGTGTTCAGGGTGACTTCTGACATAGACAGTCCTCTACAGAAAGCCTGTCGTTACAGACGGCAGTTCTGAGCCAAATTTTCCCAGCAGGAAGGTGTATGCCAAAGCACTTGAGATCGGTCTTGCAGACATCCTTGAAAAGCAGCTGGGAGCGTTGAAAGATAAATAGGGGATATCTGTAAAGTCCTGGTGGATACACAGGCCAAAACGTTGTGTTTTACATACCAACTAGTATAAAGATGAGAGACAACAGTCGTAAAAATCAGAATTAATTTGTTTCATAATAATTTGAATTTTTCGGACTATTGTCCTCATCATGTTATGTGGTAGTTAATTAACACAAACTTTCTGGTCGCTTTATTCTCAATCACATAATCGGATGTGATCTAGCTTACAAGTATGGGGCATCCAGTGAGAAATCGAACTCGCTATTCAGTAGTAACTGATTGTGCGAGCAAGCTTGCTAACACACTATAATAATGTGCCGGGGCACGGTTCAGTTTATGGGAACGATGTTCCGGTAATTATGTGTATTACAGTCGTTGGATGGATGATACAAATTAATAACAATACTGAAGTTCTTCTAATGCTGGTCGTAACACAGATTATAGTCTTATAGTGTCCTGAAGGAGAGGCTGGTTTCGTTCCCTTACAAAAATCGGGCCTGAAATATGGATTAAATAACCAAAAGCTGTCAACAGATCAACAAAGATAGAAACATTAAACAGAACGAGTTTTTTTATGGTTATGTACAAAATATATACATTATTTTACAAAGGCGCGAGGTATTTCTTTGTTTAGTTGATTGGCGATCTACCAGCTGGTTTTTGACTAAGATTATCATATTTTGTACCGAGTGGCGCAAAATAATTAAATTTATTCCCATCCAGTATCTTCTCAAAATATAATAGACAGAAGCTTTAAGTGTAAAAAAGAAAAAGATATAACACGTGACAATAGATGTCTGTAGGTTATGCATACCTAGTTCTTTAATTGTACAACTTAATATCTTTAAGCGGTTAATAATAATGTGTAATTTCTGTGAAAACATTAACTTTACCTTGCAATGACGTCAATAGTCATAGATAATAAACAGGGAACTATCGTTGTGTACTGCTATTCTTGTTTCTTACGAACCGCCGAGTCTTGATGCTGTGATGATATTTCTTAATCTTATTTTTTTAATTGTGTGATTTGCAGGGGCTCCTTTATTCTTCAATTTTTTATTGGTTTGTGGCATTATTCAAAAGCATATTTTAAAAGGTTCTTCTTCAATGTGTTTTGCTTTTTGATCTGATTCATCAGATTACACGAAGGTGAAGTTAGGTGTTTATGCTCATTGAAAATGTCATCAACTTCAGTCCATTTCGATGTCGACAGATTGTCGACTTTTGAAAAAATTCTGAAAAGTGCATATATATAGATTATATATATATATATTATATAGTAGTATAGTGATATAATGTATGTGTGTGGGTGTGGTGGTGTGTGGTGTGGGTGTGTGTGTGTGTAAAAAAATAAGAATTGGTATTGAATCCAACAATATGAGGAAGAATGAATAAGAAAAGAAAGTACAGAAATGGATAATAAAAAGATGAAATTTAATCAAATCACTTACACATGTGTTTCGTCAGTTTTATCTTTGTGCACACGATTCAAAACTTTATTATCGTTAAATATCATTTATTTCAATTTAATTGTTTTATTTAATGATAATTAATAGTTTTGAATCGTGTGCACAGATAAACTGACCGAAACACATGAGTAGTGATATTGATTATTTCATCTTTTTATTATCCATTCTGTACTTCCTTTTTTTTTATTCATTCTTCCTCATATATATATATAATATAATATATACACACATACATATATACTATATACATATAATATACATACATATATATATATATAATATATAATATATATATATGATATATACATACATATTAGTGATTAACGCTAATTTATATATATATGTTATCTATATAGTATAGTCTAGTAATATACTAGTTATAATTTAATATATTGTAATGTTAAGGTAGGAATGGTCAATCGGCACCACGGTTACATTGACAGTTTCTCGCCTATGCGATCTTCAGACCACGACACATAGTAAATAATACATTAGAGTATATATGTATAAGGTATGATGGTAGTAATAGTATTATGCATAGTATATTGTAAACGAAACAAACAAGTGTTTTTTGTATGCTGACAATTTTTTGGGGAATGACATATATAAGTATATGATAATAGAGGATATCTACTAGAGAGTCAGACGAAGCCTACTGTTAGTTGTCGCAAAGCAGCTTCAGTGAAAAGTACTGTACCATTAATTGATATATTATATATGATTATAGTGAATATATAATATTATGTATTATGATAATCACATATATATATTTAAATATAAGAATATATATACTTATATAGTATATAGATTTATTTATGTATATACATGTTTTTATGCACGTAAATGTGGTATTATATGAGTATATAATTATACTTTCAGTTTTATATGCTATTTTTTTATGATCTATACATACATATAATGTATATCTAGTACATTTTATATTCATATACACACCACATAATATAGATACATATATATTTTATTTGCATATACATATGTATATCATAAAAAAGAAATTATGTTATTCATATATGTACATATATAGAAATTTAATATATGTATGCATATATATTATATATATACCTTATATATACACACACTAACGCATACACTGATATATGTCCACACACACATACACGCAGGCATATATATAATATAATATATTATAATGATATATATCTTATTATTAATGGAGATTGTGTTTTTTTCGTCTGTAACCGAGCTAATTACTAATCGAGTCACAATTCCCTTAGTTATTTACACACATCCTTCATGATTTAATTTATATTTAAACCTCAATTATTAAAAAAATGCTCACCTTTTTATTAGTGTTGTCCATATCTACATTACAAATAACATGCTATTGTATTATATATAACAAAAAATAGCGGTTTGCAGTGTGAACGGGAAGGCTAATTTGCATATTGATATAAAAATGTGATTTTATTAAAATATGTGCTTATTATAATTGATTTCTAACTGTATGTTTTTTTTTAATGAATATAAGCAAAAAATCTCTTCAATGAATATTAAATGAAATCCATTAACAAAAAAAAATAAAGTGTAATTTATTCTTTATTTCCCTATTGTACTAAATAGTTAAATAAGTAAAATTCAGCAATGAAAGACGGCAGTGATGGAAGAGTAGGTTTCATTTCTATTTTCTATTATACCCCCACTCTGTTTCAAATCTTTTTATCTGCATTCTTATTAGACTTTCTAATTTAATACGATATTTCATTACATTAAAACTTAAATACTTGCACCCGGAGGGTGCATATATTTGCTAGTATATATAACGAGTGAACACAATTGATAAAACAAAATATTTCTTGAAGCTATTTATTTTTTATGATCTTAAATGCTTTTGATCTTTGGTCTTCGAGACGTGAATGTTTTTTTTGAGGAGAAAATTTGTAATTTTTAAAGAATCTGTTTAGAACGTTTTTAATAATAATATATATATAATAATATATATATATATATATATATTAATATTATATAATATAAACAAATGATTAGAGGAGTGTGTACATATTTATATATAATATAATATATATATATATATTATATATATATATATATATATAATGTTGTTCTGATTCCAACGGGAAAAAATTCAATATTTATAAAAGAAGGTCCGCAAAATGTAATTATGTTTTCATAAAAAAAATTATTCTTTTTATCTTACATATGCAACACGTGTTTCAGATCTTCTGGTATCTTCTTCAGGACAAATTATTAGAGGATGGGTATATATATATATATAATATAATATAATATATATATATATATATATATAAACAAATATTTAGAGGTTGTGTTATATACATGTATAAACAAATATTAAGAGGATATTTATTTATGAATGAATAAATGATTTTTATATGCCACAAAAACGCAACGTAATGTCCTCCTGGCGTAACAATATGCATTCACTGAATGTAAATCTAAAGTTTTAAGAACATCATTGTATTTTCTTTGTTATCGTTAACACCTGGCATTGAGATCTACTTTTGGAAGATATTTGTTAAGAATGAGCGTAGTGTGTCTCAAAATAAGTCATACGTGTTTTATTCAAATATCTAACTCATGGATTTGTATTATATCTATTTACCAACCCCTCCGCAGGAGTACGATGTGACACAAGTTCAATTCTTAAGTCCGAATTTTACAGGTTTTAGACCTTCAGAAATTTCCTCTCCTAGATGGTTACCGAGCCAAGGTTAAATAGCCCCTTCCACTATTTACTCATAGCTGGGGAGATATCGAATGCATACCTTTCCCAAGGGTATTAGCCTATTTGAATTAGAAACAACATTTGTCCTAGACTTTCCACAGACTCTACCCATTACACCACGCGCCTCCATCTATCTATACATATATAAAGAGCAGTGTGTATATGTGTATGTCTGGAGGGAAACAATTAACGATAAAGTATATATATATATATATATATATATATATAATATATATATTAAATATCACCAGGGTTTGGTTTTTAAGTAAAAAAATGACGATTTTATTTATTATTTGTGAAGAATAATTAAATAAGATTTAAATGATAACAGCATGGAATTTTTTGCACTAATATTGTAAATAGTAGACTTAATTTTTCTTTTTAGAGTATACTTGATCAACGCACGATCTTTTTCTTACGTACGGATTTTAATGGGCATCCTGCGAGGGTCCAACTCACGATTCAGTATAAATTATTACTGAATCGTGAGTTGGATCCCCGCAAGATGCCCCATGGACCTACGAGAGTAACATAAAAAACCCCTCTACCTAGGCGACGCCGGGTAGCCGATTCTAGTGTTGTTATAAGCTGTAACTATTTTATTTCAAAATGGTATATTACGAACGTTGTAGGTTGACGTTAAAGCTATGTAGAGTCAGTGTTTATAAACATTTTATACATTTATCTTCCCGCGGTTCTATTATCACCATGACCATGTCCAATTTTAAAAAAAAATTATTTCATTGATAATTCACATTGCATCTCTTTTGAATTGTGACTCTTTGAGCGGAAATGTCGTTTATGAGTATTAGTTGTTGTAATCCGTATATGTTATGCTGTATCTGTAAATATTTAAACTAAAGTAAAATGGCCGTTTTGCCTTTTCTAATGTATTGCTTTTAGCAACGTGTACAACCCATTAAATAAATAACATTTTGGCTTCTGCAATTTTGTAAAAGAAAGTAAATGAGTTGGTTGATTTTAGGTGTTTGCAGAATAGGTTGGTTTGTTTGTTGGATTTTATGGGATGTCAGGATGTTTTAAGGTTAAACTTGTTCTCATGCCTGCCAAACTACTCCCACTGATTTTGTATAAGAACAATGCCAATACCATTATAATGTCAAATCAACAGCTTTTAAATTTGTTATATACAGAGGAAAACAACAAGATTAGAAATTTAGGAGCAATGTAGTTTGTTGCTTAGAATCAACTATAATAGCTATATTCTTCCACCATGATTTTTTTTTTTACAGTTGAGATTCGTTTATATTGTCTATTCTATTATTTGCCCTTGAGAATTTAGGGCTTTTAAGTAGTATTTCCTTTTTCTTAGAAAGTTAAGTGTTGAGATTAAGTTAAGTATCACAAATGTTCTGATAAATTTAATTTTGAATTTTCAAACTGTACATTATCTAAGGGTGAATAAACTATATCTTCCAATGAATATACCAATTTCCTACTTATAATGATTTGTTCTCGAGATTAGAAATTAATATTTAAAAGTTTTACATTTGGGAATTTGTAAAATCCACATTGTAACTGGAACAAATTGTAGCAAGATTGCATTTGGCAAGGACTACTAATGGAAGGGGGAGGAAAGAAATAAGTGAGAGAGTAAAGGTTTAAAAAATAGTGATGAGCACAAAACAGGATGAACGGATTGACCGGAGCGTGACCCCGAACGGAGAATTGAGTGTCAACCGGAAGTTTCGGGTGTTGACCGGAACCGGAAGTCACGTGGTGACGTGGAACACGAAGAAAGGTACCGGTCTCTTTTGCTTTCGGACGCGTAGGGGAACGGATGGGCCTCTGGTGCCTAGTATGGGGTCACAGTAAATTAAACAGTGTTCTCTCTCTCTTTTTCTCTGCCTTTCCTCCTCTCCGATATAGCCCACGAGACGCACGAGACGAGCCTAACTGGAAAATAAAGCTTAACCAGCTTGTGAAGATATATTTCCGCGTTGTACTTTTTTTTTTACAACAAGATGACCCCACGTGCAGAATGCCTTTTTTAGTACGGTGAATATATCGCCACCACCGCTACGTTACATATATCGTTTTGGTACTGTGAAAATACCACAACGTTACAAAATTATAAGTCAGTTTAACCAATATTTGATTCAGTATTTTAATTTGTTTTTAATGGGATGTATGTATGATTTTTAGTAGTATACAGGACGGCCTAAGTCGGTATCAGCTAGTCAGTGAGGGAGTCTATCCCCTTTTCAATAGCGCTACACCAAGGAGATTTTTTTTAGCATCTGAGGTGGAGCGCCACACCTACCATCAGCTCCTTACTTTACCGCACAGATCCCTGTGCTACTCATAACGCTGAGTTGCGAGGACCGGTATCGAACTAGGACCTTGTGTTTCTAGCCGAACGCTCTACCGACTGAGCTAACCCGGCCCATACGTTAATTATTATTCTGACAAATATATGCACCCGCCGTGCATATTTTAATTTCATATCATTATTTTAGTAACATATAAAATAGGGCCGGGTTAGCTCAGGTCGGTAGAGCGATCGGCTAAAACCACAAGGTTCCTAGTTCGATACCCGCTCCGCCAACTCAGCGTTATGAGTAGCACAGGGATCTGTGCGGTAAGTAAGGAGCTGATGGTAGGCGTGGCGTCCACCTCAGACGCTAAAAATAATCTCCTTGTCTAGCACTATTGAAAAGGGGATAGACCTCCTCGCTGACTGGCTGATACCGACTTTAGGCCGCCCTCGACTACTAAAAATAGAAAATAAAAGAAAGAATATTTCCGCCAATACTGCTAGTTTAATTTTATTTCTAATGTCACTAAGTGCTAAATGATATTGTTTTTTGATATGCAAATTAGCAGAAAATGGATATCTCTCCTTCTGAATAAAAAAAAAAAAAATAGAAAAAAAAAGAAGAAAAAAAAAACTAATCCAGTATTAAAATTTACAGCAATGAAAAAAACAAAATCTAGTTTTATAATATACTAGACAAAATCCTAAAAGTAAGGAATAATTTAGTATAACTTTTCGTGTCCCATTAGACTAAACAGTAAAAAAGACTTTAGGAGACAAAAGTTGATTCACTCTGTAGTATAATAAATAAATATAATTTTATTTGTTCCAATTGCCATAGAATAAACTTTCTTTGCCAAGAAGCAAGAATATTCTATCTTGTTGATTTTGTTGAGAAGTGATTTTTATAATTTAACTTTGAGTGAAATAATATTTTATCCTGAGTCAAAAAAATGTTATTTTGTTTATTACAAGCAATATTTGATAATATTTCCAATTTTCATGTAATCTCTCACTTAACCAAAAAAACATTTTATATGCATTTCACCTCATTTAACCCGAGGAAAAAAATAACCCCGAAAAGATATTCGTTTGAGGAATCAGCAAACATCTTCACTGCAATAACCTCAACTGATGAATTTAATTAAATTTCTGATTTCCTTATTTAAATTAGAAATACATTAAATTTGAAAGGTAATTAAACAAATAAGAACGTAGATAAAAAAGATTGAAACAGAGATGGTTATAACCGAAAAATAGAAAAATGGAAACCTTACTCTTCCATCACTTCCGTCTTTCAATGCTAAATTTTTCCTAATTTAATTATTTATTTAAAATAGGTAGTAAAAGAATAAAATTAACTGTTGTTTTTTCCTTGTCTCTTAAGATTCATCCCCAAGATATTTGCTCATATTCATTAGGATAAAACGAAACAATTAGAAATCAATAATACTAAGCTATATTTATTAAAATCAGATTTGTAATATCAATATACAAATTATCCTTCCCGTTCACACTGTAAACCTCTATTTAGTTGAATATATAAATACAAATTGCATGTTATTATTATGTAGATGGGCAACAGTATTAATAATGTAAAAACAATTTTATTAATAATTGATACTTAAATAATGAAAAATCATAGAGAATACGTAAATAACTAAGGGAATTGTGACTTAAATAGTAATATAGTTTCGATTAGGGGCCGGGTTAGCTCAGTCGGTAGAGCGTCGGCTAGAAACCACAAGGTCCTAGTTCAATCCGGTCCCCGTCAACTCAGCATATGAGTAGCACAGGATCTGTGCGGTAAAGTAAGAGCTGATTGTAGTGTGGCGCTCCACCTCAGATGCTAAAACAATCTCTTGGTCTAACGCTATGAAAAGGGGATAGACTCCCTCGTGACTGGCTGGTACCGCTTTAGGCCGCCCCGTCGAAGAAAAAGAAGGAAGTTTCGATTACAGACAAACACACAATCTCCATTATAATAAGATGTAAAAAAATGTAATATGTAAAAATTACCACTCACTCTATTGCTGTGTTTCAAACTCTCTGGAAGAGTTTTAAATTAGGAAGACAGGAAGTGGTATTTTTTTAGTCGATGAAAGAAATGCTAAACCTTAACCCACCTCAAATATTGGGATTGGTTTCGCTTTCCTTAAACGCTTATGTCATTCCTTGCCCTCTGATAGTTACTAACTGACTGTCCGTTTTCAGAATTCAACAACACTTGTATGATCGTTTATCGCACGTAGTTCCTCAACCCCAAAAGAGTTGTCCTTGGTACGGCACAGACTTTTCATCTTGCAGTGAGGCTCCACCTCTTGGATGCTGGAAAGTTTAGTCTACTCCTTCATTTCCAATATTCCTAGGTCCACTCAGAACTGCAGTGGTAGTAAATGTTAGGTTTGGTTTGGTTTATTTTACGGCATATCAAACTCAGTGGGTCATTTAATGCCGATTAAGTTTTGAAATAAATTAATTCTTAATGGACACACAATTTAAACATTTTTTTCTAATAAATACATTTTTCTATCTAACCCATAGATGGGACCCTAACAGGAAGCAATGATGATGAAGGGATGCTCCATATTCCTCAAACCTCCAAAACTGGAACCTCACCATCAGATAGAAATTAACATTATTCCCAGGACATGTAGACCCACAGCTACCGCCTTCTAGCACTCATATGATAAAAAGGGTTGGGGCTTGCCATAACAGCAATAAGGTTGGGACAATCATATAGGTGTTAGTGCCTGACGTGACCAGCCGATTGATCAGTGGGGGCCTCTCTGACCGCCTGTCTAGCCTAAGTAAGGTTCTAAGTGGAGTATTGCAGTTTATGGACTGCTCATCCACCACGACTCCTACGTAAGCATCACGGGTCGGTACTCACAGCCTACAGGTGGCCCCATTCGGGGGAGTCTTACCCCTCTGCAGAGGTGCAGTCGGTGCGTAGATGTTAGGGTCCCAGCTATGTGTCAATTGATCGAGAGTTGTCGTGATGGATCCTTGTCACCAGGCTCACTACATTACATTAGACAGCGGTCTACCGTCTAGATATTACATTACGACAGAGTAGAAGTTAAAAATAACGGTAATTCTAAATTAGCAAGTAATTCTAAATTAGCAAGTAATTCTAAATTAGCAAGCCCCTAACGGGTCTAATGATTCCTGATAGTTTGTAACTTTGAAAATGTTGGTTAATTTTAAAAATTTTGCTTAAATTCATATACTCAAAATATAGCTTTCAAAACTGATGAAAAAGACGTCAAAACAGGGCATTTTTCAGTTTGTTTTCAGAATGGAAAGTAGAAAGAAAGAAAGAAAGAAAAAGGCAAGAAATGAAAAATACAGAGAAGGAAATAAGGAAACGAAAGATAGAAAAAAAAAAGAATTAATGGAAGAAAGAATGAAAGAAAGTAAAAAAAAGTTAAGGAAGTAAGCAAATAATTGACTTGAATAAGGAAACAAAAAAACAAAAAAACAAAAACAAAAAAAGAAAAAAGAAATAAAGGAGGAATTAATATAGTTTCGGTTACAGAGAAACACACACACAATCTCCATTATAATAAGATGTAACAATTATGTAATGTGTAAAATTTACCACTCACTCTATTGAAAGAATGAAAGAAAGTAAAAAACAAAACAAAAAAAAAACGAAGTTAAGGAAGTAGGCAAATAATTGACTTGATTATAAAAGCCAAATCTGAGAAAATAAATCTTAAATATATTTTATCACCATTTAACTTGATTATTTTGAGTAGAAAATCACTCTTAAACATTAACATTGACTTAAAGATTTCTAATGTTTACTTTTGTATTCAAATTTATAATGGTGAAATTCTATTTTTTGAAATGATTTTTTACAAATGAATAAAAATTCTCACATAAATAGTTAGTCACGTGTAAGTTTTATACTACAAATAGCAAGACTTGTGAATATGCTACAGTATAATAATTTAATCATTACAACGTTTGATATGTTTACTTAAGAGTTATTACAAAATACTTCAATATGTAAAAAGTATTGATTTAACTCTCTCTCTCTCTTTCTTTCTTTCTTTCCTTATTTTCATCTTTTCATTATGTTCGATATAAAGAGATTAGCGTTATCGCTTCTGCGGGCTCACCCCATCTCTCCATCTTACCCCTACTCTCTTTCTTTCCTTAATTCTCCGCTTCTTTTTTCTTCCTTTCTAATTATATTTTTCTGTATAGCGTTTCCTTTTTCTTCCCTTTCTTTCTTTATAATAAATACGGAACGTTCCATTATTTAGCTGAGGTGACGACACTCATAAGAAATATGAGTTCGGCAGATAAGCGACAGGATTTACATTTTTGCATTTCATCTCGGACGGTTTGTACGGTCTCATTTCTAACCAGATGGTGTTGCAAGATGATAACAGTCAGTAGATTAAGGAACAAGCGTATTATATACATATCTATCATAACCAAAAATTACGGAATAAGAATTCAAAATCGAGGAGAAAATTAAAGCGACCTGTAAACAAAGGAGAGAGAATGTGATAAGAGTCTCTAAGAACCATTGAATTAATTTCTTTAAAGATACTTTCATACAAAATCACAAGTATGCGACACCCAGTGTAAAACGAACTCACTAGTTATAGATAACTGACTAAGTCGCTTTACAATTACACAATTGTTGTGTTTTGTTATATACTCATGTTGTGGGTATATAAACAATAGTGCTCATCGTATGATAGAGAGAAAAAGAGAGAGTGAACCAACAGAGAGAGAGAGAGAGAGAGAGAGAGAGAGAGAGAGAGAGGGAGAGAGAGAGAAGGGAGAGAGAGAGAGAACCAACATAGAGAGAGAGAACGAGAGAGACAGACAGACAGATAGATAGAGGTCGTATAACTTATTTTCTTTTTCTTCGTTCTCCTTTCTATCGGCCATTATAGTGTTCTTCGCATGATAGAGAGAATCTTAGTTTGAAATACAGAGAGAGAGAAGAGAGAGAGAGAGAGAGAGAGAGAGAGAGAGAGAGAGAGAGAGAATCTTCGGTTGAGAGAGAGAGGGAGAGAGAGAGAATCTTCGGTTGAGAGAGAGAGAGAGAGAGAGAAGAGAGGAGAGAAGAGAGAAGAGAGAGAGAGAGAGAGAAGAGAGAGAGAGAGAGAGAGAGAGAGAGAGAGAATCTTCGGTTGAGAGAGAGGGAGAGAGAGAATCTTCGGTTGAGAGTGAGAGAGAGAGAGAGAGAGAGAGAGAGAGAGAGAGAGAGAGAGAGAGAGAGAGAGAGAGAGAGAAAGAGAGAGAGAGAGGTCGTATTACTTATTTACTTCTTCGTTCTCCTTTCTATCGGCCATTATGTGATCGTCTAGTCTTCTAACTTGTTGCTGCTTCATTTTCTAACTAAGGGCTTCTTTTCAAGTCATGCATGATTAACCAACAAGACTTGTTATTACATTGATCAAAGGTTTATTTCTACATTGCCCATTTCACCATGCGGGGAGTCACAACCTCGGCAGTCACACGTCTGTTCTGCCTGAAGTCTGGTTGTAAACTGATTACTTAACTAGTTCTCACGTGACTTTACAGAAGGAAGGTGAAGTTACATCCGACCATACAGTCTAAAACTGAATCGTGTCACTTGTTCTTCAACCTACAATTGTCTTTGCTACTTATAGTAGTAGTGGTATCATTCCATTATGTAGATAGGTTATATATCACCTATAACAATAAACTATAGTGTTCTTCGCATGATAGAGAGAATCTTCGGTTGAAAGAGAGAGAGAGAGAGAGAGAGAGAGAGAGAGAGAGAGAGAGAGAGAGAGTCGTGTTACTTACTTGCTTGTTCTTTATTCTCCTTTCTATCGGCCATTATGTGATCGTCTCGTCTTCTAACTTGCTGCTGCTTAATTTTTTTTTAAACTAAGGGCTTCTTTTCAAGTCATGCATAATTAAATAACAAGACTTGTTAATACTCTGATCAAAGGTTTTATTTCTACATTGCCCGTTTTCTAACTCACGGGGCGGACTGGGTCACAGCCTCAGCAGAGATATATAATCTTCTCTGCTTGACGTCTGGCTGCAAACTGATTACTTAACAAGTTCTCAGGTGACTTGCGGGTTTCCCGCCTCTGAGGTCTGTTGGGGTCATACTGGTAGTTTTCTATCTCCACCCCAGAACTCTCGGTACAGGGCTTGTCAAAAGCCCTAGGCCGCCATAAAATTATGCAACGGTTTCAGAAAACATAAACTCCCTTCAAATCCTTTTCGGTTTTTTTGCCCCCCCCCCAAAAAAAAAACAACAAAAAACTTTAGTACACTTTCTGTACTGAATTAAATGTATACAAAATCACTAGTAGCTCAATCAGTAGAGTGTCTTACTATGAACCATAAGGTTCCGGGTTCGATACCGGCCTCGCCAACTCAGAGTAGAACAGGGATCTATGTGGTAAAGTGAGGAGCTGATAGTAGGTGTGGCACCCCACCCCAGAGGCCAAAACAATCTCCTTGGTCAAGTGCAAGTGAAAAGGGGAGAAAATCCCGCGGCTGTCCGGCTATTACTGACTTTAGGCCACCCCGACCACTTTTTCATTTTTTTATTACACAATAAATTGATATACATCTTATGATTGTAATTGAGTACTTAATTTTTCTGTCTCCAACACAAAAACACACAATCACACACACATCTATACATATTTAAAGGGCAGTTTGTGTGTGTATGTATGTCCGGAGGAAAATACGAAAATAAACCAATAAACGACTACGTAAATATATATACACATTCACCATTACCAGAGCTTGCTTTTTGGGCAAAAATAAAGAAGATTTGATTTACATTCGTAAAGATAATTAAAGAAATAAAATGTGAGTAGTAACAGTATGGAATCCTAGTGTAAAACTAATAATAGATGACTAACTAAGCTGCTTTACTCTTACACAATACAGAGTGTTGGTGTTTCAGAAAACATTAACGTAAATTTTCTAACTCCCTTAAGATCTGATATAATCCTTTTGGGTATTTTTTTTAGCAAAAAACAAAAAAACAAAAACAAAAAACAAAACAAAAGAAACAACCCAAAAAAAACCCCAGAAAAACAGAAAAACAAAATAAAACCCCACAAAAACAAACTCCAGTCCAATTTCTGAGCCAGCATTTCTGATGCGATCTTCTGTAAATGTGTTTTTGTGGCGCCAAAAATATTCTCCTTGCAATGATATAATCTTTGTAAAAATGAATGGGTTTGAGAAAACTTTGAATAGAAATAAATACATCATTAGCTGTTAATGTTCTCAAGTGACTTCTATGAATTCTAATTAGACAGAAAACGTCTTCTCTCGACGAAGCCATCGGTGTTTCAGATACATGGCGTCTAATGAAGAAATATTATATATAATGGCTACCCACTACAAAGTATCGGTTCAATACTTTCTGAAGGTAAACTTTAAAATATTCAAAGCAATATGCTGGTAACAATTCTGCCCATTAATCTCTATTCAAGAATGGAAACTCTACTGAATTTCTCTATAAATCAATCATTCAATTGATGGAAGCGTGTGTGTAATGGTTATGGTCGTAAGAAAGTGGGCACGATGAGACGAGTTCAAATCCTGGACAAGACTGTTTACATTTCACATAGTGCAAATAATTTTGGGAAGGTATGAATCCAACTACTTTCCCTTCCAGTTATGGGTAAATAGTAGGGCAGACTGTGCTCTTTAACCATTACAAGGCAACCAGTCAAGAAGAAGGAAAACTCTGAATTCAAAGCTGTTAAGCTCTGCTTAAGAAATGGACTTTATGTCACATCTTGCTCATGTGGAGGGATAGGTATATATATATATATATATATATATATATATATATATATATATATATATATATATAAGTAAAGTCGTCGGGGCGGCCTAAAGTTGGTATCAGCCAGTCAACGAGGGAGTGTATCCCCTTTTCAATAGTGATAGACCAAGGAGACGTTTTTTAGCATCTGAGGTGAAGCGCCACACCTACCGTCAGCTCCTTACTTTACCGCACAGATCCCTGGGCTACTCATACGCTGAGTTGGCGAGGACCGGCATCGAACTAGGAACCTTGTGGTTTCAATCCATTATGAATATTCTGACAGTATCCCCATAAAGAGGGGTAAGACCGCACCCCCCCCCCAAAAAAAAAGAAGGGTCCTTGGTATGGTGCCAAACTGCATCTAGCAGTTAGGCTCCAGTTCTGAAATGCGAGGAAGTGTAGTATACTTTACTTCCATTATTCCCAGGTCCACTTTAAACCGAAGTAGTATTACCTGTTAAGGTACAACCTCTGTCACAAATTCAGAAAATGATTGGGACGGGATAGAAATACTTGATACTTTATAACTATACACACACACACACACACACACACACACATATATATATATATATATATATATATATGGGTGTGGCGCTCCACCCCAGATGCTAAAACAATCTCCTTGGTTTAGCACTAGTGAAAAGGGGATAGACTCCCTCGCTGTCTGGCTGATACCGACTTTAGGCCGCCCCGACGACTTTACTTTTACTTTTATATATATAAAAACATAATTTGATATATATATATATATATAATATATATATATATATATATATATATATATATATATATATATATAGGTAGATAGATAAAACAGAATTAGATAGATAGATAAACAGAATGAAATAGTTATATAGATAGATAAATAAATGTGAATAGAATTAGACAGATAGAAACATATATATATATATATATATATATATATATATATATATATATATGTATGTATATATATATGTGTGTGTGTGAGTGCGTGTGCGTGCGTGCGTGCGTCTCTGTGTGTTTGCATGGTTGCGCACGCGCGTGTGTGTGTTTGTATAGATATATATATAGATAAAGATATAGATAGATATGTACGGACTGAGGTAGATAGATAAATATGAACAGAATTAGACATAGATATATATAAAAAGAATTAAATCGATAGATAGATAGATATGAACAGACTGAGATAGACAGATTGATAGATAGAACACACACACACACATATTAATATATATATATATATATATATATAGATGATAGTTGCATATATTTTGATAGCATTATATATCATCATTACTATTATTATATATATATATATATATATATAATATATATATATATATATATATACACATATATATATATGTATATATATATATATGAGCCCAATGATATTCTAGTAAAATCAACATGGAAGTTTCTTTTACTTATACTATTCGTTTCAAAATCAAAGTAAAAAAAAATATTTCTAGCATCCAATATTATGATCAATCTTCATCCAATATTATGATCAATCTGCATCCTTGCTTCACTAAAAAGCAGTCCTCATCTTTAAAAAGACTCGATACTCGAATCTTCGCAAGAAAAACACTCTATACTACCTTCCACCCGGACCAATCAATTTGGCAACAGTTCTCTTACCCCCATTGGACCGACTCGAAAATTTCTTGCCGTAATGGAATTTTTCCAATTTGATTTTAAATTTCGCTAACCTGACTTTTAAATTACAGTTGACGTTCTCACCAGCCGATGCAAATTGAATTTACAAGTATAACAATGTCACAATGCCATATACCCTCGATGGGTATATACACATATATCACTTTATTTGTATGCTAGAAGTGGCTACCCGGCATCGCCTGGGTAGAAGGGGGATATTTTAAAAGTTAGTCTTGCAGATCCATTATTACTGAATTGTGAGTTGGATCCCTGCTGGATGCCCATTAAATCCTACGTAAAAAAGACCTTGCGTTGATCCAGTCACTAGGTAGAAGTGGCTACCCCGCATCGCCTGGGTAGAAGGGATTTTTTCAAAGTTAGTCTTGCAGATCCATTATTACTAGATTGTGAGTTGGATCCCTGCTGGATGCCCCATTAAAATCCCCTCCGTAAAAAAGACCTTGCGTTGATCCAGTCACTCTGAAAATGAAAATGTATGTCTCCAATATTAAATGGAAAAAATACAATGTTGTTATCATTTGAATTTCATTTTTTAGATATCTTCATATATTTAAATCAGATCTTCATTATCTTTGCTCAAAAACCAAGCCCTGGTGATATTTAATGTGTATATATATTTACTTTGCCGTTAATTGTTTTATTTTTCGAAGTTTCCTATATATAGAGAGATTGTAGAGTATCAGAGAGAGAGAGAGAGAGAGAGAGAGAGAGAGAGAGAGAGAGAGAGAGAGAGAGAGAGAGAGAGATATGAAGTAAATGGAAGTTAATCGACAGTATGAATTTAAAATTTTTTTAGAAAAAACAAAGATGTTATTAGTTTGCTGACAGAATCTGTTTCGACCTTTTAATAGAGCAGTCTTCATCAAGAGCAACATATGAATGAAAGACGGAATAAATAACGTTAAAAGAAGGTACAAACGAACGCTAATGTTCGATGCTGGAATTTTTTTAATGCGTATTCTGTGTTAAAAATAAAATAATTTTTTTTAAAAATCAGAAGCATTATAATCCATATTAAATATCTTTCATTTATATGTTGCTCTTGATGAAGACCGCTCTATTAAAAGGTCGAAACAGATTCTGTCAGCAAACTAAAAACAGCTTTTGTTTTTTCTAAAAAAATGTTAAATTCATAGATACATATATAACGTAGTTGCTGTTCTTCGCCTAGTCACCATGTGTTTCACCTTGTCTAGTCTTCTGTTACATAATGGCCGTCCCAGCACCTATATTTTGTAGCCTTGTGCCAGACTTAGAAAAAAACCTTTAAAAAATGTACTACCGATCCTCTTATATCACTGGGTGGTCTTTGTAGAATCGCCGAAAAAGGAGAGAAAGATAAAATGTGACCTCCCCTGCCCGAAAGACATCCGTGGAGAAAGTCAAATTTACCGTGACTAAAAGACGCACGGTTGTGAAACCTGATACCAGAAAGCACGCAGAGTGAGTAAGGTGATACCCCTTGACCAAGTGTGTGGAAGGATTTTGGGGATAAAAGGCTGACTGCTAGATCTGGGTGTGTTTGTAAACAAACGACCGTACGAGGATACGATTTGATACTGTGAAAGAAACAGACCCCGGCTACGTTACATATCGCTAATTTAGTACAGTGAAAAGAAAGGCACTACGTTACACTTCTCTTGTTGGTATATTCATTTTCTTGTCTGTCCTTTCTTCTAACTAAGGACATGCGTTTAAGTCATGCAACAACTGATCAACAAGACTTGTGCCTTAATTAAAGTTTATTTGTCGTTTCCTAACCCACCGCGCAGAACTGACAGCCAGGATGAAAACACGTCTGTTTCATCCGGGATCTGGCTATCAACTGAGGACCTAACTAGATCTAACGTGACTTGTGGGTTTCCCGCCTCTGAGGTCAAAGTTTCCCAACGGTCTGTAATTTTCCCTTTGGGCTTTTTATATTCTCACTACACGGTGTTTTCAATAATTTATGCTACCACACAGATTATGCAACAACAACACTGGCAATCATTGAGCATATTTATTTAGTTTAGCTACGCCCTGTTGACTGCACCACTACAGACGGGTAAGCCCCCCCATGGGGCTACCTGTAGGTCGAGTTGCCATCCGTGATGCTTAAGGACGGAATCTTTGTGGCTGAGCTGTTCATGACTTGCAACATTCCAGTTTGTCTCTTACTTGGGCTAGACGAGAGGACCTCTCCAATCAATCGGCTGGCCACGTCAAGCTCTAGGATTTCTAAAATCTTTCCGACCGTATTGCTCTTATGGTAAATCTCTAACATTTTTTATCATATAAAGGAGGAGGCTGAGGGCCTTTGTGTCCTGGGTATGACGTTAAACTGCATCTAGTGCTGAAATTCCAATTCTGTAGCTCTGGGGAGTGTGGAACACCGCTTCAACGCCATTACTCCCATGTTCACTCCCACTCGGAGTGGTAGTATCTGTTAGGATCCCATCTATGGCTTGAATAGACCAAAATGAGTTTTGAAAATGTGTTTAAGAATGAGTTAAAAAATATTTCAATACACAACAAGAGTAAATAAAAAATATATAGGGTGACTGAATAAAAAAAAAGTTTTAAAATGTGTTTTAAAAATGACTTTCGAAATAGTTGAGTACTCAAAAAGAGTAAGTAAAACAATCTCTAGCTTGAATAGATAAAAGAATAGGTTTCAAAAATGTGTTTAAAATGACTTTAAAGTTCTTGAATACCAACAAAAGTAAATAAAAAATCTTTAGGTTGAATAGATATGAAAATTAATTTTAAAATTGTGTTTAAAAGTAACTTTTCTAGAGTAGTACGACGGAACATATATTGGAGGAGGACGTCCTTGGACAGTCACCGGCAATAGTAGACTCAACTGTACACGGGCAAGGCATGGGAGAGAACAAATATAAGCCGGTTTCCTCGAAGCCTGACAGAGTACGACTTACAGTCAGACAGTTTACTTTAAAAATACTTGAATACCCAACAAAAATAAATAAAAAAATCTTTAAGTTGAATAGATAAAGGAAATTAGTTTTAAAAATTTGTTGAAAAATGAATTCAAAAATTAATAGAATACCTGGTAAGTGGGAAATGACTAGATAAGTTTTTGAGCACCACACTACTAATTCTGTCGCTTCGAAGTGATCTTTGGAAAATTCATCTTTCAGATTGTTGTGAGGTGTGGTTTCGTATTCTTTGTTGTAGTAGTAGCAGTAATTCTTCGAGCGTAATCGTAGCTCAGGTCTCAGCTTCTCGTAGCTAATTTCCCCCAGTCCTCTAAACTGTCTCTATATATCTCCTGCTGTAATACACATATGTAAATGAGATAACACACCATTGGCTATCTCACTACAAGATAAGAGCAGATAACTCATACTCACTAAACATTCTCCTTTACAACCATCTACTTCTGACTCTGCTATTTACCCCCCAGAGAAAACTAGTCTACATCTTAAAATTGTGTTGGAATTATTAAAAGCCAAGCAGTTTATGTAAGCTTGGCTGCCATTGGCTTATTTTGAGGTTGCGACATTGCCCAACCACCTGGGTGGAGAGATATATAAGCATTTTGGCGCCTATGTCGTTCCAGAGACAATAAAACATTGGTTCAGGCTAGACCATAATTTTGACTCTACTCTGACAACATGGCAGAGTAAAAACCAAAATATATAAATGTTATGAATTAGAAATACATTAACGAGAAGATTGCGAGTGGTTGTAATAATAGTTTATTATTACAATGAATACAAATAACAAAAATGACTCTCGGCCGACAAGGTAAATAGTCTCTGAGCGTAAAAGAGGATTAGTAAAGATTACTTATCTTCTGAAAAGTTGTAGCACGTGGGTTTACATCCGAGAATACGAAAACAACCTTCGTGGGTGGAGATCACCTCACATCACACTGTGTTGTTCTTTTATACGTACCCATTTGCATACGTGAGGGATTATCTGGTTACTTCCTTTACAACAATAAAAAAACAAACAAATCATCGGCAAGACATAATCCAAAGGCTGGCATGCCTTAAAATCCAACCAACCAACCAACCAACCAAGCTAAGTTATGATATCTGACAATAACCATTACACTTTGCGGGAAGGGAAGGACTCGAACACCAACATGTGGTTTCGGTGAAAAAACATCCAGGTATTTTAGTCGCTGCTGGGTCTAATTTCTATTATCCGTCTTATACAAAAAAAAAATAAATAAAAAAAAAAAAAAAAAAAAATAAAAGGTGAATTACAATTCTTGAACAAGCAAAACCTGTTTGGAAATAACAACGTTATTTTCACCTGAACATCTCAGCCATATTCTGACTAAAACAATCGCGTCTCAAAATAAATCCTTTAAAACACATCTTTTCTTATTTTTAAATGTCTTTACCACTGAGATACCGATAAACAAAATCGACCGGTGACATTATCATAATTACCTTATTTTAACACATTCAGTAAAAAAAGACAAAAGAAAGAAAGAAAGAAAGAAAGAAGGTATTCTGGTATTATAAGCAAACTTAGTCTTACTCTAAGGCAATCTAGTTCCATAATTAGCGTTTTCTCGTAATCTACATAATTTTAGTCAGGGGTAATTTCCCCGGGGCACCTATAGCTGTCTGATATGTTCTGATATAGGTTATTAACAGGAAAAAAAATCTCATTTGATTTTGGTGTCTCCTCCACTCAGCTTCTTGATAAAAATATGTTTCCTTAAATAATGTTAGTTATCTAAAACTGTTCTAACTCTTGTATCCGATTTAAGAAAGTAGGAAGAAAACAAACGTTTACTAGACAAGATACAAGTGTGATGCGTAAACACTAATTTACAGGTTACATTCACAAGGCTGCTCATTCTCTCGTCCAACGTTTCACCACATATGGAAAACGGACGATTCCATTGTCGTCTTTTAGGTACTATATGATATATATGTATATATATCACCAGAATGAACCGGAAAGAACAGTTGATTTCATTTTATATTTGTGGTAGGGGGTGGTGGACTTTTATTGGCTCAAACTGACTGTGGTTTCACTATTGAAGAGTTAGAATTCTTGTGCAGTTTATTCAAAGCAAAATGTCAATACTAGCAGCACGTAGCTTACAGGGTGGCAGCTTCAAGATACTGGATTCAAGCTGGGTTTGCTATCCGAGTCGAAATGATGCCCAAGAACCCAGCAATGAAGATAGCGCATCACTGACGACCACCTTGTCTGCATCTACAAGATATATTGTACGACTGTATGTATTCACCAACCCCTCCGTACGAGTAGGATGCGGCACAATGTCAATTTCTTAAGCAGAGTTTTCCTTCTCCTAGACTGGTTAACTAGACAAGTTTAAAGAGCACAGCCTGTCCTTTCTTACAACTCTAGCCATTACATCACGCGCCTCCATGTATAGTATATGATAGGTACTATATTTAGGTGCTATATGGCATATATACTATATGGTACTATATAATACTATATCGTACTATATGAGAAGCCATGCCCCGGGGCAACTAAACTAGCACCCAAATGATAAAAAGGGTTGGGGCTTGCTATGAGGTCAAAAGGGTTGGGGCAATCATATAGGTGATAGGGCTTGACGTGACCAGACGATTAATCGGAGCGGGCCTCTACGACCGACCGTATAGCTCAAGTAAGGGCCAAAGTGGAGTATTGCAAGTCATGGACTGCTCAACCTCCTGGTTTCCATCCTTAAGCATCACGGATCGCCACCCACGGCCATTGGGGCGTCTTACCTCTCTGCAGAAGTGCAGCCTCAGCCGACAGGGTGGTCTATACTTGTTGTAGTCAAGAGGCCATTACAGCCCAACATATGCACCGAATCTTTGAAACATTTTCTTCTCCAATGTCCTTCCGTATTTTAACTTTATCCCACAATTGTAGATATTTTCCCATCAGACAAATATCATTTAAACTATTCGTACTTATTTCTTTAATTTTTTTAAATATTTAAAAAATGAAAGAAAAATGAAAAGAAAATAAAAAAAATGAGAAAATAAATATTAAAAAATGAAAAAAAAAAGAAAAAAAGAAAACATTTAAGAAAATGAAAAAATAAAAAAAAAATGGAAAACAAATGAAAAAATTTAAAAAATGAAAAATCATGAAAAAAAAAATGAAAAAATAAATTTCAAAAAATGAAAAAAAAAAAAAAAAAACAAACAAAAAATTTAATAATTTTTTTTTTTAAATGGAAAAAAAATTGAGCTCATGTCTTCTGACTTACGGATATTAATATTATTTACCAGTTAGACCTATGGAAATTACGCTGAATACGTACATAATTGCATGAGTTAAATTCTTTTCGTAATTCTTGAATCACCTTGTCTGTAAGTAAAATCGTCGGGGTGACCTAAAGTCGGTACCAGCCAATCAGCGTGGGAGTCTATCCCCTTTTCACTACAACTAGACCAAGGAGATTGTTTGTGCGTCTGAGATGGAGCAACACACCCAACATCAGCTCCTTTGTTTACCGCACAGATCCCTGTGATACTCAAACGCTGAGTTGGCGATGGCCGGTATCGAACCAGGAACCTTGTGGTTTCTAGCCGAACGCTCTACCGACTGTGCTAATCTGTCCCTTGTCTGGTTCTGAATTACTTGTTTCTCTTTTTTATATAAGTATTCGTGACATAGTTGACTTTGATGTTCACTCGCTCATGGTGTAACTTGATTTCTTTTGTCCTGGCAAACGAAAAAAAAAAATGTAAGAAAAAAAAAAGTTTCCCTTCCTATTCTTCGGGGCAACACTTTTTCTATTCTTTAATCGGATTTGTAAATCAGGAATGACTGCCATTATTTAAGAATGCCTCCTTTTTATCGATTAATTGTTTTACAAGTTTAGAAGATTTTTGCTACTTCCTATATAAACATAACTTTAAATGGATGAAAAACAAGGGTTATTTCCCAATTGAGTAACATGATATTACAGAGAGACCCAGAAAGAACAGAACCCAAATTATTTATTTATTTTCCCATTAAACTAACCCTAATCCAACCCTAACCCTAACCCTAAACCCTAACCCTAAATCTTGTTGGACTTAAACTTAAAAAAAATTAAAGTTAAGTTTTATTACAAAATTTGTGGAATCTATTTTTTCTGGGTCACCCTGTAATATTATGTTACTCAACTAGGGGGGTTAAAGTTAGTGTTAGGGTTTAAGGTTAGGGTAAGGGTTAGGATTTAGGGTTAGTTTAGTGGGAAAATCAATAAATAATTTGGGTTCTGTTTTTCTGGGTCACCCTGTAATATCATGTTACTCAACTAGGAACTAACCAAAACAAGGGAGGCTACTTTATCGTCTAGATCCCGATATTCGAAAAACAACAAGAAAACCTGAATGAATGTGTGCACTTTAAGATCATCAAGAATAAATATTCCGTGGTCTTTAACAAAACCTGCTTAAATACTATCTTGCAGCCAAAATGCACTATATATATATATATATATATATATATATATATATATATGTATGTGTGTGTGTCTGTGGATGACTTATTAATATATGCTCCCATAAATTTGGTAATGAGCTCTCTAATTGGTAATTTAAATTAACAACTAAGCAAATAAGCAATGATCATCTCTCCGGAAATTTGATCTCTCAGTGACCGAAAGATACATACATTCCTATGTATTTAATAGTTTAAAAACACCAGTCCCCGCATCAGCTGTCAGTGGGCGAGGGGATAAGATATCGGACTACCATGCGGTCAGTCTGAGTTCGACCCTACCCAAGGATAATTGTGTCTAGCCACACTGAAGAGGCATGATATGCCGAAACACGTGTCTGTGGATGACTTATTAATATATATATATATATATATATATATATATATATGCCCAGTCAGCTAGGGCGTTAGAATACACCGACTGCACCTCTGCAGAGGGGCAAGACTCCCCAATGGGGCAATCTGTTGGCCGTGAGTGGGGACCCGTGACTTTTAAGGATGAAATCCTGGCGGATGAGTAGTCCATAACATGCAACACTCCACTTAGACCCTTACTTAGGCAAGACGGTCTGCGGAATGTGGAGCACCTCTTCATCACTATTTCTCCCTGGTCTACTCTGAGCCGGAGGGTATTAACTGTTACGGTCCCATCAATGGGTTAAATAGATAAACATGAGTTCATTAAAAAATTGAGTGTCCATTAAGAATGAATTTATTTCAAAACTTTGTCGGCATTAAATGACCCACTGAGTTTGATATGCCGTAAAACAAACCAAACCAAACCAAACCAAACTATACATATAAAGTTAGGGTAGCGAGGACATGTAGTCAATCGTGCTTGGTAAGTTACTGTTTTCTGCCTATACGATTTGCGACAAAAAAGTGTTAGTAACAAAGCACCCTAACTTAGATATCCATATCCTATCCACAATATTGAACACTATTCATTATATATATATATCATAATATATTATCAATACACTCCCATATATATATATATATATATATATATATATATATATATATATATATATATTATTGAGTTTTTAAAGCTTTTGGCTTTTGTGGGGGAAGAAAGATATTTCCATAACCACCCCTCAGAGTGAGCTTTAAAAATTCATGAATCTGCCAGTTACAGAAGACAAAGAAACGTCAGTTTATATTATAGGGTTAACCCCTATATTTTTACGTGCATGTGGAATTGACTAAATTAAAATAATTAAGTTTTCTTAAACAACTAGTTTTACAATTGTATGTCATGAGTTTAGAATTATCTAAACAAAAGAGAATCGAATAAAAATTAGTTTGGAAATATTTTAGCAACAATAGAAACAATTGTTTAAATTCCGATGACAATATCTACGTCATCGGAATGCCACAGGTAACAAAATCATCCGATATTTACGTCATTAGAAAACAGCTGATATTTGAAATTTCCGATATTAAATTTAACTTAATGATCACGTAGACAATTACAAAAGAAAATTATAAAAAGGCCATTTTAGCTGAGAAGCTTCAGCTGGAGCGTATGCTCTCCTAACTCGACAGAGAGGGAGCGGAGGCTCTCCCCAACTCGACACAATGGGGAGAGGTCGCTGTCCGGAGACACCAAATAATTCATCAGGTCCGTCTCCTTTTTTCGTTTCATATCGTTCTCTCTCCATTTCTCAATACGACACAAGTTTTAATCACAGACATTGTTTTAACAAAACTGCTACAATGTTGACACATCCAAACGAACAAATGTAAACAATACATAAGCACTTTACACACACAACTACGTACAGAGACATACAGTCTGCAACACCACTGAAAGAACAAAACTATACCAAATGTATTTATGTATATAAAGTTGTTTATTGTATAAATTTTGTCTTTTGTTTTCTACGGAAACTACATTTCCGTAGTGTCATACATTTAAATTGTGGGATACAACACTCGGATATTCTTCATTCCCCAAACACCGAGAACACAAGGGGTTTACATATATATATATATATATATATATATATATATATATATATATATATATATATATATATATGAAAAGTAAATGGAAGTGAATCCGACAGTATGAAATTAATATTTTTAGAAAAAACAAACAAATGATTTTATAATACGATGACAGATATCTCTTTCGACCTTTTATTAAAGCGGTCTTAATCAAGATCGAAATAAAATTTATTTTTTAGAACAGAATATGCATTTTCAAAATGTAAGAAAATTCCGGCTCCGAACATGAACGTTCGTTTGTACCACTCTTATTTGTAACGGTTTACTCACACCGTCTTTCTATTACAAACATTTCGCTCTTGATGAAGACCGCTTTAATAGAAGGTCGAAACAGATTTCTGTCACCGAATTATAACATCGTTTGTTTGTTTTTTCTAAAAATATTTATTTCATATATATATATATATAATTTAGTAAAGACAATTATCATATTGGTATTCAATCAGCAAATATTTGTCCTGAAATAAACTGTCGATCTATATTCATATTTTTTTAGTGAATTATTGCATATTTTATCTCCGATAAAAATCCACATATGTAACCTTAATGTTTTTAGGTATATAAGAACAAAATAATTCATACTAACAATATTATTTTCATCCATATAAATATTTAACAACATGAGTAGTATATCACACAATGTCAATTTCTAAAGCGAAATTAAAAGGTCTGGATTCAGATTCTTCCTTCACCTAGAATGGTTGCCTAACTGTAGCGTAATCCTTAGGGTCTACTGGAATTTCAGATTAAAAATAAAACTATATTCAGATTTCTAGGGAAGAAGAAATAAGAGCAAACAAAGGTCAAAACTTGGAAGAGTAAACACACAACGGGGTGCCAGTAACTTGGCCGAGGAATGACCCCGGAAGTGGATTTGTAAGTAAAAACGGAAGTTCCGGGTGTTGACTGGAAGCGGATGTGACGCAGCGACGTACTTTCGGCCGTAGTAGGGGTCAGACGTTTGTCCCGGTCCCTTGTGTGATGTGGGACAGCAGTACAGAAGATGATACCATGTTAGAAGGTAGAATAATTTAACCGAAAACCCCTCTCTCTTTCTCTCTGTCTTTCCTTCTCTCCGAAAAAGAACCCACGACCCTGCAAATAAATACTAAGCCCCTTGTGACTATACAACTTGCGTGTATGATTTTCCTTGACCTAACGGCTACTAATGATGACGCCTACTACTAAAACTTGAGTTGGCCCATGCGACATAGCTCGTTCTGATACACATATCGTTCTGGAGTATGCTACACTAACCAAGGCTATAGATCCGAATCTGTCTTACTATTTACCCATAGCTGGAGGGAAAAATAGTTGGATTCATATCTTTCCCAGGGGCATTAGCACTACGTGAAATGCAAGAAGCATTGTCCAGGATTTGAACTCTTCTCACCATTTCCTACAACGATGACCAGTATACGGCGCCTCTATGTAAATAAAGTATAGGCAAGTCGTTGCAGTGGTCTAAAGTCGGTATCAGCCAAACAGCGAGGGAGTCTATCCCCATTTCATTAGCGCTAGACCAATGAGATTGTTTTTTTTTTATATCTGAGGTGGAGCGCCACACCTATCATCAGCTCTTTACTTTACCGCACCGATCTCTGTGCTACTCATACACTGAGGTCGAGGGTCGACATCGAACAAGGAACCTTGAGGTTCCTAGTCGAACACTCTACCGACTGAGCTAAACCAGCCTCTCCTCTGTCTCCCAACTTTTATTTTGAAACCACCCACTTCCTTCCTCATTCCTCTTTTCCTACTCTCTCCCCAACCTTAAGAATATACCATTTGGCGGAACATGATCTTCTTAGCCTTATTTTCTCCAGACGAATAAAGTTTTATAAACATATGTAATAAATATGTAAT
The DNA here is from genome assembly GCA_023376005.1 of Doryteuthis pealeii. NCBI lineage: Eukaryota > Metazoa > Mollusca > Cephalopoda > Myopsida > Loliginidae > Doryteuthis > Doryteuthis pealeii. The sequence continues at coordinate 8,856,569 of CM042155.1, forward strand.
AAATATATGGCGTCACAGGTTATGAACATATTTTTTGACAGAAGCGATGTTCGCACAGAAATCGATAGGAAATGATTTTTTTCGAACTTTGAATAAAACTATGTTTCTCAAAGATAATGAGGATGTTTTACTCACTCTGTGAGTGCTTTTACATTACGGCTGTAGTTTCACTCCCTTTAAATTAATGGAATCAAAGAATTTTAGTGGTTCTTCGAATAACCAATTCGATTCGCTAATGTAGTTTTAATGCAGATGAGGACGTATCGAAATCCATTATCGACAAAGGACAAGTACTCTGCAAAAGAAAAAAACACAAAACTAAAATTGTCTTCTTTGGTTTGAAAAGAGAGCCAGATGTCTCAAGGATCGAATGAGAGCAGCAGTGACAAGTGGTAACTGGGCTATCATATAATTCATGTGAAACCAATTTAAAGAAATTAAGTGAGATGATTAGATGAGTGGATTATATAAAATAGTTATGTGCTGAAGAATTGGCTCAATATGTTCTGCAATATGTTAGACAATAATAATAAAAAAAATCTAGGGCTCTTCAATTTTTGTCGACCTTCAGCATACTTCAATTATTGTTTGAATATGCAATTATCTAATTAATGGTAATATGTTAGAGATCAAATCGCTTTTTTTCTAACACACCTTTCAGAGAGTGGCGTTCTGCATTTAAAATTTATTTAATTTTTATTTAATTAAGATAGACATTAATAACCTTTTACGTGACAGGAATACATATCGACAAAAAAAAAGAAGGTTTTTTAGAGAGCATGGCGCAGTTTAATATATAATGTCAAATGAGTGGCATTTTTGTCGGTATCAACCGGACAGCGAGGAAATCTATCCCCTTTACACTGGTGCTAGACAAAGGATATTGTTTTTGCGTCTGAGGTGGAGCACCACGCATACCGTTAGATCCCGACTTTACCGCAGAGATCTAAGCTGTGCGAGGGCCGGTATCGAACCGGGAACCCTGTGGCTCCTAGACGTATGCTCTACTGATTGAACTTATCGGAAAAGAAAGAAAGGAATAATGGTTATCTTAAAAACTATTCTAAAAGAGTATTTTAAACAAAATTAACATGATATTTCATAAATAATGAGAAAATCTTCAGAAAGTCCACATAAATATTTAATTTTAATGACATTTTAATGACATTTTAATGACATTTTAATGATATTTTCGGCAGCTACAAAAATATCAGTACGTTTAATATATCAACTAGCAAAAAAAAAAAAAAAAAAAACAAATGACACCCAACCAAAAAAAAAAAAAAATAAATAAATGCCCTCCGGTTGATGTAAAAATTAATTTTTGAAATATATTGCCTGAGGGAGGAGTTAAAAATTCAATGTTAGAGGGTTTGTATCATAAGTAAGTAAAATCATCAAATTTACTAAAGAAATAAAAAAAATAGATAATACAATTGAAAATTGAAACTTAGTTCTGTCCCCCTTAAATAAAATGCATCTATTAATTATTAAATAATTATTTTGAATTTTTTTAAACATAAGTTTTACACAAAATTGTAGGTATTTATCTATTTTTAAAACATTTTAGTTAACCTTTTGTTACTGAAAAATAAAAGCGACAGTAAGAATAATAATTTTAAAAACTGATTACAGGGTTGTTCATTATTCTACGTATTGACGATTTTCAGTATTGTAACGCAGGCAGTGGCGTAGTTTCGGTTCCAGACAAATGAAGACCCAATTCCATTATTAATAAAAATACTAAAAAAGGGATCTCATAAATGAAAAATTTCCACGTGTAATGTAGGGAATATATATATATATATATATATATATATATATATATATATATATGTATATGGAGACTGAAGGATTGAGTTAATCAGACAAAATGTGGTTAAAAATAGTGGAAAAAAGTGGATATAACAACACTGCAGCTAAATTCAATTGATATTTCGCCTCAGAATTTATTAAGACAAGTGCTTTTACATTCTGCTTTTATACTGAAAAGGTAATTGGGTAACAGATAGAAAGAGGAGAGGTTTGTGTGTGTGGTATAGAGATGGGGTGTGAAAAAGAAGGGGTGGGTTTAGTATGTGGGGTATGGTATTTTTATTGGGTCAGTTTGTTGCTTTTGAAGACATTTGATAGTCAGAGTCTAGGTCCGTGTATGATGTCTATTGTCAGTGAAGGTTTGTGAACAACGTGGATTGGAATATCATTGAATATATATATATATATATATATATATATAAATAAATATCAGCCATGAGTCTATCAATATAGACCAAGGAGATTGTTTTGGCGTATGAAGTATACCATCAGCTCCTTACTTTACTATATCCAGTGCTACTCATACGCTGAGTTGGCGAGGACCGGTAATATTTAAGTTTTTTATGTTGAAGTTATGCGTTATTATGAAGCATTTAAAAATAAATGAAGGAACTCGATGTTATGGAGTACTGGATTCACTTATTTTTTATCATTTGTTATAAATTTTCGGGATCGTTAAATGTGACATTCATTTGAAAAAGGGAATCTAACGATCCCGAAAATTTATGATAACAAATAATAAAGAATAAGTGAATCCAGTATTCCATAACATCGAGTTCCTTCATTTATTTTTAAATGCTTCATAATAACGCCCAACTTCAAAAAAAAAAAAACATAAAAATATATACCGAGAGAACATTCGGAGACCCCTAAAATACAACATATATATATATATATATATATATATATATATATATATATAATATTTAATATATATATATATATATATATATATATATATATATATATATAATATTTAATATATATATATATGTATATAATCTGTTTTATCATGTGTTTGTAGATTCATGTAAGAATGCGTAAATCTGTGCAGGTATATTTGCGAGTAAAACGATTAGAGGAAATCCTATACGATTACTCATTTCCCGGTGTCATGGCGCAGAAATCCCCGACAGGAAGAAGGTCCAGGTGATGCAATCGGTTTGAGGGAGTGCTCGTAATGGACGTGCTAAATGGAGCAAAATGATGATCTGGGAAGAAATCATATCTATTCCTACAGAACTTTTCGATAACTAGCTGCAGGTTTCCAGCGCAGTATATTATTCACCAAGCACTGACTAGTCATTCATGCAGACGCTATTCTGGAAAAGACAGTCGGTCGCTGAGACGCGAGATTCGACCTTCAGGACAAGTAACTTATCCACAAACAAGTAAAATACTGCAGGACTCGAGCTTGGATACCGGTGGGCAAAGAACCGACAAAAATCGAACGATCGATAATCATTCGCTAAATGGATATCTGTCTAAGAATCGGTTCTGCGAAATACGAAGGCGTGGGGAGGTGCTGCAGGACGAGGGCTTACTAGTTTACAACCAGTTGGAAAGAAACCATTCAAGAGGAAAATTTTGGTAGGGCAGGAAAGGAAATACGATTTCGAGCTTTGGGGGGTGGGGTAAAATGCTGGTTCGTGATAGTTTGCTGATGGGATTAGTGGTGGAAGGTGAGGTGGGAGTCTGTGTTCGCGCTAGTCCGGAGAGAAAAGTTTCTGCTTGGAAAGTAATGAGTTTTCGCAGCCTCACAGTTCTCAAGTTAGCGATTGCATGTTCCCGTTGAAAAGGCACATGGCCTTTTGCAATGAAAAATTGATGGGCAGCGAGAGAGAAATCACACATTTTAAAACAAGCTTTCGTACCTATCTTGACATTGATATGTCTACAACAAGCTAAATAACACACACACACACATACACACACACACACACACACACACACACATATATATATATATATATATATATATAGCTGTGATGATGTGTACGTATATTTTCTGTATATCATCATCATCATCATCTTTTGTCCATTTTTGTATTACATTTTGTTTATATGCTGCATCGCATAGTCTAAGTAGTATGTCATCGAATGTTCTTAATAATTTCTCATTGTTAAGATCGGCTAGAATACTCAGAAGAATCTGGAGACCTGAGGAGACATGCTGTCACTCAGCCTCCAGTGAACCACCGGCTACGTCAGGGGGAACTAGAAAATAATAATAATAATAATAATAATAATAATAAAATAAAGGTGATATGCTAGTAATTAAAAAGGGGGAAATAAAACTAATGGATGGAATACAACTACCAAATCAGGACACTATAAAATCACTTGAAGAAAGAGAAACTTACAAATACTTAGACATTTTAGAAGCAGAAAATATCAAGCAAACAGAGATGAAAGAAAAAGTTAAAAAAGAATACCTCAGAAAAACAAGAAAGCTCTTAGAAACCAAGCTCAACTGCAGAAATCTAATCAAAGGAATAAATACCTGGGCCATACCCGTTATAAGATACTCTGGGCCATTCTTAAACTGGACAAAAGAACTCAGAAAGATAGACCAAAGGACTAGAAAATTAATGACGATGCCCAAGGCCTACACCCTGGAGATGATAAAGATAGGCTATATGTACCAGAAGGTGGAAAGAGGTCTTGCCAAAATAGAGGACTGTGTGGAGGCCACAATCCAAGTACTCGAAGAATACACAAAAAAGAACAAAGAAAGATTACTTATAGCAGCCAACAAAGCAGATGTAATGTATGGACAAACAGAAAAACAACAAAAACTAGAATACAAAGATGGGAAGAAAAACAATTATATGGGCTCTTCAAACGACAAATCGGAGAGGTTGCACATAAAAAGACTTGACATGGTTAAAAAGAGGAAACCTAGAGAGAAACTGAATCACTAATAATTGCTGCACAAAATAATGTCTTAAGAACAAATTATATCAAAGCAAAAATTGATAAGACGCAACAAACAGTATATGCATAAACCAGAATCTGTTCTTGAGAATGAAACGCTTAAATTCTTGGGACTTTTGAGATAAACACGGATTCCCTATCCCAGCCAGGAGACCAGACTTAGTGTTGATTAAAAAAAAAAAAAAAAAAAAAAAAAAAAAAAGAAAAAAGAGAATGTGTCAACTGGTTGACTTTGCGGTTCCAGCAGATCACAGGGTGAAATGAAGGAAAATGAAAAGATGGATAAATACTTGGACCTTGCCAGAGAATTGAAAACGCTGCGGAACATGAGAGTGAAAGTAATACGAATTGTAGTTGGGCACATGGAACGGTCCTAATAAACTTGGAAAAAAGACTGGAGGATCTGGAAATCAGAGATGAATTGAGACCATCCGGATTACTGCACTGCTACAATCGGCTAGAATACTCAGAAGAGTCCTGGAGACCTGAGGAGACTTGTTTTACTCAGACTCCAGTAAAATACCATCAGCTAACGCTGATGTGAAAACTCAAATGGTGTGAATAATAATAATAATAATAATAATAATAATAATAATAATAATAATAATCAATAAGAATTATAGATCCTATTCATCATCATCATGTCGCGCTATTGCACTGATATTTTTGTATTACCGTCGCCCGGAAGAGAAAGCTTCCGGCAAAAAGACAAAGAGAAAGATAAAAATATATATTAAAAAAAGGGAAAACGGAAGAGAGGTTTTCCGGTCAAAGAAGCAAGAAGTTAAAGAAATATATAACAAATGCCCGTTATCAGATCAAACAAAAAATGCGTAGGCATATTTAGCGGATGTAAAAACCAGATCAAAAGATAAAGATGCGTGGGCGTACTTATCGATATAAAGGCCAGAGGATTCGAGCCGACAGGCAGAGACCCCAGCGAACAGCCGATAGCATCACCTCGCATCTCCGTCAACCTCAGGCATTTCCACTGTGAAAACTCGTCGCCGCCTTCGCCAGCCACCCGGCATTTTCATTGTGAAGCTTATGCCCTCACCACTCACTCACCGAAGAAAATAAAGACGGGTGCTATTTTTGTATATACGTATCTGTTGTTTATTGAAGTCCAGTCAAGCGGCTATACAATAATATCAATGTCAATCTCTCTCCAGCCGTCCCTATACTCATGGTTCTCGGGAGGTTCTCTACGCAGCATCCAGTATCCACACAGAGCACGTCAATGGTCCCGTATAAATAAATTATCAGTCATATGGAAATCCAAACTCACAGACAAGTTAAAGAGACAGTTTTTACAAGCCGTTGTCGTGTCAGTGCTGCTGTACGGCTGCACAACCTGGACCCTAACGAAGCGCCTAGAGAATAAACTAGATGGGAGCTGCACAAGAATGAGTGTGCAGTCTTAAACATATCGTGGAAACAACACACACGAGAAAAAGCTGTACGGCCACCTGCCCCATATCACCCAAACTATCCGAGTGTAGCGGATTATCTTCCCTTTGCCTGGAAGAGTTATATTCTCGCTGCGTTGCCGTTTGTTCCCACTAGGGGACCCCTGGTATTTTAAGCGCCTTGTTTGAACTTGTCTTCCTCTTTTAGCTGAATCTTCTCAACGAACTGCTATGGGCTAGAGTCTATCTACCCCCTTCTCAGTGTGGCTTTTGCCCCCCCCCCTTACATTACTGTAAGTCCTTTATACAGCATGGACTATCTTTTAGTTCCATGTCTGTAAGATTTATATGTTAGGTACATTTGGGTATCTCGTTTATACCTAAATATTGTATATGTATTTACATGTTCTATTCTCCTGTACATTATGTATCTTATCGTTTCCATGTGCTGTTATATATATTAAATGTTTTGTCACACAATGTGTCGGAACTGTATGTTCATTAATTAACTTTGAACCTTAAACGAGTAAGAACAAAACACGCAGGACACATAGACCCTAATATTCATTTCTTATACAAATAACTTTGAAACCGTTTCTCTTGACCCATAGATCTTAACAAGTACTCTCACATCGGTTCTGAGTGGGTCTGGGATTAATGGTAATGTAGGGGATTATCTTCCTTTTGCTGGAAGAGTTATCTTCTCGCTACGTTGCTGTTTGTTCTCACTAGGGGGACCTCTGGTAGTTAAGCGCGTTCATTCAAACGCTGCTTCTTCTTTTTAGCTAGATCTTCCAACGAACTGCTATGGGCTAGAATCTATCTACCCCTTTCTCGGTGGGGCTTTTGTCCCCCCCCCCTTACATTACTGTAAGTCCCTTATACAGCATGGACTATCCTTTAGTTCCATGTCTGTAATATTTATATGTTAGATACATTTGGGTATCTTGTTTATACCTAATTATTGTATATGTATTTACATGTTCTATTCTCACGTACATTATGTATCTTATCGTTTCTATGTGCTGTTATATATACTAGCAAATATATGCACCCTCCGGGTGCAAGTATTTAAGTTTAAATATAAAAATATTAGATTAAATCAGAAAGGCTGATGAAACTAATTAAGAATTCAGATAAAAAGATTTGAATCGGAAAATAGAACAACTGAAACTTACTCTTTCATCACTTCCGTTTTTCAATGCTAAATTTTCCTAATCTAACTATTTAGTTAAAATAGGAAGTAAAGAATAAAATTAGTTATTTCTTCTTGTTAATGAATTTCTTTTAGGATTTATTGAAGAGATTTTTACTCATATTCATTAAGATAAAACCAAACAATTAGAAATCAATAATACCAATCACATTTTTATTAAAATCAGTTTTTTAAATATCAATATGCAAATTAGCTTTACGTTTACACTGAAAACTGGTATTTTGTTGTATATATAAATACAATTGCATGTTATTAGTATTTAGGTAAGGCCAACAGTATTAATAATGTCAAACAGTTTTATTATTAATTGCGGTTTAAATAGAAATAGAATCATGGAGAATGTGATGTAAATAACTAAGGGAATTGTGACTTGAGTACTAATATAGTTTCGGTTACAGACAGAAAACACACAATCTCCATTATAATAAGATTAAATGTTTTGTCTCACAACGGAATTGTATATTACTCAATTATCAACCTTGAATCTTACAGTAATAAAGGCGTCACACCACATTCGTCAGAACTCCAGGTCTGGAGCTTCAACATGAGATACAGTTTAGAAAAAGCTACTAAATCATGTAGTAGTTATATAAACAGCAAGCTTAAAATCTGTCACGAATCGAACCGGAATAACATAAAAATTGCATTATGGGATATAACAACAGATTGGTAAAATTTATTTACCAACGTTTTCTTTAGATTTTCCGTCCATGGACACATATTTCTCCATCACTTTCACCCCTCGCTGTATACATATGAGAATAACTTT
>CM042155.1:8867214-8869714 GCA_023376005.1 Doryteuthis pealeii
TCTCTCTCTCTCTTTCTCTCTTTATCTCCCTCCTTCTAACCCTCTCTCTTCTTTCTCTTCTCCCTCTCTCTCTGAAACCCCCTCTCTCTCATTTCTATCTCTAACCTCACTCTCACTCCTTTCTCTCTCTCTATCCCTTCTCTTTCTAACCCTATCTCTCTCTCATTTCTCTCTCCTCCCTCGTCTCACACTATCTCTCTCTCCTTTCTCTCTATCTCCCTCTCTATCTCTCTCTCTTCTTTCTCTTTCCTCTCTCTCTGTAACCCCCTCTCTCATTTCTATCTCTAACCCTCATTCTCACCCCTTTCTATCTCTCTCTATCCCCTCTCTTTCTAACCCTATCTCTCTCTCCATTTCTCTCTCTCTCTCCCTCTCTCTAACCTCTCTCTACCCTCTCTCTCTGTAACCCCCTCTCTCTCATTTCTATCTCTAACCCTCACTCTCACTCCTTTCTCTCTCTCTCTATCTCCTTCTCTTTCTAACCCTATCTCTCTCTCATTTCTCTCTCTCTCTCCCTCTCTGTAACCCCCTCTCTCATTTCTATCTCTAACACTCACTGTCACTCCTTTCTCTCTATCTCTATCTCCATCTCTCTAACCCTCTGTCTCTCTCTCCTTTCTCTCTTTATCTCCCTGTCTCTAACCTTCTCTTCTTTCTCTTTCTCCCTCTCTCTGTAACCCCCTATCTCTCATTTTTACCTCTAACCCTCATTCTCACTCCTTTCTCTCTCTCTTTCTATATTCCTCTCTTTCTAACCCTCTCTCTCTCTCTCTTATTTCTCTACCTCCCTCTATCTCTAACCCCCTCTCCTTTCTCTCTTCTTCTTTTCTCTCTCACTAAGCCTCTCTCTCCTTTCTCTCTCTCTCCCCCTCTATCTCTAACCTTCTCTCTCTCCTTGTATCTCTCTCCCCCTCTCTCTCTTCTTTCTCTCTCTCTTCTTTCTCTCTCTTTCTCTCTTTCTCCCATTCGTTCGTCTTATTAAGAATAATAACAATAAGTAAGTAAAGTCGTCGAGGTGGCCTAAAGTCGGTATCAGTCAGACAACGATGGTGTCTATCCCCTTTTCACTAGGGCTAGACAAAGGAGATTGCTTTGGCGTTTGAGGTGGTGCGACACACCTACCATCAGCTCCTCATTTTACCGGATAGATCCTTGTGCTACTGATACGCTGAGTTGACGATGGCTGGTATCGAACCCGCAAGCTTGTGATTCCTCTGTAGACGCACCACCGACTGAGCTAAACCACATAGTAAAGGTAGAATTTCCACTTTTTTTTTTTAAACAGTCGTTTTTGTAAGCACACGAATTGAATTTCTCGGAAATGTAATTGTAATAAATTCGACATAAAACAACAGTCAGATGTTAACTCCTGATATATATATATATATATATATATATATATATATATAGATAGATAGATAGAGAGAGAGAGAGACAGAGACAGAGAGACAGACAGAGAGACAGAGAGTCTTGTGACCGTGCGCTTTTCCCATGATGGTAAACGTTACGCAATAAACACCTCAGTACATTATTATTATTATTTTACTCCTTTTGAGTTTTCACATCAGCGTTAGCTGATGGTCTTTCACTGGAGTCTGAGTGACAGCATGTCTCCTCAGGTCTCCAGGACTATTCTGAGTATTCTGGTAGATTGCAGCAGTGCAGTGTTCTGAATGGTTTCAATTCTTCCTCTGATTTCCAAACTTTCCAAACCCTTTTCTAATCCTTTTGGGACTGTTCCAAGTGCACCAACCACAATTGGTATCACTTTCACTTTCATATTCCATAACTTTTTCATTTCTCTGGCAAGGTCCAGATATTTGTCCATTTTTTCATTTTCCTTTAGCTTACCCTGTGATCTCTGAACTGCAAACTCCACCAGTTGATAAGTTCTTTCTTTTTTTATCACACTAGGTCTGGTCTTCTTGCTGGATAAGGCGATCCATTTTTATTTCAAAGTCCCAGAGAATTTATGTGTTTCGTTCCAAGAACAGATTCTGGTTTATGCATATACCATTTTGTGGTATGGTCAAAATTACATTTTTTGCATAATTCCCAGTGGATCACTTTCCCAACCCAGTCGTGTCTAGTTTTGTATTCTCGTTGTGCTAGTTTGTTACATTCGCAGAATATATGGTTTACAGTCTCATCTCTATTACCACAAAGTCTACATTTACTATTTTGTTGGGTCTTATCAATTTTCGCTTTGATATTATTATTATTATTATTATTATTATTATTATTATTTGAACTGATGCAGTCCGGCAATTTACGAGCCCTTCAAAAAGAGCATGTGATGGGGGATACAGACTAAGGAGCTGTAGGTGGTGATCAGTCGATTGATAGGAGGGTACCTCTCCGATCCCTGGTCTAGCCTAATTTTTGGTCAAAGTAAAGTGTTGCATGTCATGGACAATTTATCGAGTTAGGGTTTACAGTTAAAATTACTTTACCCCTGTCCCACACAAGGTTGAAGAATTTGCAGAGCCTGTGTGTCAAA
>CM042155.1:8874714-8879714 GCA_023376005.1 Doryteuthis pealeii
GGTGCAGTCCAGTAATTTGCGAGCCCTTCAACAAGAGCGTGGGGAGGGGGATTCAGACTTATAGAGTGGTAGGTGATAGAACTTCTGGTGACCATTTTCTGTGACCTGTGACTTATTGTGACCTCTCTGACCACTGGTCTAGCCTAATTTAGGGCCAAAGGGGTGTACTGTATGTCATGGACAATTTATTTAGTAAGGGTTTACAGTTAAAGTTACTTATAACTAATCAGTGTTTTACAGCAGGCGTCTCAGTTGAAGATTTACTAAACCTGGCCGACGTTGACCGAGGAGAAATGTTGTATATTGTACAAACGGAAATAGGAATTTCCGGTTAAATTAAACAAAGAAAAGACGACAAAAATGACAAAGGATCGAACAAAGAAGTTAAAAAACGGAAGTGAGGTTTTCCGGTCAAAGAAGATAAAGAAATATATAACAACGGTCCGTTATCAGATCAAAAGATAAAGATGCGTAGGAGTATCTATCAATATAAAAGGCTTGAGAGTTCGAGCCGACAGATCAGTTAGACAGTCAGACAGGGACAGAGCACAAGGACCGACCGTCGACACGGTCCATCGCTGCCAGCGGGCATTGAGGTTCGTCCACCCTTTACCATCCCAGCAGTAGCAGTAGTCATTGTCAACGCTCGCGTCCCACCACGTACAGCCGAGAAGAGAAATAAAGTCAAAACTCCTACTATACCCATGTGTTGTAGATTTCATTAAGCGACTACTACATATATCGTCTAGGGTTAGTGACGATACCCGCTACGTATGCAGATACACGAAGTAGGGCTGTGAATTTGAAGCCGCTATATAACATATTGTGAGAATTATTTTCTCCTCACCCTCTTTCTATAACTTGGTAGCGAGTTGGTGAGGTGGTCGCCGACTGGGTCGTCCCATTTCCTCTTTTAAAGCTGACACCCCCTCGTAGTGGTTTATACCAAGGTCTTAAAAGTCCGGCTGCGAGGCGGGTGGATAGAACTAGCCGAGAGAACAAGCTGAAAGCGAGTTGGTTATACGTGCAATTCCACATTACTTCTTTCCCCTCAACTAATTGAGCCAGTACGAGTAACAGTGGGTCGCGTTTTTGAAGTGGTTAGCTGCAAAGCCCACTAAATTTCGCAACCACTTTATTTACCTGGTCTGGTGGATACCCCACTAAAGCTCGCTACTGGCCCCTCCCCGCTGCGTCGGGATAAGCGCCTAATATTTTCCCCGACAAAATGTGATGCCGCTAAGCAAATAGAAATACCAAATATTGACTGAACTTAGTAGTAATGTCTCACAAACAAAATTACGAATCATTGCTACAGACCAGACTTCTTAATTAATCATTTATTCACTCGGGCTAACCTTTACATTGGACTGCAACTGTAGGTGCCAAGCAATCATTGAACAAAAAAACAACATGTAAAACACGTTTGATGACTTTACCAGAAGGCACTCTTAGGTAATGGTTATCTTGATAGGAAGTAGTCACGGAAAAAAATCATTTCCTCTCGATTTTGTTCAAACACCCTCATGTAAAAATGTTTCTTCGAATGGCAGAAATAAGGTTTGGAAGATCTTGTTCGCCAAACTTTTTTACAGGAGGTGGTTTGAACATAAATCGAGAGGAAATTATTTTTTCTTCGTGCCTATTTCTCCGTGTTTATTTATTTAGAGGTTATGCACCTGTAAATAAATATATTTATGAAACCTTATTTGGATAGAGGAAATAAGTTTTGGAAGATCTTGTTCCGCCAAACTTTTTTACAGAAGGGTGGTTTAAACAAAAATCGATATGAAATTATTTTTTCTCCGGGTCTATTTCTCAGTGTTTATTTATTTACAGGTTATGAACCTGTAAATAAATATATTTATGAAACCTTATTCGGATGGAGGAAATAAGGTTTGGAAGATCTTGTTGCGCCAAGCTTCCAGATTAAAATTATGCCTTTATTAGAATGTGGTGTTTTTAATGTTATTGAGAGGCTTGGAAAAGTGGAATGTGGAAGGGTGTAGGTGGTTTCAAATGAAAATGTGGGGATAACATGAGAGGTAAGAAGAAAGAGAGTGTTTAGATTACTTATTATTTAGGTTTAACCCACTCCAGTTAAATGCTACCTCAAGATAAGACAAACAGACCAAATAGTAGCCATCACTAAACAAATAACACGTCTCCCACCTCTCAGATTACAGTCCAGACAAGTTGAATAACACGTGATAAGTTAAACAGGAATAAGCGAGTTCAATACTTAATTGGTAACCAATTAAACAATAGCAGGTAATGTAAGCAACTGGAGTCCTTTGTTTATCAAAGTGACTTGGTTTGATATTGTTGTATATTGTACAAACGAAAATAGGAATTTCTTGTTAAATTAAACAAAGAAAAGACGAAAAAAAATGACAAAGGACTTTTTTCCGGTAAAAGCGAAAAGAAGTTAAAAAACGGAAGAGAGGGTTTCCGATCAAGGAAGCAGGGAGAAGATAAAGAAATATATAACAAAGGTCCGTTATCAGATCAAAAGATAAAGATGTGTAGTCGTGTCGTCAATACAAAAGCCAGAGGGTCGAGTCGTCAGAGACAGTCAGACAGGAGACGGCGAACATAGCACAAGGAGCGACCGTCGACACGGGCCATCGCTGCCAGCGGGCAGTGAGGTTCGTCCACCCCTTTACCTCACCATCCCAGCAGTAGTAGTAGTCATCGTCAACACTTGGGCACTCATTGTGAAGCTCTGCGCCTTCACCACCCACACACCGAAGAAAATAAAGAAGGGTCCTCTCTTTGTACATACGTATCTATTGTTTATTGAAGTCAGTAGTAGGTAGTAGCTGACTACTACACATACCACGTGACCATACATAGCTGCAACGACTACTTACTTACACGATTTAGCAGCGAGAATTTGAAGCCGCTATATAACATATAGAGATTTCATGCCAGTATATAACATACAAATATTCAGTGCCGGTAAAGAAGGCGCTACGCAACAATATTAAATGACCCAAAAGAGTGTTGATATGTCAAAAAAATAACAACTGCCTATTTACAATTAGGATTAAGATTTAACGCTAAAAGCATTCTTAATCCGTAAAAACTTGACAGTGCTCAATAACTTGAAAAAATTGCAGAGCACTATCATAATATATTTATACATGAAATAAAATAATAGTGAAACAGGATAAAATCTCCCGTCTCAGAGCTCGAAGGCTACTAGCTTGTGTGTGCAATGGAAATAGCCTAGTTCAGGATTTGAACTCGTGTTCATTTTCAACAACGATAACTACTATATCACGCACCTCCAGTCCTTATAGCATTATCTAATCCTGCTATTTAAACGAGTCTTTCTTCTATGTTGGAATGATTTTTGTTACATAAGGTGTGCTGGAGGCCACAACTTAAATTTATATACCCCTCGTGGTCGCATGAATTCAATCAGCCAATCAACACGCCCGAATACATGGTTGGTTAACTATTTAATGGCCTTAATGGAAAGGCGTTCAGTTGCTCGTGCTTAACACGGGGAACGGACCAACAACCAAGGATTCTGCTTAACACTTAGGAACTCAAGGATTCTGCTTAACAAGGATTCTGCTTGACACCGAGGAACACAAGGATTCTGCTTAACACTTAGGAACACAAGGATTCTGCTTAACACTTAAACACAAGGATTCTGCTTAACACTTAAAAACACAAGGATTCTGCTTAACACTGAGGAACACAAGGATTCTTCGTAACACTTAGGAACACAAGATTCTGCTTAACACTGAAGAACACAATGATTCTGCTTATCACAGAGGGACACAAGGATTCTACTTAACACTAGGAACACAAGGATTCTGCTTAACACTTAGGAACACAATGATTCTGATTAACATTTAGGAACACAAGGATTTTACTCAAAACAGATCAAACTTAATATCACAAGGGATCGCCACTGTAAAGTGCTCTCACCTGCAGTCTAAAAACGGCCACAATAATCTTAACATATTCAGATTATCACATATGTAATTTCCTTAGTTTGTTACTTCAAAACTATCCAGTACGATTTAACTTTTTCTAGTCTTTTTTTCATTGTTTTTTTTTCTGTTTTTCCTAAAGTCATGTCTGTTATATATCTGTTGGTGGCTACTGTAATAAGTCTCTCTTTGATCTTATTTCTTTTAGATAATACAAGGGCTGATAATAGTATTGATGTTATGGTAATTCTAAGTTATTGTTTTAAACTCAGCTTCAAAGGCGTTAAAGCAGCTCAAAGAAATCAATATGTGGAAACAATACCTGAAGTACAAAAGTGGGTTTAAACATTTTGACGGTGGTAAAAAAAATATTAAAAAAATTGAGTATCCATCAAGAATGAATAAAGCAAAATTTCTTCGGCAAAAATAACCCAACAAGGGTTGACATGCCATAAATCCAAAACCAACCCAACCAACCAACCAACCACCATCAAAAGGGCTGAAAGTACTCAAGCTTGATATAACACACTTTTATCTCCAGTTATCCAAAAGATTGCCTTTTCTCCTCTCAGGGATATCCCATTGTCCAATGATCCATTTTGTGAGTGTGTATAACAAAAATAGATAAACTGATCTCAGATTTGAGATATTGGCCATACACATGAACATTTTGTTTAACACACATATATATATATATATATATATATTATATATATATATATATCAACCCCTCCGCACGAGCAGGATGCGATACAAGGTCAATTTCTTAAGCGGAGTTTAACAGGTTTGAATTCAGAGTTTTCCTTCTCCTAGACTGGTTACCTAGCTATGGCTAAAGAGTCCAGTCTGCCCTGCTATTTACCCATAGCTGGAGGGAGAATTGGATTCATACCTTTCCCAAGGGTATTAGCGCCATGAGAAATGCCAACAGCTTCGTTGACGAGTCCATTTCCTACGACTCTAACCATTAGACCACGCGCCTCCATAATCATGGTTTAACATATATAGGAGCCTGTGGCTGGCTGATGTATGAAATAAAGCCGAGAAAGC
>CM042155.1:8882214-8965845 GCA_023376005.1 Doryteuthis pealeii
CTTACTTTCAACGTATATATATTATATATATATATATATATATATATATATATATATTATACCAACACCTACACACGAGCAGGATGTGACATGAGGTCCAATTCAGAGTTTTTTTTATCTCCTACTGGTCGCCTAAACATGGTTAAAGAGCCCAATCTGCCCTACTTTGTTCCTTTGGTCTAGGCTGGTCCACTCGGATTTTGACTATACGGATATAGCATTGATTCGACGTGGGAAATCATTTTGACAGTTTAACTGTTTTGCAAACAAAGCGTTGAATAAGTCATGATGATCTCATTTGAATAATGACTTCTTTGTTTTTGCACGCCTATCAATTTGAGAAGCGTCACAACCATGATCCAGTGGAGATGTGGATGTACAACCTGCTGGTAAACAGCTTTCTTGGAGACATATTCATTGGAATAATAAAATATCGAAGATGTTGGTTAGCCTTGCTTTCTACATTTCAAAATCTCCACTGAGCTTTCCTTTCAGCCTTTAAAGACATGATAGACAAAGTAGTCTAAGGAAATGGTCATCCACCCTTCAGAAAAAAAAAAAAAACATTATGAAGAACATTCTGTTAATACTCAAATGTCAGAAATGTCTTGTCACATTTTACTGTGTTCGCAAGAAGGATAAAGTTGCAAATAAAACATTCTAAATTGAATTTACTCAAATAAAAAAACAACCCTTCTATACTTAAATTCAAAAAGCATAATTTACACATCTCTTTACAATGATCAATTCAGACTAGTGTCATCATCTTGGTTATTTCAGTCATAATGTAGTTGGAAATGCGGACACAAAACACAACAAATAAATCATAATATTTTGTCTCGGATATTTTGTCTCGGTATTTGACGAAACGTTATCAAATTTCTTCTGAAGGAAAAATGAGTTCTACAGTCTAATTTTATGTTGAAAATGTAATTTTGCGGCGGGCAGAAGATGAGGGGGGCGTACTGAGTTATAAGATGTGAGGAGAATGGAAAGGAAAGGAATGGAATGGATTTTTAAACATATCTATTTGATTTAGACATGGAGCCCTAACAGGTACTACTATTCTGGGTCAGAGGGCAGGGAGTAATGGCAATGAATGGGAACACCATACTCCTCAGAGCTCTATATCTTCATTGTTATTTGTACAATATGCCCTCCGGCCTTCTTCAGGTATTTCTTGTCGGACTCGGGAACCTTCTCGGACTCAGGAACCTTCTTTTCGAACTCGGGGACTTTTTTGTCGTAATCGGGAGCTATCACGGAACTTTGAACCTAACCCTTTATTTAGTCCACGGGGGTATCCTGTTCTCATTCCGCTAACCATAGCTGGGGTAGGAGTTGTGTTAATTATTTCTCTATGTTACTACCTCTACTCAGGATTGAACCCGGAATCCAGAGATAACTGTCACTTAGAACTGTCTTAAACCTAACTACCTTATCCACTAGGCCATGTGTCCAATTGTCCTATTCATCTTGTATTTTTACTTAGTAAACCTTTTTTCCTTATTCTTAATACATACTGTATTACTTTCTATTATTTCTCTGTTAATTGATATTCGAGTTATAACACATACTAAGTATAAAGAGCTCGGTGTACATTAGATGTACATTCGATGAGGCTTGATGATTAGTATTAGCTGCGTTATTCGGACTATTGTCCTCATATTGTTACATAATCTATGCGGTTGCATAATATTATTGTCAATCCTCTGTATTTCTAAAGGGATGGCCCTTTTCATATCACGGGCGGGACTTTCCACGGAATAGTACAGGAAGCCCGCGAAATACGTGAAGTCACGTGGGACCTGGTTGGGTCCTCCGTTTTCAGTTGGACGTCAGGCAGTGGAGATGTTCTGCCTTAACTGGAAGTCACTGCATACGCGCGCTATGCTAGTCAGATATTTAGTTACATGAAATGTTTAGTTAAGTAAAATAATAATAAATAAAAGATTAAGAAAATAACCCGGTTTTGTAGTTGATGAATGTCTTGGTAACAAGACTGATGAAGGAGAAGAAATGGGTTAAGTGCGACCGTGATGTTAGAAGAGACCTAGAAGAACTTAAGATGTCAAAGACGCCAGAAGAAGTAAGAAAGAAGTAAAGAGGTATGCAACAATATTCATTGTTATCTGTACTGATGATTAGTATTATCTGCGTTATTCGGACTATTGTCCTCATCTTCATTGTTATCTGTACCCGTAGCTGTTGGAGTTGTTGGATTAATACTTTTCCGAAGACTGTTTGCATTTCACATTCAATTTGAATATATATATATATATATATATATATATATATATATATATATATATATACAAGGTGTGTCAAAAAAGTATTGAGATTTTTTGTATTTTTTTACATACTTTGTATTCTGAAAAAAAGTTTCATTCATTACTTCTTTTCAGAATACAAGGTGTGTCAAAAAAAGTACAAAGTTTAAAGCTGTATTTACCAAGATAGAAATCAAGAATGAATGAACGTTATTTTTTCTCAGAATACAAGGTGTGTCAAAAAGTTAAAAAATCTCGATACTTTAATGACACACCTTATATATATATATATATATATATAATATATATATATATATAATCCAAAAGTCCAGAGGAGAAATCTTCCTTACGACACAAGAGTTTTATTTAAAAAAACCTGTCGCAGTTTGAGAGCTCAATGTGTGCTCTTAAAGTTAGAGTAACAAACAGAGCAAATATATAAGTAAAGAAATAATAAAAGACTTATCCTCAGCAAATGAATTCTTTATTTCAATCAAATGATGGTTTTATTCAATGCAGAGCTGAGCTAATAGCTTCTATCAAAACCGACTCTTAAACTTCAAACTGTGTGGGACCAGATAAATTGTTTTGTCTAACCATGTGTCATGTCGACCTTACTTTTTCTACTGTCTTGTTCCCACAATGCACTGTACTCTAACGAGAAATCACTCCCTGTCCAAGAGAAGCAGCCCTGGAACTGTTTTAAGAACTGACCCGGACAATCCACCACTAGTGGGTATTTTCTCATACCCCACTTGTATGGACTGGGCACAAGGTCTCGTTTTAATGTGGGCCCACCCACAAACCGAAGCTCATGGGTGGGAAAGAACAAAAATTGCGTCGTTGCCTGGGAGAAAGCCCCCTGGGATCGACGCTATTATTAAACTCTCGGCAAGTCCAGCGGTCGAAGCTCGCCGGACCCCCGGCGCCAACCGGAAATCCGAGTGTGCAATGAGTTTATAATAATAATAATAAAAAAGTGATCCTGGTACTAGGTTATGTGACCGACAACAAATTGTCAATCATAAGAATTCTCTTTGTAGGTACAAAGGAAGGTCAGACATGGGACTTAGAGGTTTTTGAAAAGGATTAATCAGTTACCGGGAGAGCAACAAGCCACAACCTAGATAATTGTGTTAAAAATTGAGTTTAAATAAAACATTTTGAATATCCATCAAGAATGAATAAAACAAAATTTCTTCGGCATAAAAAATAACAAGGGTTGACATGCCGTAAAATTCTAACCAACCAACCAACCAACCAACCAACCAACTAGTTTCTACTTCCTACGTCGATAACCGTTAGGATACGAGCGCTTCCTTATTATGTTCATGTGAGCTTTGCAAGCCATTGTGCCAGGATAGGCGCCCGTAACTTGATTATGTCTCGATTTTATTGAAACTTTATCCTAGCTGAAGATTTGATGCCATTAGACTTGATAGAAGAGCAACAGACAAGATTTCCTTTTGAAAAAGAAGAAAGAAAAAAACATTTAAAAAAGCAAAAAGAACTTAAAGTGAAGAGGATAAAAGCTAAATTGTCCACAAAGAAAAGAAAACTTTTGGGGCCGAATTACAAAGTAACGTGATTTCTCTTGGATATTCAAAACGGTATTTTTTGTTTTGTTTCTGTGTGTGTGAGTGTCTCGCTTTTCAAGCGCATTTTGGTTTATGGGTTTATCTTCTTCGCGTGGAAGCCGCTTAGAATGCAAACGGCTGTGTCCAACTTTAGAACGCATCGGGTTATGCAAAAACCCCCCAAAAAAACAAAAGAAGACAAAAAAAACAAAAAAATAAGAAAGACACAAAAATAAAATTTCTCTGAATGTTTGAGATGAGGCTTGATGATTAGTATTATCTGCGTTATTCAGACTATTGTCCTCATCTTCATTGTTATCTGTACAACGCTTCGGTCGATATGCCCTCTGGCCTTCTTCAGGTATTTCTTGGACTGAATAAAGGTTTAGGTTCAAAGCTACGTGAGGGCTCCCGATTACGACAAGAAAGTTCCCGAGTCCGAAAAGTAGGTTCCGTGTCCGACAAGAAATACATGAAGAAGGCCGGAGGGCAAATCGGCCGAAACGTTGTACAGATAACAATAAAGATGAGGGCAATAGTCTGAATAATGCAGATAATACTAAAAAAATAAAAGATAAATATATGACGATGAAATATAATATTTTAAATGAATAAACCAACCAACCAACCAGTATCTACAGAGGGGAGTGAAAGTAATATATCACTCAATTAAAACATCTGATTCGGTGTCTGTCTGTAACCTAAACGACGCCACAATACCCTCAGGAATTGCGTAAGTTTATCAATGAGTATTAGGACTAGTAGGCTTAACGTTATTTACATGTACCCCACTTGTACATGATACGGCACAATGCCATTTTACGTGGGCCCACCCACAAGCCGAGACTCATGGGTGGTAGGTAGAGAAAACTCCGTTGATCCCGTCGGCATTTCCCCTCAAAGGGGGCGCCTCAGGCACTGGGTAATAAACCCAGCCCTGCCCCTTTAAGTCGAGGGGGCAGGTATTGCCTGGGGGGATAGCCCCCTGGGATCGACGCTATTAATTAAACACAACCAGTCCAGTGGCCGAAGCACACTGAACTAGTGGCCAAGGCGTTTGTACCACCACAGTGTCGAATATTTATAGATGACACTGTCCAATCAGATTATAGTGAGGGGGTACGAAGGTATTTACATATTCATTACATCAATCATCATCATCATTCCGTCGCACTATTAGCACGGATATCCATGACAATCTATCTCCAGCCGTCCCTATCACTCATTGTTCTCGGGAGGTCCTCTACGCAGCATCCAGTATCCGCACAGAGCTGGCCAATGTACGTCTTTGCTGGTCGGCTCACACTGATGTGCTGGCTTACACAGGAGGATGTCACTTATGACTTCGTCCTTGCTTCTTCTGCAGTGTCCTTTGTGTCTTGTCCGTTTTACTCGGATGGTTTGGGTGTTAGACATGTTTTATTCACAGTATTTATTGTTTTTTTTTTCTTGTACACAATTTCTTTATTTGGATACAAATGCAGAATAGTGCGCAAGAGATTATACTATTAGATTACGTATAAACTTTGTTTGAAAATCGCATTGGCAAGAAACTGACATTTACCAAGCGCCGTTATCTTTATGTCTATGCTATCCTAACTTAGATATATATGCTCTCTCTCTCTCTCTCTCTCTCTATATATATATATATATATATATATATATATATATATATATATACCAACCCCATCCGCACGAGCAGGATGTGACACAAGGTTAATTTCTTAAGCGGAGTTTAACAGGGTTGAATTCAGAGATTTCCTTCTCCTAGACCGGTTGCCTAACCCAAATTAAAGAGCCCAGTCTACCCTACTATTTACCTATAGCTGGGGGGAGAGTAGAATTCATACCTTTCCCAAGGGTATTAGCGCTAAGTGAAAATGCAATTACCGCGTCCAGGATTTGAACTCGGCGCGACGAGTCCATTTCCAATGACTTTAACCATTACACCACGCACTTCCTCTCTCTGGCTCTCGCTCAATATATGTTTATATATTGAACGTGTCTCATTGCTACTACGATAATTTGGCGGGGACTGACCTTTTGTTGACTGTCACAGAGCTGGACAGAAGGGTCACTGGTGGTGAGAGGTGGTCAGTAGATTAAAAGAGATCACGTTCATCTAAGAGAAGAGACGCTTGCATCTCCCGTTGTGGCGCGATAACCTATGAGGCAGGCAAATCAGAAACAGAACACAAGGAATACCATTAGTTTGAAAAGATTTTATTACTTTTTTTTATTCTCTCTAGAGTCTTCTTGATTGTAGTGGTATGATTGGAGCTATTTTCCTTCAACTGAAATAGAGACATATTTGCCTGAAGGTCCGTCTAGTTCTATTCTTCATCTGTTTGTGTTTCCAGTTGTCTTCAAATTCAAATCTATGTGATTTATTCTATTCACATACTTGCGGGTATCTAGGGCCCACGAACTTCTTCAGACCACTTATATCTTTTATTTAGACAGACACATGGCCAAATTTATTTTATATGTATACATTTCCCCCGCCTCCAGGGGCGATATTATTGTATTTTTTCTTTTTGATTATTGGAATTTAAAAAAAAAAATCCACCAATCAAAAAGACACTCGTAACCTTTCTCACTAAACGTCCCTGTATGCCATCGCCCCTGGCAAGTCTTCCGTGCTACACCCAGAATTGGCACAGGGCTGATCGATGTAGATTTTTTGTTTGTCGGTGTCCACGTTTAGGTTTCTATACAAGAACGTCACCTATGAGTTTGCCCTTGCTTAAGAGGAGACAGGTAACCACACAGCTGTTTCCTTGTGGAATGTTTATCCAAGATTTGTTCAAAAAAGTGTACAAAATCATTGTATACATACTATCTAACTTTTTTCTAAGTGCTTCGTCAAGTTTTAGATGGTGCTGCAGTACAGTAGTACTAATAGGCCTATGACTATATATATATGGAAAACCAGCTAGTGTAATGGTTAGAATCCCTGTCTGTCAGCCTGTCAGTTAGGGTTCGAATCACACACAAAGCAGCTTCCTGTCTGTAACTCTGCTGATGAGGCATACTATGTACATACAGAGATCGACTTTTTCTCGAATTGTTTACGCCTTACATTTGAACATATATATTCGCCCAGTTCATTAATTATCAACTAATTAATTTTCAAATTAGGTATGACTTCAATTAAGCACATATTATCACAAAGATTGTCGGCTATCGCCATCTCAAACAAACTGTTTGTTTACTCTCATATATATATATATATATATATATATATATATATATATATATATATATTACTATCAACATAAAAAGAGGAATTTTCGGGTCTCTCACAAAAGAGAAGGGAGAATTTCTAGCTGATATAAGTTTGTAATTTGATTTGGGGGGGGGTCGGTGTCTGGATATAATTATAATTAAGGACTTGTTTAAGACTTTGTCAGACGTAGACAAAAAATCTGTAGTGTCGCCAAGCAACAAATATTCTTCTGTCTCCAAAAAAGAAAAAAAAGAAAAGAATCTTTGTTCCAGGCCAGCCCACTGGATCCAGGTCGTTCCTATTTTAACTCCCGTTCCGATCGATTTTTCTACCCTCAGTTCTTGTAAATCTGTCTAGCAACGCCGGTTGTAATTCTTTTTTTCCCCCGCACCATTCGATTTCGTACATCTAAATACTTTGCCTTTTTTAAATAGACATCAAATAGTTTTCTCTGAGTCTCTTTCGTTTTCCGCCCTGTCGGCTGAGGCGTTAGAATGCACCGACTGCACCTCTGCAGAGGGGTAAGACTCCCCAATGGGACCACCTCTTGGCCGTAGGTGGCGATCCGTGATGCTTAAGGATAGAATCCAGGTGGTTGAGCAGTCCACGACTTGTAATATTCCACTTTAGGCTTTTCTTGGGCTAGACGGTCGGTCGGAGTGGCCCCCTCCGATCAATCGGCTGGTCACGTCAAGCCTTAGCACCTATATGATTGTCCCAACCCTATTGCCCTTATGGCAAGCCCCAACCCCTTTTTATCTTATGGGTGCTAGAAGGCGGTGACAGAGGGTATACATGTCCTGGGAATGACGTTAAAGTCTATCTGATGGTGAGGTTCCAGTTCTGGAGGTTTGGGGAATGTGGAGTACCCCTTCATCACCATTGCTCCCTGGTCCACTCTGACCCGGAGTGGTAGTATCTGTTAGGCTCCCATCTATGGGTTAAATAGAAAAACATGAGTTGATAAACAAAATTGTATTATCCATTAAGAATTGATTTATTTCAAAACTTTATCGGCATTAAATGTCCCACTACCGGGCATGTATACATGCTCTCATTCGAAGGTGAAACATTGCTATTGACAGAAACGTTGACGATGTGGAGGAGTAGAGATGGGGTCCACAAAGAACCAGCTTCATTTTGATGTATGGTACATGGTCTTGTGCTGGTAATTATACTTGTCCTAAACAAAATGACATTACTTTTTGACTCACCCACGTAATATATAATATTTTTGTCGCTTAAAAGCTTGGAATTGGGGTCATTGGTTGGGGGAGGGAACCACTACATAACAAGAGATCATCCCCCACCCCCAGAGAAGAAACACTTGCTTCAGCTGTTATTGTGCGATTCGTTTGAGTGGAAGACAATTTAGAATCGCAATCCAAAAAATCTCTTTTCAAGTTCGAAACGTTTTTTGTTATTATTTTTGTTCGTTCTCTCAAATCTCTGTGGATGTAGAATGAAATTTGCTGGTGTTGTTATTCTGCAATTATTCTAGAGAATCATCTCTGTCGGTCTCTCTCTCTCTCTCTCTCTCTCTCTCTCTCCACACACACTCACAAGCACACATACACACGCACGGACACACACACTCTCTCTCTCTCTACCTATATATATATATATATATATATCTTTCTCTCTCTCATTGTTTTCTCTCTCTCTCTCTCTCTCTCTCTCTCTCTCTCTCTCTCTCTTCTCTCTCTCTCTTCCGACATGTCCTTTCCTGAGTGGTCTTCAAACTCCAGAGTGACTTTCCGATGTACCTTCTTCAATTATATATATATATATATATATATATATATATATATATATATATATATATATATATATATATACTCAAATATATATATACATATGTATATATTCATATATAAATGTTTTATATGCATACACATATTCATATACACGCATATGTATTTTATGCATATATATTCATATATATATGTATATATACATATATATACACACATTTATACACATATATATGTATATATACACATATATGTATGCATATATACATTTACTTATATATACATATTCATACAGATATATATATAGCATGCATAATATATATATATATATATATATATATATATATATCGAAAATCTTACCATATATATAATGTTTTAGTTATTTACTAAGCTTAGCTTATATGTGGCATATATAGACTCTTAACAGTCTTAATAAATAAAAACGTGGTCTGACGAAGCTCGGTGGGCCCCAGATACCTATGAGTAGAAATGGTCCATAATCCCGATACCAATGGAATTTAAGGCCTTTTTATTCACACACACACACACACACACACACACATATATATATATATATATATATATATATATATATATATATATGAAATTTAACATTTTGAAAAACATATGATGTTTGTTATGTGATTGCTGACAGATCTGTTTCGACCAAATATCCGTTAAAAAGACTGTTAACAAAAAAAAAAAACTAAAAAAAAAAAAAACAAAAAAAACGGATATCTTTCTTCCCATCTATGTCGCTCTTTGATGAAGACCAACTTATTGATTTGGTCGAAACAGATCTGTCAGCAATCACATAACAAACATCATATGTTTTTTCAAAATGTTAAATTTCATACTGTCGGATTAATTTCCATCTATTTTTCATATATATATATATATATATATATATATATCATCCACATATATATATATATATATATATATATATATATATATCATCCATACATATATACATATATATGTATATACATATATATATATACATATATATGTATATATTTGTGTGTGTTTTTATGTGTGTGTGTATGCCTGTGTATGTATATGACTTAACTTGACCTGTGTCTTGATATCTGGGATATGTTTACGTTTTAACATTTCTAATGTCAACAGATATCCCCCGAGTAACTTCATACAAAATAAATCTTTAAACATAGACAAGTATTTTTATTGAGGCAATGCAAAAATCCAGACCCGGTGACAAAATGGATTTAGCAATTTAAGACAATATATAGTTAGCATTATTTAGATTCTTCAGACTGTTGTTCTCATGTTTATTGTTACGGGTGCAAGTATTTGAATTTTAATGTAATGAAATATGTTAAATTTGAAATACTTTTGAAACTAAATAAAAATCAAAATAAAATGATTTGAAACAGAGGGGGTATAATCGAAGAATAGAACAACTTTGAAACTAAGTCTTCCATCATTTTTCATCACTCCCTCCTTTTATTGCTGAATTTTCCTAATTTAACTATTTAGTTAAATTAGGAAGTAAAGAATAAAATTACCGTTATTTCTTTATATTAAAGGATTTCTTTTAAGATTTATCCCCGAGTTTTTTGCACATATTCATTAAGAAAAAAACAAACAATTAGAAATCAATAATACCAAGCGCATATTTAATAAAATTAAACTTTTAATATCAATATGCAAATTAGCTTTCCTGTTCACACTGTAACCCGCTATTTTGTTGCATATATAAATACAATTGCATGTTATTAGAATGTAGATAAAGTCAAAAGTATTAATAAGGTATAACAATTTTATCAATAACTGAGGTTTAGATAAAAATAAATTCATGGTGAATGTGACGTCAATAACTAAGGGAATTGTGACTTGAGTAGTGATTTAGTTTCGGCTTCAGACAGACAAACACACAATCTCCATTATAATAAGATATATACAATGTTTCGGCCAATGTGCCATCCGATGTTTTTCAGGTATTGTTGTATAGCGGCTTCAAATTCACGACGTTAAATTCGTGTATGTTAGTACTGGGGTTTTCATTGTCCCCAAAGCGATGTATGTTAATAGTCAGCTACTACCGACTACTGGACTTCAATAAACAACAGATACGTATGTACAAAGAGAGGACCCTTCTTTGTGTTCTTCGGTGTGTGGGTGGTGAAGGCGGAGAGCTTACAATGAGTGCCCGAGTGGTGTTTTCTGACAGGAGACATGAAGTGTCCTTTCGGCTGCCGGCTGGCGTCCCTTGGTCTGACTGCTGTCGGCTCGACCCTCTGGCTTTTGTATTGACGACACGCCTACGCATCTTTATCTTTTGATCTGATAATGACGTTTGTTATATATTTCTTTATCTTCTCCCTGCTTCCTTGACCGGAAAGCCTCGCTTTCGTTTTCCCCTTTTTTTAAATATATATTTTTATATTTTTCTTTGTCTTTTTGCCGGAAGCTTCGTTTTCCGGCCGAGGACAATGCAACAGTATTTCTTGTCGAAGTCGGGATTCCTCTAATCGACATCCAGAACAAGAAACACTTGAGGAAATCCGAAAGCGCCATCGATCGAAACATTGTGTATATAACAAACATCATCATCATGTCACACCATTAGCTCCGATATCCATGACAATCTCACACCAACCTTTTCTATCATTTGTAGGGACCGTGGTTGTTTGGTGAGTGTTTAGTTGAGGAGTTGAAGAAGACCCGAGTTATGGGTCCCCACAATTTAAATGTATAAGACTACGGAAATGAAGTTTCCATAGAAAACAAAAGAAGACAAAATTGATAAAAGAAACAAACTTTATATACATTAATTTACAATTGGTATATTCAATTGTTCTTTTAGTGATGTTGCCGACTGTATGTGTCTGTACATAGTTGTGTATGACAAGTGTGACATGTATTGTTTATATTTGTGCGATTGTAGCAGATTTGTCTGTGATTGAAACTTGTGATTGAAATTTTTTTGTTGAGAGAGAGAGAGAGAGAGAGAGAGAGAGAGAGAGAGAGAGAGAGAGAGAGAATTGGAAACTAAAAATACGAGACCAACCTGATATATCATTTTGTGTCTTCGCGCAGCGACTTCTCCCCATTGTGTCGATGTTGGGGGAGAACTTTCGCTCCTACTGTCGAGTTAGAGGTCATTCGCCCCAACTCTGTCGAATCGGGAAGAGCGTAAGCTCCCACTGTCCGGTCTTTCAGCTCCTATGGGCCTTTTTATAATTTTCTTTTTGTCATTGTCTACGTGATCATTAAGCTAAAATATCATCAAATATCAGGTGATTTGCAATGATGCAATATCGAATGATTTTGGTATCTTCCGATGACGTACATATATCCCTATTAATTTGTATTTGATAGGGGCCAAATCCCTATATATTCATTGTTCCCGGGAGGTCCTCTGCTCAGCATCCAGTATCCTTGCAGACTTGGTCAATGTAGGCTTTGCTGGGTGGCCCACATTAGCATGTCTATGTGTTGGCTTCCATAGGAGAACGTCGCTTATAAGTTCGTCCTTGCCCCTTCAACAGTGTCCAGCTTGACTTGAGATAGGGGTAGGTTGCCGTACAACTGCTTCCAAGTGTGGTGCTGTTTCCACGAATAAATATGAGGATAATGGTCCGAAAAATCTAAATAATACAGAATAAAGTTTCAGCTGAAAAACTCAGACAAAATATAGTCTGGTGAATTAAAGATATTTGTCTGAATCAATCCCAGAACGAATATGTTTATGAATCTCTAAATGTCACAGGGCCACGCGGCTTTTTTCAGAATTGCTGAAATAAGAAAATTTCTCACTGGAAGAAATAGACCTTGCCGCCAAGAATAACTCCACAAAGAACTAAGTCTACATATGATAAATCACTAAATGCTAATTAGCATAAAACAAAACGCCAGACAAAGCTCCTCACCGTGTCTTTTCTCTCCGATCTAGTGTGCAAAACTTATTCATCATTATATATGATAATAAAACCTTTGTTATTCTTAACAGTGTGTTATCTCATTTCCACTAATTTTTCAACCCGTCACAAAGATGCTCCGAATAAGTGGCACCAATCTCAATTCTGCGGGTCAAATAAACATAGCGTGGTTGCAAAGGGCATCGAAAGACCTTCTGGCCGGAGACATGCGGTAGTCACGGATTAAGTAATCTTATCAAGTATTATGACTGGCATTGGACTACAATATGTAGATAATTATTCTTTTAAAACAGTAATGGATTTGAAATATATTAAAAATACAATTAATTAATTGATTACACTGGCCTGCAATGTTTTCAAGGACGAATACATAATAGCTGATTTTACTACGGTTTTTTACGCTGAATCCAAAAATCATAATAGTTTTTTTTCTAATCAGATCAAACTTTTAAGATACAAGCTCTTACTTGAAATATATAGAACTGTATTATAACTCTATCTATTTCTCAGTCTCTTCATCTCTCTCTCTCTCTCTCTCTCTCTCTCTCTCTTCATATCTACCTCTCTCTGTCTCTTCATATCTCTCTCTTTTCATCTCTCTCTTTATCTCCCTCTCTCTCTCTCTTCATATTTCTCTCTGTCTCTTTCTCTCAGTCTCTTCATATTTATCTCATTCTTTTTGAAGAAAAACTTGTCATCCCGTTGTGTGTGTGCCTCTGTGTGTTCCACTGTGTGTGTATTCCTATGGACGTGTGTGTATTCCTCTGTGTGCGTATTTCTTTGTGTGTGTAAAAGTGTGTGTTCCTCTGGGTGGATGTGTATGTATTTACTATGACTTTTCTTGACCTGTCTTTTGTTATTAGAGACATGTTTACATTTTCAAATTTCTAACGTCAACAAATATGTACCAAGTGACTTCGTAGACGGCTAATGGAAAACCTAACGCGGTTAAACACTCCTGTTTAACAAAAGATAAGGAATATGTTGAATAGACGCCTTTTTTCATAAATATTTTGAATAAAATACTTAAAATCTTGAATAATCACCTGAAACACAAACATACTTTGTCCTTTGTCGGTGTTAAACATCATTGTTATGAATCTCTTACCATTCCTAAATTTTAACTCTTTGCTGCTTGCCTTTTTTTCTTTTTCACCTTTGTTTTGTTTTTGTTTTGTTTTTTAAACTTACTCTCCGACGGATTCGATGTTGGCTCTCTTGTTTGTTCTTCCTGTTTCTGTTTCTCTTCGTTTTGTTCATCTACTTTGAGTAAACCCTTAGGATATGTTTGCTGCTTTCGATTTCAACGTTACCGAGAAAGACAGAAATTAAAAAAGAAAGAAAGATGTTTGTTTTTGTCGGTCTTACGGCGATGAAAATAGTGTTTCTGAACACCAAAGAAACATCCACATGATAAACAATGTAGAGAGAAGAAAGTGCGGGAAAACAATACTCTAGTTGCGAATGTTGCTCTTATCTTTAGAATATGAAACATACTTGAATAATATGGACAATGTTGTTGATAAATGGAGTTCTAATAACCAACGTATTTATTGCTATAAAAATATCTTTTTTTTTTGGTATTTTCATTTTATTTTCATTTTTTTTCAACAATCAATTACAAATAAAAACTCAAAACAATTTTTTTCGGCATTTTTATTTTATTTTAATATATCTATTTCCAACAATCAATTACAAATTCATATTCAATCGTAGGAAGGGTTGTTTTTTTTAGCTATCACCACCTAGCGTTTTTAAGGCAGAACGCAATACTGGGAATAGCCCCAAAATATCAAATATCTTTTTTTTTTTGGTATTTTCATTTTTTTTCAACAATCAATTACAAATAAAAACTCAAAACAATTTTTTCGGCATTTTTATTTTATTTTAATATATTTGTTTTTTTGTTTTTTTTACGGCATATCAACCTCAGTGGGTCATTTAATGCCGATAAAGTTTTGAAATAAATCAATTCTTAATGGATAATAGAATTTTTTTATAAATACATTTTTCTATTTAACTCATAGATGGGACCCTAACAGGTACTACGACACCGGGTCAGAGTGGACCAGGGAGCAATGGTGATGAATGGGGTGCTCCACATTCCCCAAACCTCCAAAACTGGAACCTCACCATCAGATAGAGTTTAACGTCATTCCCAGGGCATGTAGACCCGCAGCCACAGCCTTCTAGCACCCATATGATAAAAACGGTTGGGGCTTGCCATAGGGTTGGGAAAATCATATAGGTGCTAGGGCTTGACGTGACCAGCCGATTGATCGGAGGGGCCCTCTCCGACCGCCCGTCTAGCCCAAGATAGGACCAAAGTGGCGTATTGTATGTCATGAACTGCTCATCCACCTGAGCTCTATCCTAAGTATCACGGGTCGCCCCCACGGCCAACAGGTGGCCCCATTGGGGAGTCTTACCCTCTGCAGAGGTGCAGTCGGTGCATTCTAACGCCCCAGATGACAGGGCGGTTTAATATATTTATTTCCAACAATCAATTACAAATTCATATTCATTCGTAGGGAGGGTTGTTTTTTTTAGCTATCACCACCTAGCGTTTTTAAGGCAGGAGGCGGGGACGCAATACTGGGAATAGCCCCAAAATATCAAAATTGACAACTGGTGGTCGTCAACTTCTGGACATTATTTCAAGAGGCAAGTCACCCCCCCCCGAAAAAAAGGCTTCGGATAGTTTTTGTTTTTTGTTGTTGCTTATTGTTTAATTTTCTTCCTCTACCCACATTCTATTAGCCGCTTATGGTTTAGTTCAAGGGTTCTCAAACTTTTAAGTCCGTAGACCCCTACAAAAAATTGATTGGTCTATTATGGACCCATTCCTTATATACCCAGTCCAGCTTTCAGTTGTTTTATTGCAATCAAGTATGTAATTAATGAATTCTGCACAAACGTTTATGTAAAACTGTTAATTGTAAAATAAACAGTAAAGTAAGCATAACACGTAAAAAAGAGATGGAAATATTTAATACTAACTTAATAACTTAACAAGGAAGCACATTTCCTAATGTGATGGGTAAAGCTGATGACTTTTGATAAGTTCATGAATATTGGGCTTAAACTTTTGAAAATATATCAACATGAGCATGTTCTCCAGGGTTCTTGTGGAATTAATTTCTTCTAATTACTAAGTAGTTTCCATAGACCCCTTGTAGACCCCGAATACTTACTGAGCCCTTGAGCTGTTCTATAGACCGGGGGTATGTAGACTACTTTAAGAAACCCTAGTCTAGTTTGAAATAATGCCTCAAAATAAGTAAATATAAACTACATCTGAGATGATTAAAAAAACAACCCAAACGAAAGAGGAGATAAAGCTATCTTATATTCCCTTTTAAATTGTGAGTGAAATATAGAACTGTAGCGAACTAACAATGGTAATCAACGACTCAAGCTTTTCTTCATAGGTTTGGTGTATCACAGTTTGCTTTGCTTTACGGCATATCAACCTCGGTGGGTCATTTAATGCTGTCTTGAAATAAATGTAATTCTTGATGGGTAATCAATTTTTTTATAAATACATTTTTTCTATTTATCTCATATATATATTTACCAACTCCTCCGCACGAGCAGGATGTGACACAAGGTTTGAATTCAGAGTTTTCCTTCTCCTAGACCGGTTGCCTAACCAAGGTTAAAGTGCCCAGTCTGTCCTATTTTACCCATAGCTGGAGGGAGAGTAGAATCCATACCTTTCCCAAGGGTATTAGCGCTAAGTAAAATGCAATTACCACGTCCATGATTTGAACTCGGGGCGATGAGTCCATTTCCTATGACTAACCATTACACCAAGCGCTTCCTACATTCCTATTTAACTCATATATGGGACCCTAATAGGTACTACCACTCCGGGTCAGAGTGGAGCTGGGAGTAATGGCGATGAAGGGGTACTCAACATTCCGCGAGACCCATAAATGGAACCTCACCATCAGATAGAGTTTAACTTCATATCCAGAACAATAAGACCCTCAGCCACCGCCTTCTAGCAATATATGATAAAAAGGGTTGGGTTTGCCATAAGGGCAATAACGTGGGGAAAATCATATAGGTGCTAACGCTAGAAGTGATCAGCCAATTGATCGAAGAGGGCCTCTCCGACCGCCCGTCTAAGAGCCAACGTGTATTAATACTGGAAACTCAGCCCCCGGGATTCCATCCTTAAGTATCAACGGTCGCCATCCACGGCCACAGGTCGCCCCATTGGGGTTACCTCTGTATTCTAAAGCCAGCGGACAGGGCTTCTGGGTACCTCAATCCGCAGCTAACATTATTAGTTGAGATAAAACAACCAGGAAACTGTGTAGCGTAGTTTGGTTTGTTTTCCGGCATATCAACTCTTTTCAGGTTATTCAATGCCGAATCCAATCATTTTTGACAAACAAAGGACTCAGGTTGCTTGCAGTATCTGCTGTTGCTTAAGTGGTCACCCAATTAAGTAATGAATAGACACGTTGCCGCGTCTCTTCTGTGATCTAGCGGGAACCTGTAGCGTAGGCCTGTGTGTAGTTTGATATATCCTTTTATGGCATATATATCTATTTACCCAACCCCTTCACACGAGTAGGATGCGACACACGGTCAAATTCTTAAAGGGATTTTAATAGGTTTGAATTTAGAGATTTTTTTTCCGTCACAATAGATAAATAACAACATACAGAACAGATACACAATTCCTATCCAATTGCCTGCTCTCCTTGGCCTAGCGCTATTGAAAAGGGATACTCTCCCTCGCTGGCTGGCTGATACCGACTTCAGGCCGACCGACGACTATATATATATATATATATATATATATATATATATTATATACGCACCTATATGGAGTTTATCTTTTTTCACTTGTTTTTTGTGATTTTTAAATCACACACACACTTACACATACATATATATATATTTACCAATCCCTCTGTATCAACAGGATGCGACACAAGGTCAATTTCTTAAGTGGGGTTTAAGAAGTTTAATTCAGAGTTTTCCTTCTCCTAGACTGGTTACCTAGCCAGAGTTAAGAGCTCAGTCTGATCCACTATTTATCCATAGTTAGAGGGAGAGTACTTAGATTCATGTCTTTCTCAAGAGCATTAGCGCACTATGATATGTAAACAGCCTCGTCCTGAATTTGAACCCATGTCGACGAGTCCATTTCCTACGATTCTAACCATTACACCACGCACTTCCATGTTACCCGTAAATATATATTCACATATATATATCACCCATGTGCATGCATAGGTGCACCTATGCATTGGGTTACACTTTCTCCTTCATTTCCTTTTCCAAATAGATTCTTTAAGTGTAGTATTTGGGGTGTATGGCCTTGTTCACAGCCGTTAATTTCCTGCTGTGTTGAGCCGTCGATTTCAATTGCTCTTTTGTGCCGGTGCGAAAGGGTTTTATAAAATACTCCTTTCGGGAAACTGTTTCTTGAATGTGAAATGTTGGAAATTTAATTTGAACATTTTCTAAAACTAATTTGATAAATACAAGTATGGATCAAAAAGTAATGCCATTTTGTTTAGGACAGGTATAATTACCAACACAGGAACATGTATCATGCATAAAATGAAGCTGGTCCTCTTAGATTCCATCCCCACTTCTCCACATAGGTGAGTCAAAAAGAAATGCCATTCTGTTTAGGATAGGTATAATTACCAACACAGGAAGATGTACCATACATCAGAACGAAGCTGGTCCGCTGTGGATCACATCCCTACTTCACATAGTCACCGGTTCTTCGTCAGAGGTTTGAAGTGGTGGGGGAGCCGCTGTGAGTAGGCTAAAGTAGGCAGAGTTAAGTCTAGCACAGTGTCGAGTCGAGTGATTGCATAAAAGTATGTGTTGTGTCAGTCTTCCAAGTAGAATTGGTCATCCAATTTTTCTTTCTTTTTTTTTTTTTTTGCAAAAAAAAAAAAAAAAACAAAGCAAATCTAAATACTGGCCGCTCTATCAGAGGGGTTTACGCGGCTATTAAATACACGAAACAGGAACAACTGTTTTCTTTCAAAAAAAAAAAAAAAAAAGAAGAAATTGTGGCAACCACGAGACTCTTTTGTTTTTCATGCGAGCGAGTACAAGCTGGAAAAAAAAAACTTTTATTTGACAAAGTCCGTATTGCAATAATCGCATGTGAGGACACAATGAAAAACATTATAGACGGTTGTCGTCTTCTGTAACGCAAGTCACGTTACTGAGCCTCTCGTGACCTGCTCCGTTGAATAATTCAAACAGCGCTTGCCGACTGGAAATAATAACTAATCACACAGTGGCGCATATGAAAGACTCTCTTGTCAGCATGGCTGATCAGTCGTATGCATTGTCAAGCATGACTAATAGTATTTACAATCATGGCTCGAAAATTAGTTGCCTTTTCGGCAGATACTAATGCCAATTTCGGTAGATCTCTTTGATCCTGACAGTGTTTCTCCCCGAAATTATAATTGATAAGCTTACACTGGCCCGGCCCAAGAACAATGAAGTTGGAACGTGACGAAAATTAGCGGTTCACCCTAATATTTCAAGACGCTGCGTCTATTTTAGAAATAAGTATTCGTAATCCTCGTGTGTGCCTGTCAACAAACACCGGAACTTGGCATCAAATGGAAGGTGTGCAACTATTTCGATCAGGTATTATACAATTTACCAATTTACATATCAGTCGGCAGAGCGTCCACCTGGGTGCAGTCGGGTTATTCTAATGTCACAATTCCCTTGGTTATTTACGTCGCATGCTCCATGATTTAATTTTTTTATTTAAACCCCAATTATTAATAAAATGGTTTTACATTAATACTGTTGACCATATCTACGTACTAATAACGTGCAATTGTATTTATATATACAATAAAATAGCGGTTTACAGTGTGAATTTGATTCTAATAAATATGAGCTTAGTATTATTGACTTCTAATTGTCTGGTTTTATTTTAAATGAATATGAGCAAAAATCTCGGGCATAAAGCTTAAAAGAAATCCATTAACAAGAATAAATAATCGTAATTTTATTGTTTACTTCCTATTTTAACTAAATAGTTAAATTATGAAAATTTAACAATGGAAGACGGGAGTGATGTAAGAGTAAGTTTCAGTTGTTCTATTTTATCGATTATACTCCCTTCTGTTTCAAATCATTTTAACTGCATTCTTATTTAGTTTCATTAGCCTTTCTAATTTAATATAGTATTTCATTACATTAAAACTTAAATACATATACCCTCTGGGTGCATATATTTGCTAGTTTATCCAATATCAAATTCCATATTTAATAGCCTCGAACCCAGAACCAAATCCCGATCAAATATCAGTGTTTATCTTTCATAAGGACGAAGAAATAATATGAAGAAACTCAATGAGAATTAAAGATAGGGGAAACGTTTACTAAGCAATAAACAGGTGAAGAGGAAGCGCGTGGTGTAATGGTTAAAGTCATGGGAAATGGACTCGTCGCCCCGAGTTCAAATCCTGGACGTGGTAATTGCATTTCACTTAGCGCTAATACCCTTGGGAAAGGTATGAATCCTACTCTCCATCCAGCTATGGATAAATAGCAGGGCAGACTGGGTTCTTTAACCATGGCTAGGTAACCAGTCTAGGAGAAGGAAAACTCTGAATTCAAACCTGTTAAACTGCCCTTAAGAAATTGACTTTGTCTCGTATCCTGCTCATGTGGAGGAATTGGTAAATATATATAAATATACAGGTGAAGAGAGTACTTTTGAAACCTAAAATTAATAGATTCCTTCATACAAAATGGCAACAACACTAGAATAACAACATCCACACTAAACTCTTCCTAATCAAACCCACTATGAGAGGCCGGAGACCAACTTTAAGGAAGTCTAGAAAAGAACAAGTCATTGTGTCCCGATTACGTATTGGTCATACAAGACTAACCCACTCCTATATACTCAAACAAGAACAACAACCACAATGTGGAACATGTCAAGCACCCCTGACAGTTTTTTGCTCACATCAGAAACCGTTATTTTAAAGCAAACAATATGAAAGATCTGTTTGAACATGTCAACATGGAGGATATTCTTTCTTTTTTGAGGGAAATAAAATTAAACCATAGAATATAGACATGAAACTAATAAATACCATACAACATAATCCCCAATAATGCTAACCCATTGTTAAAACCACAGGTATTACAAAATTAAAATATAAATACACGATATAAATAACTTCCTAACCGTTAGGCATGACATAACCCATGACGGTTTGAAATGCCGTTAAAAATCAATAAACAAACAAACAAACAAACAGTACTTTGCAATTGCTAGGTTGAATTAATAAGCCCCGTGAGATTGTTGCAGAATTCAATGGGTAGAATAGATTATTGACAAACACCTGTAGAATAAGGGACATTGACCTTCAAAATCAGAACGTAGGTGGGTAGATTTCCGTGGAAAAATACCAGACCGTTGGTAAAGGCGGGAATCTCACACGTCACGTGATTTGCCAAGTTAGTTTTCAGTTTCAGCCAAAAATGTGACCAGTGCAGACTTGTGACTGCGAGGCTGTGACTCCCGCGCGGTGAAATTAGTTAGAAAATGGGCAATGTAGAAATAAAACCTTTGATCACCTTTCACTTTTCTTTGGTAATCTGATTAGAACAGCGGTAAAAAAGAAACATGGCGACGTCAACATCTTCTCTCTCTCTCTCTCTCTCTCTCTCTCTCTCTCTATCTATCTATCTCTATGTTACACAAGAACATTCTTGTTATGTAACCGCAATGGCTACATAACAAGATTTCGTTAGTCCTCTCCTCCTCGCCAGACATTATTATAGGAAGAACAGACGATTCCATTCTCATATGTAGGTACTATATGTCACTAATCAAGGTTAAAGCGCCTAGTCCTCCCGACTAATTTACCCATTCCTATCCTCCGATGTTTCCTCAGACATTATCTATTGGAAAAACAAACGATTCCGTTATCATCATTTAAGTACTATATGACACTAACCAAGATTAAAGGGCCTAGTTTTCCGATTATTTACCCATAGCTGGAGGGCGAATATTTGGATTCATACCTTTCACAAGAGTATTAGCGCTATATGAAATTCAAACAATCTCCACAAGGATTTGAACTCGTCTCGCCGTGTCCATGCAACCGTAACCATTACCCGACGCGCCTACTCGTACCACATTGTATGTTTCTATCTCTTATCAGAAAATAAAATATCACCAACATCTGGAGTATTGGACAAAAGCGTGAGGCGGGGCTGGGCTTACTAGATCGACAATAAGAAAAATATCTGATAAAAAGAAAAACGATTAAAAATAAATTATACACTATTTATCTTAATCCTTTGAAATCGTTAAAACGTTTCTTATCACTGAAGTTGTCTTATGGATTAAGAACAAATCCTTTTCCAATTGACACACGTTGACCCCCGCCGGATTATCGATATTAGTTAAGTGCTGCGTATTAGTCAACATTGTAGATGTTTCTCAGCCGCTGTCAATAGAAATGAAATACTGCCTGAGAGTTTCTATTGCATTTAAAATAAAGTATTTAGTTTTCATTCTAAATAACTACTTGGATACACATTTCTATCTATCTAGCTATATATCTATCCATCTGCCGATGTAATCTATCTATCTATCTATTATATTTATCTATCTCTGTCATATTTATAAGTAAAAAGTCGTCGGGCGGCCTAAAGTCGGTATCAGCCAGGAAGTATATCCCCTTTTCAATAGTGCTAGATCAAGGAGATTGTTTTAGCGTCTGAGGTGGGGCGCCACACCTACCATCAGCTCCTTACTTTACCGCACAGATCCCTGTGCTACTCATACGCTGAGTTGGCGAGGACCGGTATCGAAACTTCTAGCCCAACGCTTTACTGACTGAGTTAACCGGCCCCTCAGATTTATACTTATACTTGATTCTATCATATTTAAATTGGATTCTATATTTTTTCTACGTATGTATCTATCTATCATATTTCAATTCTATCGTTGATCCCAGAGTCCATCTCCAAGAAACACATGCCCCCTTAATTTAAAGGGACAGGGCTGGATTTATTGCCTAGTGCCTGGGCCCCCTTAAGGGAGAATGCCGACAGGGTCAACGCATTTTTTGTGCCTACCACTGATGAGCCTCGGCTTGTGGGTGGGTCCACATAAAAATGTCCGTGCCACGCCCTCATACGCGGGATGAGAGGCAAATACCTATCATATTTAAATTTGAATCTATCCATCTAACTATTTATTTATCATGAATAAATTTTGATTCTGTCTAGCAAATATATTCAGATATTAATATGTGCCTTTTCTCTCTCTCTCTCTCCCTCTCTCTCTCTCTCTCTCTCTCTCTCTCTATATATATATATATATATATATATATATATATATATATTATATTGGTTGGTTGGTTGCTCCAAGTTGAAAACTTAGTTCTGATAACTTTGAATATATATTAAAATAAAATAAACTATATATAAACATATAATACTGTTGGAGTTTTTATATATATATATATATAAGGTGTGCTACAATTCTCCACCTAAATTTATAGACTAGGCGGGGTCACCTGGTTTAATCTTCTGCCAATGAACAGCCATGATGCGTGGCTGATTGACTACTTAAACACTGATACTTTCCATAGTCCATTTGCAATCCTTGACGAAGGAACTTGTAATACTGAGGAGAACCAAAGAATTCTTTACCAAAGGATTTCCGCTGGACAAGCGCTTTTGTCTGAGGCTTAAAGGATGGCTCATAAAATTGTAACAAATATATAATAACCGGGCATGTATTTATTAAAACTTGTTTTAAAAAATCAATGAGGATCGTCTAAGGTTGCAGGTTCAAATTATAGGTGTATTTATTCTATGTTATGACGATTCTGGGTGATGTGACGTAAGCAGTGGCGTAGTTTCGGTTACAGAGGCCTAATCTCCATTATTAATAGATATAATTAGAGACGATTATTGTTTAACTGATGTCGGCTTAAAATAAACTAACATGAGTTTACATGAAGTAAAACCAACCAATC
Organism: Doryteuthis pealeii; assembly: GCA_023376005.1. Classification (NCBI taxonomy): domain Eukaryota; kingdom Metazoa; phylum Mollusca; class Cephalopoda; order Myopsida; family Loliginidae; genus Doryteuthis; species Doryteuthis pealeii. The sequence continues at coordinate 8,905,978 of CM042155.1, forward strand.
AACTAACTACCTGACACATAACGAGGACCCCCCCCCCCAAAAAAAAAAAAAAAGAAAAATTTTAGATTTCTTCCAAAAGAGATTGCAACCAAAACACAAAACTCAAATATCTAAAAAGGATTCTCATGTATACACGTCGGTAGATGTTCTTTTTTCTAAAACACATTATCTCAAACTCTTGTTTCTAGAAGACATTGTAACCGAAAACTTTTCCGAACGTTAAGAGAATTGTGGAGTCTTTGGCAACTTTTTCTTATCGTTCGTTGTATCTATTGAATAAAATATATTGTTACCACTTAAATATTCATAACCAATTCTATGTACACGACTTCCTGTTCGAAAATATTACAATTGTTCCACATTTATCATCCAACTTTCCAATCATGATAATATTTCATAGACATAAAAACAAATTTCCTTCCTCGGGTTCTTGTAATATCATTATAATGGAGATTCGATATCTTTCTGTCTGTAATCGAAACTACGTCATTGCTTACGTCACAATACCCCCAGGAATTACCTAAGTTTATCAATGACTGTTTGATTTATAGTCAAAATCCTTAGGTAATACATAGAATGAGTTTTATTTATTAGCGATGTCTCTATGAAAATTAGTTAGATTTGCCTCGAAACAGCCCATATTATTAGTGCATTTAAAACCCTCCAATGTGTCGTATAATTACAATGAAATAAAGGTTACATAATATATGTGTGGTTAAGTTACATGCTGGTTTTAACAAAACTGGGTTTAATAAATAATTACTTGGTGTTTTGATTCTAATATTATTGTTTTATTCTCCAACGTATTAAAATCAGTCCTATGAATTATTTTTATAAAGAAATTAAAATAATAAAAATAAGTGTAATCTTTTTATAGGAGTTCTTATTAAATTTGGTAGTCTTTCTAATTTAATATATTTCATTTTATTAAAACTTAAATATTGCGCTCGGGGGCGCATATTCTTGCTAGTTTTTATAATGGAGATTGTGTGTCTGTCTGTAACCGAAACTACGTCACCACAAACTTTACAATTCCCTTAGTTATTTATGATACATTCTTAAATAATCATTGTTTAATCTTAATTGCATTTTATTTATAAACTATGTCTCTATTAATGTCTATATGTGTTAGATTTGCCTCAATAGCCCATATTCTTAATGTGTTTAAATCCTGTGTGTGTGTTATATATCATTAGGAAATAAATGTTTACATAGTATATGGTGTGATTAATTTGCATATAGGTTTTAGTAAAACCGTATTTAATAAATAATTACTTAGTGTTATGGATTTAGCTGAGGTAACGACACACAAAAGAAATGAGATTTAGGCGAATAACCAACACCTGATAATTAGGATTTACGTTTTTGCATTTCATCTTGGACGATTTTGGCGTTCTCATTTTAACCAGAGGACGTTGCAAGATGATAAGTGTCGTACAATTAATGAACACGGTTATAGACGAGCAGGACCTGCGAATATACCAGAGTATGATAATTTAATTATTACAATATTTGATATGTTCACTTAAGAGCAATTGCAATATAGTTCAATATGTAAATCTATGATAATCTTGATTTAACTCTTTCTTAAAAAGGGTTTGTAAAATATTTACATTGATTCGCTGATAAACATCTGGGGATAGGTGTTTAAAATATCTACATTAATTTGCCAACAAAAAGCGACAAAAACACGACTCGGAAAATATTTAAGTCAGGCCTGAAATTTGCCTGACGCTGGCTCGCTAAAACATAGACTAAATTAAGACAGGAGGCCAGGATGACATGAGATCAAAATTACCAAAATATCTCCCGTAATTCATAATTTCAATATTACAAATAAAACAAACATGTAACTTCTTTTTTTTTCAATTCATTTTAATTTTACGTTGGGCATTGAAACGATGCTAAACCCATTGCGTCAAAATGCCTTGGGGGAGAGACACACATCTTGCGTCTGACCCTGCTACTGCTTAGTTCCAAACTGGTCTTTCATCCTTCGCTCTTTCTCTCATTCTCTTCACTGCTTTGTCCTAACCAATCTGAATCTGACAGTAGGCCTAGTGCTTCGCCGTCCAATGTTTCCGCTTGGATTCCTGTTTTTCCCCTTATTATATGTTCTACTCTGAAGAAAAAGGACCACCCCAGAAATCCGCACACTATCACAGCAGTCTTTCACGGCGCGTACACAATTCCGAGTTAAAAAAACACCCGGTGTTCTGTCGGAGATTATTCTTTTATTGTGTGGCTGATCCCGGTGAAATTTGCAAAAGCTAAAAACCTAGTCTTGCTAATTCTCCTGTATCCAAGATCGACTTCTTTAAACAGCGACCATGTTTTCTTTCTGATGTTTTAACTCCTCCAGAATGTTACGCTGATGAAAGTAAACTGATCTTAGTAATCGCTTTCAATTTTAAAAGTATGACGACGAAATTAAACGCTTGCAAGAATAACACATCTGTCTTTAACCTCAATACCATGCCAAAGCGACTCACCTTTCCCCTGTTGTGCCTGGTGTTTTATGCACAGCTCGATCTCGAAAAAAATAGTATACCTGCAAATACATTGTCGCGAATTCTCCTGGCTTCGAGATCGCGTTTACTTAAATTAACTTGTTATGGTAGCCATATTTTCTTTTCTTTTGACATTTCATTTTGCACACAAGACAAATTCACGTCCGAGGTACGTCATTCCTGTCTGCTTAATGTGCATATAAGAACGCGCTCCGTTCCTGGAAGTAAGCCCTCTTCTCTTCTACACTTAAAGCAAACAGCCCAAACAGTAGTTAGTTTATATTATTTGTATTATTCGTATTATTGGCCTCATCTTTATTGTTATCTGCACAAAGTTTAGGCCTTCTTCAGGTGTTTATTGTCGGACTCGGGAACTTCCTCGGACTCAGAAAGGTTCCTGTGTCTGAGAAGTTTCTCGAGTTCTAGAATGTTCTCGAGTTCGACAAGAAACACCTGAAGAAGTCCGGAGAGCACATCGGTCGCAACGTTGTGTAGATAACAATAAAGATAAGGAAAATAATCCGAATAATACAAACGATACAAATTATCAAGCCTCATCTTACAGATTCAGAGACAGAGTAGTTAGTTTATAGCCAAGATTTGACATAGCAACCTTTTAGATGTCTGATGTCAATTTAACGATTTACATACAAATTAACTCCATTATTCAGTCAAGGAAAATATAAAAACACATTAGAGCGGAGTTTTAACCTAGAACCGACATTTCCTTTATAAGAAAACAGAAAGAAAAAATCTTCAGTACGTTTTAGACAAATCAGGAAAATACTTAAATTGGCAAAAAGGAAATTGTCAGCTTTTGTGTTTTTTTTCTGGTCTTTTGAATATGTATTAAATCTTAAAAGGTTTTTGTTTTCAACGACCTTTTCTCATTTCTTCTTATAGTTTTAATAGAAGAAAAAAAAAGAAGTTAGTTCTGCTGTCATTTATTTGGTCGCACCAGGATATTGCGTTTCTGTGTTTCACTTGTCACTATAAAATGTCAGGTATTTATCTAGGCCTGTTGCTTTCAATATATATCTACATAAATTTCAGAATCGTGTAGGCGAGAAACTCTCAGTAACCAATTGGCATTGACTTCATGTCCACGCTACAATTCGATTTGCTTTCTACGATATTGAGCACTATTTACTAATAGCGTTTCACTTGTCACATAAAATGCCATATATATATATATATATATATATATATATATATATATATATATATAAATGAGTACAAGAGATAACCTATTCGAGTTTCACCATAAGGATCTTCAGGGTTAAATCCACTGAATTAATCGAGGTACTGATTAATTGCAGTTGATCACACGTGTGTGTTCATTTGTATTTTTGAATAATAATTTTTTTATTATACTACACATATATATATATATATATATATATATATATATATATTATATGCATGTATATATATGTGTGTGTATGTGCATATAACCTCGGAAGTAGTGACAAAATACTTCAGATAACAGCATTAATTTTCCTTGATAATCTTTATATTTACCTGAGATAATCCTTAATCAATCTCGACTCATGGGTAAATCTACAAAATTGGGGGGGGGGGATAGATAGAAACCGTTTTATCGTACCCAGATTAGAGTATCAAGAGTGGGAACAAAAATCTTTAACAAATAGCAATAAAAAAAAAAAGAAAAAGAAAAAAAAACTTTGCAGAACTGTCAGGTTGGATAAAAAGTGATAACAAACACATTTTCATAGACGTCAAATAATAATAATAATAATAATAATAATAATAATAATGATAAAAGAAATGAAAGAATAAAACTGTTCATCATTTTGCTTCTTATATCGGCATGAAGAATGACATGAATGATTGCTTCAGTGACTGAAATAAACCATTATATCTCGTTTTCTGCTTTTATCAAAGCTGAAAATAAATCAATCCGTATCAGCGCCTGCGAGCCGTTACTTTGATGCTGAACATCAGAGTCACTTTGATTTTTAAAAAATAATACCACAAATCAAATTATTTGATACAGTTTAGATTTAGATTTATTTTCGTATCTAATTGCAGCCATTTTCTTGTAATGATGATGCTACTACTACTACTACTACTACTACTACTACTACCACTACTACTACTACTACTGTTGTACATTGATTGGCACCATCGTTTTTTAGATGGTTAGTGTAGAGACGGATTTTGAATCCAGGTGTTAGTCTTAAATTCAGCATCTGAGGCGTATTTTCGTATGTAAAGTAAAGTAAAGTCGTCGGGGCGGTCTAAAGTCGGTATCAGCCAGTCAGCGAGGGAGTATATACCCTTTTCAATAGCGCTAGACAAAGGAGATTGTTTTGTTAGCATCTGAGATGAAGCACCACACCTACCATCAGCTCCTTACTTTACCGCACAGATCCCTGTGCTACTCATACGCTGAGTTGGCGAGGACCGGTATCGAACTAGAACCTTGTGATTTCTAGCCGAACGCTCTACCGACTGAGCTAACCCGGTTGCAGCTATTTTCTTGTAATGCTGATACTACTACTACTACTACTACTACTACTACTACTACTGTTGTTGTTTAATGAAAAGTTACCGATGTTTTTAGACGGTTAGTGTAGAGACACATTTTAAATCCGGGTATTGTTGAATTCAAGATCTAAGGCGATTCTTCGTATCTAATTGCAGCCATTTTCTTTTAATGCTGATGATACTACTACTACTACTACTACTACTACTATTGCTACTACTGTTGTATATTGATAACCTACCGTAGTTTTTAGACGGTTAGTGTAGACACAGATTTTAAATCTAGGTGTTGTTGAATTCAGGATCTGAGGCGTTAGGTAATTGATGCACCGTAACCTCGAGCTGACCCAACGCCTTCCGGTTACGAAGACTGTAGGATCGGAAGTTTCAGTTAGCTTAGAGTCAGTTAAACCGGAAACCTCCTAATGTGAAGTTCAGTGAAGTCAATCAATATCGGGAACATATGTTAATAATAAGGGAAAGGTAGTAGCCATCTGCTTTGCTACTGAGGTAGACTACTTTTATAGTCTATCTGATTTGCATACGATACTACAGTAAGCATGTGCCCGCTTCACTCCCTGCTTGCAGTTGAAAATGTTTAGTTTTTAAATGCCATCCTTGGCCAGTTGAAAAAGGCTTAAGTAAGTAAGTCCTGAGTGATGGAATCCTTTGGTAAGCGAATAAGTCATATACTGCGTATAAGTCCTATCCTGCATATTGTTAAAGGTCCAGTGATTTAATCCTATGTCCGTCATCCAGAAAGCTCAAATCAGTTATGCGTAGTTATGACCAGAATAGCCGGTATGAATATTATATCAGCAGCAGAGTACTGCCAATGATTGGCCAAGAGGTTGATCACGTGGTTCTCGGCGAGTCTGTAAATAAAAGTGGGCATTTAGCACACACCTTATATCAAAATTAAGGCGCGTGGTCTAATGGTTAGAGTCGTAGGAAATGGACTCGTCAACGCGAGTTCAGTTCCTGGACGAAGCTGTCGGAATTTCACATGGCGCTAATACCCTTGGGAAAGGTATGAATCGAATTCTCCCTCTAGCTATGGGTAAATAGCAGGGCAGACTGGACTCGTTAACCATGGCTGGGTAACTAGTCTAGGAGAAGGAAAACTCTGAATTCAAACCTGTTAAACTCCGCTTAAGAAGTTGACCTTGTGTCGCATCCTGCTCGTGCGGAGGGGTTGGTAAATATATATATAATATTATATTATTAGTAAATATATATATATATAAAAATAAGTCAACAGAGAATCCTATCTAGAGAGTTCTGGTTCTGAAATGAATCAAAATGTGATTACTAAAATACATGCCTTGCATTTTTCTCTATGAGAGCTAATGACAATCTTGGAATAATCAGACCAGTCAACAAAAGACCAGTTAGAAGACGTCATGAAGATAGCTACAAACTACAAGAATCAGAGGAGAATAAGAAATAACAGCCACTTACGCAAAAAGTTAGCAAAGATTAAATATGAGGGCATAACCACGGATGTGATTACTAAAATACATGCCTTGCAATGTCTCTATGAGAGCCATTTACAATCTTGGAGTAATCAGACCAGTCAACAACTGAGCAGCATCAGAGAAGAATAAGAAATAGCAGCCACTTACGCAAAAAGTAAGCAAAGATTAAATATGAGGGCATAACCACGGATGTTCTCATAAGAAGAATAGAAACGAACTCTCACCATATATATATATAGCCAGCAGAAGAAGTGGATATATAACATATAAAAATCTGTCAAAAGGTATCTTTGAACATCGGTAATTATGATGCTAATGTGGTAGACGATGGTTGGTTGGTTTGGTGGATTTTAAGGCATGTCAACCCTTAGATTATTTTATGTCAAATATGTTTTGTTTTATTCATTCTTGTTGGATATTTAATTATTTAACACAATTTAAAAAAAAAAGTAAGTAAAGATTAAATATGAGGGCATAGCCACGGATGCCCTCATTAAAATAATAGAAACGAACGCTCCCTATATATATGTATCCAGCATAAGAAGTGGGTAGATAACACTACTACTAATAATAATAATTAATAAAAACTCATCATAAGTTCGTATAAGTATAGTAGACGTCCTTTAACCCTTATTGACCTGGGCATGGTGTTCTGATTTGTTTAGAATATCACGTGACTGAAATCAGCGGGAAAACGCTTAGCTTTATTAAGAATGAAATAGGCGATTTACTTGGCGCCATTCACGTCTGTTCCAGAATTCGTCTCAGCGCGTTGGAAATGTGAGTCTTGGAGGAAATAAAAAATGGCAAAGATAAACTGAAATTTCGTGTGTATCGTAAATATTGTGTCTACGGGGAATTTGGCGATTGAAAGGAAAACGGTGTTCGGATTTCTGGAGAAAGAGAAGAAAAAGAAATAAGAACAAAGGTTAAAGTTTTGAAGGGTAAACACTCAACGGGTGCCAGCAATTGACCGACGAATGACCCCGGAACGAGATTTGAAAATAAAAACAGAAGTTCCGGGCTTTGACCGGAAGCGGAAGTGGGTAACCCTCCCACTACCGGGACAAGAAACGGAAGAAGAGAAAAATCGGTCGTTTTCTACTTTCCCTTGGTGAGAGGAAGACAGGGCTTCCCGAGTTCCCCCATATAGGTTTCGCATAGTAGTACCGAACATGATTTACGATAGAGTAATTTGACCGTACCCCCTCTCTCTCTCGCTCATTCTCCTTGAGAAAGAACCGACGAACCTAGAAATTAAATAAACAGCCCCCTTGTGACCTTGCGTATGTTGTTTCTGAACTAACGATGGCTACTACTACTAACGTCTTATACTACAACTCGACTTTTGGTCGAGTTCATTAATTAGAATTTGCAGTGAACAGAGGAATTTTTGCAACCCGAAAAACACTCAAACCAACCAAAGTCAACAACAAGAAGCCCATAGAAGTCTCAGACCGGACGCAAGTAAGATAAATATTCAAAAATATTTACTAAAATTTTCTCAAATTTGAATTGAAAATTAGGAAACAAGAAAAAGACAGACACTCATAAACACACACATACATACAGAGTGTGTATTAAACAGTTAAAACCCCCTTCCCATTCTGTAGATGACGATACCCGAGTGGGTAAACAGCCCGACGGTTGCAGGTAACTTACAAATGTCTACCTACTCTGAAATGAAGTAATCCGTCGAAACACGGTGTCTGTGGATGACTATATATATATATATATATATATATATATATATATATATATATAGACATTTGAAACATCTTCACCTGATGAATGCATCGCATGAAACCAATATGGTTGTGAATGTTCCTTTGTCACCTAATAAATAGATATGTAAAACCTTTATATATTTATCTTATTATATTATATAACAGCTCTATTTTATATTGAGCACTCTACCAATAATACTGCCTTTGTTACGCCATTCCAGTAAAAGCTGAATCAGTGACCATCCCACACTATAGTATATATATATATATATATATATATATATATATATATATATCAGTCATCCACAGACACGTGTTTCGAAGTTTACTTCTCATCAGTGCGGCTTGAATTTTTAACAGCTACCTCTAGCCGGGATCGAAACCCGATAGAATTTTCATCTGCCAAGTGTCTTACTCTTGTGGCAATTTGCGGCTGTCAGTCTGAAGTGGACAATTAACTGATACCTCCCTACGCGGAATGTTTTTACAATCAACAGAGAACTCAAGAACTGTAAACAACCATGAAATGCAAAACTCCACTTGGGTTCAGGGCTGAGTTTGTTGCCCAGCGCCTGAGGCGCCCCCCTTGAGGGCGAATACCGAAGGGATCGACGCAATTTTTGTTCTTTCCTACCCATGAGCTTCGGCTTCTGGGTAGGCCCACGTTAAAACGAGGCCTTGTGCCCAGCCCATACAAGTGGGGTATAAGGCAAATACCCTTTCCGGCACTCGGCTTGAATACGAGTTCCGCGGTATCTAAAAAGCCAGGCTCTTATATGCTATCAGAGGAGGTAAGTTGTACAGTTTAGTGCTTCCTGTAGAAGCCCCATTACTTAATGGGACAGTCCAATTCTATTCTAAAATAAGCCAAGGGGTGGCATCTAATAAAAACCAACCAACCAACCAACCAGCCAACCATTTATTTCTTGCTCAGCTGTGCTTGCCAACACAGATTTCTTCACCAAATACTGAGTTATATTTTTTTCAATAAAATACAAATGAATATTCAAAAATTGATTTAATGTGATTTTCTAATTTTTAAAAATATTCTATCTCTCACTTTCAAGACGGACCTACCCTGAAAAATTATACACCATTCCTATTTTTGTAAGGTTGCAAACTTAAAATACTTATTTTCCCCACTCTGTGTACAGGATTTATTTTTAATGTTCACTTTTAAAGTTACCCCTCCGCCTAAAAAAGAAAACTCAACCTTCTTTTTCGATACTTTTGATCACACCTAGTAGAATTCGATTAGGTTTACTGATCTTTAATTACTCAATTTCTATGATTGCTTTACAAAGACGAGTTGAATTTCCCGAAAGACATCACCAAACAGTTAAATTAATGATGAATTCCACAAAGAACCAACATAGAAGATTTTTACTGTTTCAAACGAAACTTTTTTTTGTTTTAAAGAGCTAGATGAAAGTGCCATTTCTTTGGATTTTGGTGCTTCTTTTAGGAATACAAAGAAAGCAATTATGTTAATTTATACATCTGTCTCGTTTAATTTAGCTGGGGAGCCGGGTTTAATACAACGGAGTAGGTGTTTATGAGGTCAGGGGGTTACAAAGAAACAATTTTATATGACCTGGTGGAACTGAAAAGGCCACGGCCCGACCAAGAGTGGAATTATCTAGAGCCATCAAATATATACGTTATTCTAAATTCCAGTCACAGTTCAACGTACCTGAGACATCCTTTCTTAAGTTTTCGCTATGTTACATAATCTATGCGGTTGCATAAGATTATTGTCAATCCCCTGTATTTCTAAAGGGATGGCCCTTTTCATATCACGGGCGGGACTTTCCATGGAATAGTACAGAAAGCCCGCGAAATACGTGAAGTCACGTTGGACCTGGTTGGGTCCTCAGTTTTCCGTTGGACGTCGGGCAGAGAAGATGTGCTGCCTTAACTGGAACTCACTGCATACGCGCGTATGTTAGTCAGATGTTAGTTACATGAAATGTTTAGATAAGTAAATAAAAAGCTTAAGAAAATAACATGGTGTTGTGGTTAGTGAATGTCTTGGTAACAAGACTTATCTAGAAGAAGAAATGAGTTAAGTGCGACCGACCACCAAGACGCTAGAAGAAGACACTAGAAGAACTTAAGATATCAAAGACGCTAGAAGAAGAATAGAAGAAAGTAAAGAAAGGGTATACAACAGCTATTCGTCTCACCAAAAATAAATATACGGTTAGAAAAATAAAATATCGTATCCATTTTGCTCTGGTAACGAAGTGTGTTCACATAAGCCTGGCGTGCAGGAAGAGTTAAAAACTCAGAAAGAGGAATATGGCCACTCCACGGGTGTCATTTAAGGGACATGATCTCGGAGTCAGGAGAATAGGCAAGACAAGATTTTTAGCTTATGCAAATATCCTTGAGATCAGCCACACAGGTGTTTTTGGAGATCGATATTGTGTACTCGTCTTGAAAGACTGTTATGTTATTTACTGGGGAACATTTGTCGTCGGACTAGAAATCAAAATCAATTTCTATTCGAAATTGATTCCCTGGGTCTGTTTAACTACATACTAAGTTTTGTTTAGTTTTGTATCCAATAGCGAAATTCCAACTTTCGAGCTTCGTGGGAGTGTGGAGTACCCCTTCATTGCTATTACTCCCAGATACTGATCCGGAGTGGTAGTACCTGTGATAGTTTCCATCTATTGATTAAATAGATAAAAAAACGTGTTTACAAAAAATGTATTTAAAAAGATGAGTTTGAAAAAATTGAACACTGAAAAAGAATGAATCAAACAAAACGTCTTCAGCATAAAATAACACAACATAAAATCCAACCAACCAACATGTTGTCTATGATGAACTAGGACCTTCACGACCCAAATCAAAGTAAAAAAAAAACAAAAAAAAAAAAAAAACATGACGGGGTAGCGCACGTGCTTTTACACGTTGTATGATGAAAATGTTCTAAACCAAAGTTGCTCTTTCTTAGTTGTTATCTATCTGAGTACTAAGAAGGTTTGTTGTTACAAATATAAAAAAAAATGTTGTCTTTCATTTTATCAAGAATAATGACTTTTATTGGGTTGCATCGTAGAAAATGGAATTAATGACCCGAGTTCAAATCGTACAAGAGGCCGTTTGCATTTCACTTCACGCTTCAATGTGTTTCATAAATCACTAAGAAATAATGATTTACATAATAAATGGTGTGGTTAATTTGCATACTTGTTTTTTAACAAAAATAGGTTTAATAAATGATTACTTGATGTTATTATATATATAATATATATATATATATATATATATATATATATATGTGTGTGTGTGTGTGTGTGTGTGTGTGTATTCTTGTTTTATTCTCTAACGTATTAAAACCAATCCTGTGGATTATTTTACATAGAAACCAATAAAAATATAATTAAAATAAATATAATCTTTGTTATATGCCTTCTTATTTAATTTGTTGGTCTTTCTAATTTAATACATTTCATTACATTAAAACTTAAAAACTTAGGTCCCGAGGGAGAATATTCTTTCTAGTAATATCAATAAATCAATGTGCCGGAACCAGTGTTTTAAACTTAAGTTTAAGTCGTAGTAAAATTCACGTTTCTACCATCATATTCACTTCATTGTTGTTGTTACATGATTATTAGATTCCTAATACTTATGTACAGTAGTGTAGAAACCAAAATGGCTGTTATAAGTTGCAGCCCACGGGCTTGAAGGATTGAATGACAAGGCTTGACCTCATCCTGATCCTTCCGGTGGATACTGTGAGAATTGGTGGAGAAGACCCTCTTCCGGTTTAGATTAGAGAGAGTTTTAGAGATTGACCACAACCACGACGGTGGTAAGTCGTGTCATGCACGCTGCCGACTCAATCTGCATAGGTAGTCTGGAGGGATTTCAGAATAAAATATGATCTAAGTTTAATCGAAGTCTTGTGTTATTATCTAAAAACTACCAATGACACAGGGCTTCTGATAAAGAGAAATCCCCAATAGAAGACCAAACACGAAGTCCCCAAGACGAAGTCCAGACGCTAGAAGATGAACGTAAGATAGAAAAGATGAACAAAAGAAAAATAGAAGTAAGAAAGTAAACAACATTGTTATATCTATGCGTGTGTCTAAGTGTGCATGTATGTCTGTCTGTATGTATACTTAAGTCAGGGCAATATTTTAAATCTCTCTCTGATGGTGAGGTTTCAGTTCTGGATGTTTGGGGAATGTGGAGCACCTCTTCATCATCATTGCTCCCAGATCTACTCTGACCCGAAGTGGTAGTACCTGATAGGGTCCCATCTATGGTTTAAATAGAAAAACGTGTTAATAAAAAGCATTGGGTATCCTTTAATAATGAATTCATTTCAAACCTTTGTCGGCATTAAATAACCCACCGAGGATGATATGCCGTAAAATAAACCAAGCCAAGACAACCCAGGGCAAGGTAGGTGTTCTTTCTTACCTAATACTAGTACCATGTAAACTATTACTACCTTTTTTTCACGTGAGGTGCCCAAATAACCGCTACATAATATCGTAAAGTATCGTGGTAGCAGGTTGATAATGACAAGCTTAGCTATGAGAAATCAGATATGAGGACAGTTCCATCTTTACAGTTAAATCTACGATGCTCATTTGAAATAAAGTTGGAGTTCTGTTATTTACAATTTCGGAACTTTCTAGAAGTTTCGTCACTGGAAGATAATTTTTCTAAACTTTTAAGCTAAAAAGAATGAATGTCGAAGGTCAGAGGATTTTTTACGAGACAGAGACGCTTAACAGGAGGGAAACCCACCATTGGGCGCGTTCTTTTTTAGGCAGCATCATTTACTAACATCTGTGACTGTCTCAATTTGATAGTGAATTGAAGAGACGTGCTTGAAAAGGTCAAGAGTTTGTTTTGTTTGTTTTGTTTTTTTTGTTTGTTTTTGTTTGTCTTCTTTTACTTTGCTACATAGGAAAATACTTTAACCCTTTGAACCGGTAATTTTCGATATTTCAAAGTAATGTTTTACACTTGATCATGAACGCGCTATTTGGTAAGTACACCGTCGTGGTGTAATGGTTAGCAAGCTATTTTCGCAGCTGAGATGACGACACCTATTTTCCTACGCAAACCCTTCTACCTATCAACTCCCTAACTATGAAGCTTCTCCGGATTGGAGGGACTTTAAAGTGTGACACACGTAGGTAGGTATTAACGTTTACATAGGAAAGTACTTCAATTCTTTGAACAGGTAAGTTTGATATTCAGAGGAATGTTTAACGCTAGACCGTAAACCCGCTATTTCATGCTGTTACGATTTTATGGGTCATCCTTTAGGCTTCAAGCAAGAGCGCTTGTCCAGCGGAAATTCTTGGTAAAGAATCATTTGGTTGTTCCTCGGTGCTCCTCAGTATTGCAAGTCCTTCGTCAATAATTGCAAATGGACGTATCTCAGTATCAGTGATTAAGTAGTCAACCAGCCACGCATTCGGGCTGTTGATTGGCTGAGGTTTAAACCACGTGACCTCGCTAACTTTCTAAATCTAAGTGGTGCATTGTAGCACACCTTATATAACCAAAATCAGGGAACCTCATGTGATGTAATGGTTAGCAAGCTAGATTAGCAAACCATTGTTAGTGAGTTCGATTCTCACTGGGCGCTCATACTTCTGGCCTTGTGCCGCATCTAAGCTATGCTTAGTAAATAACTATATAACCAAAATCATCCAACACATATACTGAATGCTCTTTTACGATACATCATCAGGCAGAGTAGGCGTTACGTGGTGGTCTAATGGTTAGCAGGCTAGTCTCGCAGCTCAGATGCCAACGCCCATTTTCCTACCCGATCCCCCGATCAACTCCCCAACTACGAAGCCTCTCCGGATCGGAGGGGGGTTAAAGTGTGACACACGTAGGTAGGTACTAGCGTATTAATAAATAGACTAGCGGGACCTGTGGATATACAACAGCTTGATAATTTAATTATTACAACGTTTTATATGTTTACTTAAGCACTACTGCAAAATAGTTCAATCGGTAAAAAGTATAGGAATCTTTATTTAACTTTCACTAAATCTTTTTTTTTTCTTCTTTTCATTTTTTTCATTCGATTGAAACAGATTAGCGTTATCGCTTCCGCGCGCTCACCTTCTCTCTATATATCGTTCCCCAACTCTCTTTCTTTTCTTAAATTTTTCTGTATATCGTGCCCTTTTTCTTCCCTTTCTTTCTTTATAGTAAAAACGGAATGGTCCATTATTTAGCTGAGGTGATGACGCTAATAAAATGATTTGGACGGTCTCATTTTTAACCAGATGGTGTCGATTAAGGAACATGAGTAATATATATATATATATATAATATATATATAATCCTCCGCAGACACCGTGTTTTGACGCATCATGTCTCTTCAGTGTGGCTATACATTTGCAGGATACATATATATATATATATATATATATATATATATATATATATATCTAACTTAAAGAAAAAAGTAAGTAGAGAAATATATCATGGGTAACAGTGGTATAAATTACGAAGTAAATGCTGAGTTGCGAATTCGGAGTTATAACCGATTACGAGTGTTTGTCACCGGCTGGAACAATTATGTAAAGAGGTCGATTGTCAAAATACACACGTGCAAAATTTAAAGATGTTTGTTTGTGTCTGTTACTTTCATTAATCTTCCACAGGTTAACCCTGCACAGATTGGTTGCAATAACTATCCAGTCGCTTAATGAGATTTTAATAATACAGTAGTTAAGGTAATTTGTCGCGAAAGATATGGGTGGGGGTAAAATACTGAATTGGGTGTCAGCTAGGGAAATATTTGGAAACAAAAGTAGATAATTCTTTCTCCAAGAGTTTTGCATGGACTTGATATATTATTAATATATTTATATATACTAGATAGATTTAAAAAAAAACATTGCATGAGGGGTGGGAGGTAAAAATTCAATATCAGCGAGTTTGTACCCTAAGTAAGTAAAATCAAAAAAAAAAAAAAGAAAAAGAAAAAGAGAACGAGGGAGAGTATAAAACAATTCTAAAAGTTGCTTTCTCAAATTTTGAGTGTATATAACATAGACATGTTTTTATTGTATGCATCAAGGATTTTGACTATAAATTAAATATCATCATCATCATCATCCTCATGTCGTGCTTTCAGTTGTTGGCAAGGTGCTATGCCGAATTATACTTGATAGAATGCTGGAACACATTGTTAATGATGTTTTACCTGAGTCACAGTGTGGTTTTAGAAGTGGTCGTGGGACGGTAGATATGATCTTTACAGCCAGGCAATTACAAGAGAAATGTGTAGAACAGCGCATGGGATTATATCAAGTGTTCATTGATTTAACAAAGGCATTTGATACCATAAATAGAAAAGCTCTTTGGGAGATTCTTAAAAAGCTTGGTTGTCCTGACAAGTTTATATCTATTCTAAAGCTTTTTCATGATGATATGAAACCTGTGGTCAACATTGGAGGGAAACTGGCTGATCCTATTTCAGTGGAAAATGGTGTTAAACAAGGGGATATTACAGCACCCACACTCTTTGCTTTGTATTTTGCCATGGTGTTTAGAATGGCATTCAATGATTGTTCCGATGGTGTGTATATTCGGTATAGAACTACTGGGAAGCTTTTCAACATCAGGCGTCTTAGTGCACACACCAAGGTATTTACCAATGCTGTCCGTGACTTGCTCTATGCAGATGATTGTGATCTTCGTGCACGGATATCCAAGACAATCTCTCGCCAACCTTCCCTATCATTCATCGCCACAGGGAGTTCTTCTTCGCTGCAGCCAGCATATTTACATAGCTGGTCGATATAGGTCCTTGCTGGGCGGCCCAGTTCTGAACAAGTCGTGGAAACAGCATCGCAAAAGGGAGCAGCTGTATGGTCACCTGCCCCCTATCTCACAGACTATCCGAGTGAGACGGACTAGGCATGCAGGGCACTGCTGGAGAAGCAAGGATGAACTAATAAGTGATGTTCTCCTGTGGAAGCCAACACATGGACATGTCAGTGTGGGCCGCCCAGCAAGGACCTCATTAATATACTATTATGAATAGAGAATATTGTGACGTAAGCTGTGGCGTAGTTTTTGTTACAGACAGAAATACATCCAATCTCCATTATTAATAGACTAGTACAAAATAAAAAAACACACTCCAGAGGGGTGGGAGTAAAAAAATTCAATGTCCACAAGTTTGTACCCAAAGTAAGTAAAATCATCAAATTCATTAAAGGACTAAAAATAAAACAGTTTGAAACGTAAACTTTAAATGTGTATTAAAATAAAACAAACTATATATAGATATATAATACCAGTCATGTATTTATTAAAACTTGTTTTAAAAAAAGAATGAGGACTGTCTAATGTTGCATGTTCAAATTTTGAGTGTATTTATTCTATGTTATGACGATTCTGTGAAATGTGACGCAAGCAGTGACGTCATTTTTGTTACAGACAAAAACCGGAAGCGAATCTCCCTTATTAATAGATATAGATGTAGTAGTTCCTGTTACAGTATGTCTACAAAAAGGCATCTACTTTATTCTTTCCAAACATATGTGAGTAGGAGGCACATTAAAATGAACCCCGTGTCATAATGTTGGCCTCCAACTACCATCCCTTCGGCCCCACGAAAGAGGATTTGAGAGGCAAAAATTATTCCATTGACGAGGTAGTGAAGAAGTGGCTCAAAGAACAGTCAAGAGAATTTTACAGGTCAGGGATACATGCTTTCGTTTGAAGGTGAAACATTGCTATTGAGAGAAACGGTGACAATGTACAGAAGTTGGGATGTGATCCACAGAGGACAGCTTCATTTTGATGTATGATACATGTTCCTAGGTTGGTAATTATAACTGTCCTAAAAATGTCATTACTTTTTGAGTCAGCCATCGTATATATATATATGTGTGTGTGTATATATATATATATATATATATATATTATATATGGTAGCGTGGACATGAAGTCTATGCTACTTGGTTACTGACAGTTTCATTCCAATGTTATTTTCAAACCAAGTTATATATAATATATATATATAATATATATATATATATATATATATACTTATGTGTGTATTGATAATATCAAATTAACGAAAGTATAAAATGAAAATTAATTATGTATGTATGTATATATAAGTATCAAATCAAAGTTATATATATATATATGTATATGTATATATCATTATAATGGTATACACCGGAATAACCTACTCGAGTTTCACCATAATGAACTTCAGGGTTAAATCCACTGAATTAATCAATATATTCATTAATTCCAGCCGATTTTACGCGTGTCATTAAATACACGCGTACAATCGGCCGGAATTAATCAATATCTTGATTTGATCCTGAAGATCCTTATGGTGAAACTCGAGTAGGTTATTCCTGTGTATATCATTATAATAGTAAACTTGCTCTACTCACGTATTGAGAACTTTCGATTTGTTATATCGCTGTCTTATAATTGTGAAACTTGTATCAACTAACCATTGTGGCCAATTTCACCGGTAAGTCACCATTTTCATATATAAAATCATATGTATATGTATATATATATATATATAACTTTCATTTGATACTTATATATACATATATGAGAAGAAAATATTCTAAAAATATAACAAACACAGGATGTTGGGATTAGGGAAACAATTTTGTGTCAATACTTAAGCATTTTGGTATTTTGTACCATCTTCAGGACACTGTTAAGTAATGTTTATGTGATTGACGTGATCAATGCATGTGCAAAAATGGAAGGTGAAGATCACGTTCATGCATGCGTCATCATATGATATTCACCTTCCATTTTTGCACATGCATTGATCACGTCATTGGCTTTCGTAAACAAACGCGCATATAAAAATTAACGGTTAATAACATATTCACACATTCACTATACATTTTAACATCTTTCATTTTGTCCCTCACATAAACATTACTTAACAGTGTCCTGAAGATGGTACAATATACCGAAATGCTTAAGTATTGACACATAAAATTGTTTCCCCTGATCATAACATCCTGTGTTTGTTATATTTTTAAAATATTTTCTTCTCATATTGTCGGATTAATTTCCTCACCGTATTTCCATTATATATATAAAGTAAGTAAAGTAAAGTCGTCGGGGCGGCCTAAAGTCGGCATCAGCCAGTCAGCGAGGGAGTCTATCCCCTTTTCAATAGCGCTAGACCAAGGAGATTGTTTTTTTAGCATCTGAGGTGGAGCGCCACACCTACCATCAGCTCCTTACTTTACCGCACAGATCCCTGTGCTACCCATACGCTGAGTTGGCGGGAACCGGTATCGAACTAGGAACCTTGTGGTTTCTAGCCGAACACTCTACCGACTGAGCTAACCCGGCCCCTGGGGTTAGCTCAGTCGCTAGAGTACCCGTCAAGGAACCGGATCAACAGGTTCCGGGTTCAAATCCAGCTCCCGCTATGAGTAGCATAGTTTGTTCTGTGCGGTAAAGTGGGAGGCTGACGGTAGGTGTGGCGAGCCACCTCAGCAATAACTCCGTGGTCTATCACCTAAACCGACAATAGGCCACTCCGTTCACTTATATATATATATATATATATATAATATATATATATATATATATATATATATATATATTATATATATATGCATAACTTTCATTTGATACTTTCATTAATTTGATATTATCAATTTTATTAATTTTATATATATATAATATATATATTATATATATATATATATATATATAATATTATATATTCATTCATATACAGTCGTATATATATATATATATATATATATATATATATATATATATATAATATGTATGTATCTCATATCTAGAATTTGGCATAACACTAGACTGCAATAAAACAAAACCTTTTACATCAGTTGGCCATTCGACAAGAATATCGTGCAGTAAAAAAAAGTGCCTTCAATTGATTTTGCTGGGAAAATATGGTGTAAAGTATTGACTTGTTTATTAACACTTTTATACCAATAGAAATCTTATCTTCAAATAGAAACATCACGCTCTAAACCAACGCCCACGTTTTGCTCCTCTATAACTTCCGCACCTACTTTTGTACAAGACGAAGTGCCACTTCATTCTCCTTCATTAAATTATCGATCTGTTTGCTGTGTTGGCTTTTCCTTTCGCTGGCAAGGTTAGGAACTGAGATATATGAATCAATAAATTGATTTGACCAGATTCGATCTTGAAGTTACAGTCTGATCGATACCAGACTGCCGTATCTGCCGCCTCTGTGTAAGACGTAAGCGGTAAAAAGCTAAAAGCGTACAGTAAGTGGTTGCGTAGCAGAGAAATTACTTAGCAGACTTAATTAATCTTCAACGGCTGATGATAACTATCAGCTTGGTTAATAAAGATGTAATTATATCATCGACAGATTGAATAAGATGCAAAAAAAAGCAAAAAAGAAAAAAAAAGAAAAAAAAGCTTTAGCACTCTAGATAAGACGAAAGTTTATTATTCACGAGATTGTAATTATTTGAAATACAGGGTGGATAAAAAGGAAATAAACTTAAAAAAAAGGAATACTATTAAAACTTTAGTCAAGATATTGACATTACTCTACACAAGTATTATAGAAAGGCGCCCAATCCTAGAGTTATGGTTAGTGAGCTAGTCTTACAGATCAATTACTACTAAATAGCGGGTTCGATTCTAACTGGATGCTCTGTACCATTGATGTAATTATATAATCGACAGATTGAATAAGATTATCATCGACAGATTGAATAAGATGCAAGAACAGAAAAAAAGGCTTTAGCACTCTAGATAAGACGAAATTTTATTATTCAGAAGATAGTAATTATTTGAAATACAGGGTGGATAAAAAGGAAATACACTTTTTTTAAAAACCCAAAAATACTATTAAAAACTCTAGTCAAGATATTGACATTACTATAAACAGTATTGTAGAAAGGCGTCCACTCGTAGAGTTATGGTTAGCAAGCTAGTCTTACAGATCAATTACTACTAAATAGCGGGTTCGATCCTAACTGGATGCACAGTACCATTGATGTAATTATATCATCGACAGATTGAATAAGAAGCAAAAGGGGGAAAAAAAAGCTTTAGCATTCTAGATAAGACGAAAGTTTATTATTCACGGGATAGTAATTATTTGAAATACAGGGTAGATAAAAAGGAAATAAACTTTAAAAAGGAAATACTATTAAAAACTCTAGTAAAATATTGACATTACTCTACACAGTATTATAGAAAGGCGCCCAATCCTAGAGTTATGGTTAGTGAGCTAGTCTTACAGATCAATTACTACTAAATAGCGGGTTCGATCCTAACTGAATGCACTGTACCATTTATGTAATAATATCATCGAGAGATTGAATAAGATGCAAAAAAAGCAAGAGAAACAAAAGCTTTAGCACTCTAGATAAGACGAAAGATAAGACGAAATTATTTGAAATACAGGGTGGATAAAAAGGAAATAAACTTTTAAAAAATACTATTAAAACTTTAGTCAAGATATTGATATTACTATACACAGTATTGTAGAAAGGCGTCCAATCGTAGAGTTATGGTTAACAAGCTAGTCTTACAGATCAATTACTACTATGCACTGTACCATTGATGTAATTATATCATAGACAGATTGAATAAGAAGCAAAAGAAAAAAAGAAGCTTTAGCACTCTAGATAAAACGAAAGTTTATCATCCACGAGATAGTAATTATTTAATATATATATATATATATATATATATATATATATATATATATATATATATATACAAAATACAGTAGAAAGGCGTCTCATCGTGAACCAAGTTAAAAGATCCCAGTCCGCCCTACTATTTACTCATATCTGGAGGGTAGATTAGTTGGATGCATGCTGTAGTAATAAGAGAACAGACAGTCGGACTTGAGTAAGCTGTATTCTACTTTGAATACATTTGCAGTTCTCTTGGGAGTTTATGAAGTTTTACAAAACTTTGAATTTACATAAAGGGGAGGTGAATCAATTACTTATTACATTCGCCCCCATTTTATTTCAATCATACGGGATGAAGTCGCTCTATCGACCGGGCTTTTTGCGGGTTCTGTTGGAACGTCGTGGTAGTTCAATATTGGGAGTAGAATCAAGACCCATTAAGATATATTTATATTTACCAACCACTCCGCACGAGCAGGATGCGACACAAGGTCAATTTCTTAAGCGGAGTTTAACAGGTTTGAATTCAGAGTTTTCTTTCTCCTAGACCGGTTGCCTAACCAAGGTTAAAGAGCCCAGTCTGCCCTACTATTTGCCCATAGCTGGATGGAGAGTAGGATTCATACCTTTCCCAAGGGTATTAGCGCTAAGCGAAATGCAATTACTACGTCCAGGATTTGAACTCGGAGCGACGAGTCCAATTCCCATGACTTTAAACATTACACCACGCGCTTCCTACATTACCCATTAACATATAGGGCGTCCTATCATGGAGTAATTGTTTTCAAACTAGTCTTGCAGATCCATTACTATTAAACAGCGAGTTTGATCCCCACTGACTTTCTGTCACATCCTACCCCTGGTGAAGGGTTTGTGTTTATATCTACCCACCATCAGGATATAGGGCATGGCATCGTGGAGTAATTGTTAACAAGATAGTCTTGCAGATCCGTTAGTACTGAATCGCGAGTTCGAAACTCGCTACATTATCCTTAATTGTGACTGTCACATTCTACACACAGTAAACCGGTCATGTAAATGACTACCTTCATCACCATACAGAGCGTTCCATCGGGGAGTAATGGTTAGCAATCTAATCTTGCAGATCCATTTATACTGAACAGAGTTCGATCCTAACTGGATGCACTGTATCATTGACATTGTTTGGTTTGGTTTGTTTTGTTTTACGGCATATCAAACTCAGTGGGTCATTTAATGCCGATAAAGTTTTGAAATAAATCAATTCTTAATGGATAATACAATTTTCTATAAATACATTTTTCTATTTAACCCATAGATGGGACCCTAACAGGTACTACCACTCCGGGTCAGAGTGGACCAGGGAGCAATGGTGATAAAGGGGTGCTCCACATTCCCCAAACCTCCAAAACTGGAACCTCACCATCAGATAGAGTTTAACGTCATTCCCAGGACATGTGGACCGCCTTCTAGCACCCATATGATAAAAAGGGGTTGGGGCTTGCCATAAGGGTTGGGAAAATCATATAGGTGCAAGGGCTCGAAATGACCAGCCGATTGATCGGAGGGGGCATCTCCGACCGCCCGTCTAGCACAAGATAGGGCCAAAGTGGAGTCATGATAATGATTGTGAATATATAACAGTAATACACACACAAAGATAATATTCTGAAAGTGAACGTGATAGCGTGACTAGAGTTCGAACTCACTTACAACGACACCGCAGTCCTTCATGTTATCCACCAGGCCACAGAGTAGCAAATAATACAGTAGGAACATATTTTATTGTATTTTGACACAACCTCTGATATTTTATCTGAAATAGGGTTGGGAAAATCATATAGGTGCTAGGGCTTGACGTGACCAGCCGATTGATCGGAGGGGGCCTCTCCGACCGCCCGTCTAGCCGAAGATAGGGCCAAAGTGGAGTATTGCAAGTCATGAACCATTGACATTGTGTCACATCAATCAATTATTAGGAGAAACCTAGGTAGATAATCTCTGACTCATTAGGCTAATGAGCTAAGGGAATTAGAGTTATCTTGTCTGGTGGAAACGGTTGTAGCGTTAGTTTGTATTCGCCTGGTGGAGTTGTCTGCCCCTTTTAGTTTGCTGGGTGCCCGCTAGGGCACCATAGTATTTAAGCGCCGGATTCAAACCCTTTCGTCCTCTTTTCCTGTTTCAGCAACTACGAGCCACATGGGGTAGATTCTATCTAAACCCTCTCGTTGGGGCTCCGCCCCCTTACATTACTGTAAGTCTTCACAGCATGGACTATCGCTAGTCTCATGTCTGTACTCTTTTATGTTATAATGTACCATTCATGAATGTGTTTTATCTTTATTTGTGTACCCCTTTTTATATGTACTCTGTTTACCATGTACTTTGTATCTTCATATCCATGTGCTGTGTATATTAAATGTTTGTCTATTAACCTTCGTCGGAGTTATTTGTGTATCCAAAGTATCCAATAACTTTGTACCATCCTTATACGGTCACTCCTAAAATAATATTTATTGGCTCTACTTAGTTTATGAAGCACTTTAGTATATTCAACATAATTGACTCTTTCGTTTTTTCTTTCTTTTGGCCATTATGCCGTCTGTATTTTTATGATGAGACTTGATGTGAATAATTTCGATTTTTCGAACCGTTGTCCTCATATTTATTGTGGTAGTTATCAGAGTGGACACAAGGGAAATAAACTTAAAAAAAAACCCTATTAAAACTCTAGTCAAGTTATTGACATTACTATACACAGGATTGTAGAAAGGCGTCCAATCGCAGAGTTATGGTTAGCAAGCTAGTCTTACAGATCAATAACTACTAAATACCGGGTTCGATCCTAACTGGGTGCACTGTACCATTGGTGTAATTATATCATCGACAGATTGAATAAGATGCAAAAAAAAGTATTGAGTATTTTCAGATGGCGCATATGTTCTGGTCTTTTCGTTTTTTATGTATTTTTCTACAGACGAAAATTTGTATTTTGTAATTAAAATTATTGTGTCGGGAGTTGTTTTTTACCCTGCCAATGTTTTTATATATATATATATATATATATATATATATGCTTAATTGGAGTCGTACCTAATTTTGAAAATTAATTAATTAATAATGAATTAGGCGGGAATACCTATTAAATGTATGGCTAAACAAATCGAGAAAAATCAATCTCTGTATGTACATTTCGGCCTATTAGGCCTCATCAGCAGAGCTATAGATCGGAAGACCGCCCTGTGCGTGATTTGAAACCGGACTGTCAAGCTGACAGGCCGATCTCATAACCCCTACACTAAACGGACTTCTTAGATTTTATGATTTGTTTAGGGTAGGTTAACATTCCACTTCTAGTGACTTTTATTACACGACGATATGATAAGTTGTAAACACGGTTTGTTTTGTGTGGCTTTTTTTTGAAGCATCTACACAAAAATGTGCTGTAATAAAGTCAAATAACTAAAGGTAACGGAGGGTACGATATTGCGCAAATTTGCCTGGTAAGCTGCGGGCGGACCTCCAAAATGCATGACTGGAGGCCCTAAATCTGGCAAGCGACAGAGGTAGCTAAAGAACTTCGGAAAAGGGAGAACAAAACGGCTCTAAAGGTAGAAGGATTGAATGCTGCTGTAGAATGGTCCAATATGCTACAGTGCCAGAGTAAAGAAATGTGTGTATGTATGTATGCATTCATATATAAAGCGGATTGTTAGAAAGGGTGATTTTTATGCCACCAACATCCAAAGTAGAGAAGTTCCAACATGTAGCCATTCCAACATGTAGTTCCAGCATATAGTTTATGCAGAGGAAGCCTTTCGCTCAACGGCCATCTAGCACATAACATACGCATGGACATAGACATACCTGGATGGGTATCTAGACTCGTAACAAAACCACCGGGAGAGAAGCACCCCCAGCCTTTTCAAGGCAAGCATATAGGAGAAGGAAAACTCTAAGATATAAACTGCGGTGGCTGCTGCATCCAATGATATCGATTTATTCTTCTTTTTGGTTCAGAGTGACAGTCGCCCAGAGAGTGGTATTGGTTCTGTGCAAAGCCTTTCCTCACTTAAAGAAGTTTTAGGCACAGCCATTGCTTGATATGCAATACATGTCTTGTCCTTTATGTGTACTAAGGCTGGCTGTAGCCTAAAACGGCAAAAACATGAATTTTATTAAAGATTTATTTGTTCTTGATAACACAAAGACTGGCTGTAGATTAAAACAGCAAAACAAAAATTCAATGAAGGCTAATAAAGATATAAACTTCGGCATCCTTTATTAACAGTGGAAGCGCGTGGTGTAATGGTTAAAGTCATGGGAAATGGACTCGTCGCGCCGAGTTCAATTCCTGGATGTGGTAATTAGATTTCACTTAGCGCTAATACCCCTGGGAAAGGTATGAATCCTACTCTCCCTCCAGCTATGGGTAAATAGTAGGGCAGACTGGGCTCTTTAACCTTGGTTAGGCAACCGGTATAGAAGAAGGAAAACTGAATTCAAACCTGTTGAACTCCACTTAAGAAATTGACCTTGTGTCACATCCTGCTCGTGCGGAGGGGTTGGTAAATATATATATATATATATATATGGGAGTAAATATGGAAATTAAATCCGACAATATAAAGAAAATTTGAAAAAACAAGTGTTCCGAAAATGGGATGAATTTAATTATCGATGTTTAAAACATTTCGGTTACATTGAACCTTCATCAGGATGTCTCTTGGGGTGAAGAAAATGATGGATGTTTTTATATGTGACAGGAGATGAACATCTTTTTAGTTAAATCTAGTTCATCTCCTGTCACATATAAAAACATCCATCATTTTCTTCATCCCAAGAGACATCCTGATGAAGGTTCAATGTAACCGAAATGTTTTAAACATCGATAATTAAATTCATCCCATTTTTGGAACACTTGTTTTTTCAAATTTTCTTTATATATATATATATATATATATATATATATTTGTCGCCATCATGCATACATAATTGAAGCTGGGTGTTAGAAAGGGGGATGTTTATTCCAGCAATATAGTGAAGTACCAACATGTAGTTTATGTGGAGGAGTATGTCTCCCTAGAACTGGCCTGATGGGTCATCTGCGTAAACACAAGAATACAGTGTCAAATGCTACTGGGACTCAAGTATGTTTAGTATGGAGTAGATCGTGCAATATTCTCAGACGGCTGAAGAGTAATCGTTGTGCTCAAACCTTACCCAGGGTTTGGAATTAAAAAAAAAAACAATAAAAAGATTAAATAAAGAAGAGGGAATGGTTTTGCACGTGCACGAGTTGACAGCCAACACGTTGATATGTATGTATGTGTGCGTGTCTTCCTCCAGCTATGGGTAAATAGTAGAGTAGACTGGGCTCTTTAACCTTGAATAGGTAAACAATCTAGGAGAAGGAAAACTCTGATTTTGGAAACCTGAGATCAGTCGTTGATTGGAATTTGTGGCATTCCTTGTGCACCAATTCTTTCTTATCGACTGTGACAAAAAATGCGGATGGTTCAACACAAGCCTTCACCACTATAAACAAAACACTGTGTAGGTTGTTCATTGGATGAACGTTCATGCGTCGAAATAGACGAGAGGGTCCATTCTCTGAGTGTGTGTGTGTGTGTGTGCGTGTCTGTGTGTGTGTGTATGTGTGTGTGTCGTTGTAAATCAAAATGTACGCAATTTTTATTTAAGCAACAAATATTTATTGTTAAACGTAAACTTGAATGCATATAATTCAGTGCTGCATATTAATACCATAGACGCGACATTTTACAATGAGGATCTCAGATAAACTATCTATTAATAATAACGTGTCAGTCTGTAGACTGATTGATTTCTACTCAGACTTTATATATATATATATATATATATATATATATATATATATATATATATATATATATATGTATGTATTGGCTGCACCCATGGAAATTAGACTGAATACATGAATGATAATTGTAGGAATTCCAACTGTAACTGACATTCTGAGATAGATAAATGTCGATTTCTATTTCTGTTTGAATATCTGGTGAATTAATAATAACAAAAATACCTGACAAAAGTTAATAACACCTAAAATAAACGAGACATAAACTTCAAACAATATGAATGTACAAGTTGAAGCGTCCGTTTAGTGACTCACATTTGTAGATTGTTGGCATTCTTCCGTCTGCGAGAGACGATGGCGTAGTGTCCAATTTTTTGTCGGAACTACGTAGCAGTTTCATATGGAGGATGAGCTGTTGCTCAATCTGCACATCTCTTCTCTCCTTACTGCTGCTGTGATCCAAAGGAAAGGTAAAGAACCAATGTAATTTGGCAGCGGTAATGTGGCCATTAGTTTACTGGAGGCTGAGTGACAGCAAATGTCCTCAGGTCTCCAGGACAATTCTGAGTATTCTAGCTGATCTTAACAATATAACCCGTCGGCCCAATTAGCTAAAGGGCCTACTGAATATCCAGAAATCGCCGTCAAGATCGGATTCTCTCGAATGCCCACGTTGTGCTCTGATCTCAAACGACCAGAAATCTGCTTCAGAACCTGATACACCACGGTTAAGAACCAATGTAGTTTAGCAGCGGTAATGTCGCAGGATTTCAGCATTACACCATTTTAGGGACACCCGTTCCTGATTTGTTTTCGGGGTTTACTCTTCTAGCATTTCCTTGGGAAGAAATAAAGCCGCTGGGCAGCGAATGTTTTGTATCGTTCCTAGAAATTTGTAGGTAAATCTATTGAAAGATATGAACATCCTCATCCCCTCCAGCTATTACCGTTTTATTTTTCAATTCCCGAATTCCCCGTAGACCATAATTATTACGCTACATATCCTCAAAACCTCCAGCTATGGGTATCACTACTGTTCTTCTACAAGGATAACTTTGGCATTAAATAACCCGGGAAGGTTGATATGGCAATAAACAAAGAAATGAAGAATAAAAAATCCAACGTTTTGTTCTCTGGTTCTACTTGTAGGATTACTTTTGTGGATATGAGGGGCGTTCAATAAGTAATGCCCCTGACCCACTTCCCATAGCAGTAGAGCAACGAAACTTGACACAGTTATTATTCTTTTTCTACATAGGAACCACCCAGAGTTACGCATTTCTCCCATCGTTTGATGCAGCTCTAGAGACCGTTTTTGTAGAACACCCCAGGTTGGTCCTCCAACCACGACGTGACTTCAGAAATCAAGGCTGCATCATCTAGGAAACGCTTTCCTTTCGACCAGAACTGGGAGCTGTTTCCACAGAGTTACGACCATCTTTGAATTTACGATGCCAGCGTTTTACAAGGTCATCGGATGGGGCATCATCACCATAAGTTACTTTCATTTCATCAAAAGTTTCCTGTGATGTGCGTCCTAAAATATACAAAAACCCGATCACTGCTCGACACTCAACAGGCTCCATTTCACATTTGATTCAGTTCAAACACCGGTAAATCAGAAACCACAATTAGTTCAGATCTGTAATTTTCCGCTTAATCTATAGAGATATAAATAATTGCACTATCTAAATTTCAGCTAGATCAAACAACTGGAAGTAGGTCAGGGGCATTACTTATTGATCACCCCTCGTAGTTATTTACTAAGCGTAGCTTAGATATGACACAAGGCCAGATTATGGGGATTACTTTTGTGTATAAGCTGTGCTGAAGATCACAACTTGTATTTATAAAATGTCCCAAAACAGCCTTGGTCAATCAAAACGCCAACACATTGTTTATTTAGTAACGATGAGTTCTATTAAAGTCTAGCTAAGTTAGATTTGTTGCAAAACTGCCCATATTATTAAGGTATTTACCTCTCATCCCACTTATGATGGCATGACACAAGGACATTTTTATGTGGGCCACCCACGAACCGAGACTCATGGGTGGTAGTGTTGCATAGCGCGTCGTCACTGTACTAAATTGCAATAGTTTTATCTTCGTTGTAAGGGATGACAATAACACCAAAGTTATCCTCCAGAAGTTTATTGAAATAAATTCAAGCTTCTTAACTTCGAGAGAGAGGGTCAGTTTAATCAATATATTTCAGTCTTTACACTTTCGGTCCTTCAATTAAATTTCTGGGCGACAAGCTTTTTCAGTTGGTAAATATTAACGCTAGCTTTTCCGACACCAACTATACGAGGTCCCGCTCGGCCGACTACTGACTCCGATCCTCACTCTCTCCTCGCGGGACTCTGACGACTGACCTGTCTGAAGCCCTCTCGGTTCTTTTATCTTCATAGCTACACCCACGTATTTTTATCTCTTGATCTGATAACAGGCAGGTGTTAAAAACTTCTTTGTTTAATAAAACCGGGAATTCATATTTCCCTTTGTACAATATATAACAGTAGGTGCAAAAAATGCCTCATCCCTCAGGCACTGGGCAATAAATCCAACCCCTTTGAATCAATGGAGAAGGTGTTTCCTGGGGGTATAGTAACCTAGAATCAACGCTGTTAATTTACATTAACAAACACAGACCCCGAAGAGCCCATATTATGGTATTTGCCTCTCATCCCACTTATGAGGGCGTGACACAAGGACATTTTTATGTGGGATCACCCACAAGCCGAAGCTCATGGCTGGTAGGCACAAAAAATGCGCTGATCCCGTCGACATTGCCCCTCAAGGGGGCGCCTCAGGCACTGGGCAATAAACCCAGCCCTGTCCCTTTAAATCAAGGGGGCAGGTGTTGCCTGGGGGTATAGACCTCTGGAATCAACGCTGTTAATTTACATTAACAAACACAGGCCTCGAACTGCCCATATTATTAATGCATTTAAAATCCTGAAATATGTGTAATATATCTCTATGAAATAAAGGTTTACTTAGTATATATGGAGGGAATAATTTGCATAATGATTTAAACAAAACCGTGTTTAATAAATAATTATATATTGTTAGTGATTTATTCTACTATAATGTTTACTCAAACATATTAAAAGTAATCCTATGTATATGTAGAGTATTATATATATATATATATATATATATATATATATATATATATATATATATATATATATATATATATATTCTAGATATGAACGACTGCTATTTACGTAGGTAAATCGCTGTCCTTTATATCTAGAATATATTTGTTAAAAGCTGCTACAGATATAGACAACCTTGACCGTATGGTAATCATGGATCTTTATATTGATTTTTATAAACCCTTACTCGTCTAAAGTGTTCAAACGAATCCTTTCAACATATTCGAGGAAGAACAGACAACAAGAACACCTGCACGTATATATGTCTACTCTCCACTCCACGCCCTTCTCTCTCTCTCTCTCTCTCTCTCTCTCTCTCTCTTGTGTGTGTCTTAATGTCCTATGTCCCTTTAGGACTTGGCCGACAAGGCTTCTCCACAGTTTCCTTTATCTTTAATCTATACATCACCATGATTGTTCTTCGGTGATATTGTAGTGTTTTCAAGTTCCATTTACCTCGACTTATAATATATATATATATATATATATATATATATACATATAATATTATATAATACATACATTATATATATATATATATATATATATATATATATATATATATACTTTGCTGGCGTACCAAGTTTCTTGGTACAAGGTGATTCTAGGTGGGTCCTAATTCTCTACCAGTAGTTTGTTGTAGAGTTCAATGTTCCGTATGAGAGCTCAATGTTTAATTATTGTAACAGAGCAAAGTTATTTGGGAATAAAAGGCCTTAAATACCATGGGTATCGTGGTTATGGACCATTTCCACTCGCGAGTATGCTCACGAGCTTCTTCAGGCCACTGATATATTTTATTTAGACCACTGATATATTTTAATTAGATAAATAAAATATATCAGTGGTCTGAAGAAGCTCGTGAGCATACTCGCGAGTGGAAATGGTCCATAACCACGATACCCATGGTATTTAAGGCCTTTTATTCCCAAATATTATATATATATATATTAATATATATATATATATATATATATATTATATATATAAATTAATTTTTTGTTATTGATATTGGAGAAATGATTATAAAGTGCTCAATTATTTCTTTAAGAGCTGTATTTATTTATTTATTTAAGTCATCAATACAAAGTCCGTCTTACCAATGGTTTCAGATGCTTATCCGTCATCAGAGACGTTGACTTTTTGAAAAAATTGAACAGTTTTTAAACTCATGCCTCATGTGAACGTGATCCGTTATTCGTTCTTGCTTTTGTGTTCTTTATTCACTTAATAATAAAATGGAAATATGTAGAGCATGCCCACACCGAAAATTTTTTTTTATATGGCATTGGACTAACCAAAACCTCAGACCGCCATAATTTAGGAATTCATACATATATATAAACGCACACAAAATAAAAAAAAATAAAACAAAATCATCATAAAAACACGAGACTCAATGACGACAAATAGGAACGCCGGTGAATGAAGAAAGCAAAAGCAATAACGAATAACGGATCACGTTCACACGAGGCACGAGTTTAAAAACTGCCCAATTTTTTAAATTTTTTCAAAAAGTCAACGTTTCTGTTGACGGATAAACATCTGAAACCATTGGCAAGACGGACTTTGTATTGGTGACTTAAATATATATATATATATAAATATATATATATATATATATAAAGTAAAATAAAGTAAAGTCTTCGGGGAGGCCTAAAGTCGGTATAAGCCAACCAGCGAGGGCGTCTCTCCCATTTTCACAAGTGCTATACCAAGGAGATTGTTTTAGCGTCTGAGGTGGAGCGTTACACCTACCATCAGCTCCCTACTTTACCGTACAGATCCCAGTGCTACTCATACGCTGAGTTTATAAGGAGCCAGTATCGAACTAGGAACAGCCCTATCTATGTTTTATTCCCCTTTTCTGTATTCTTTAAGTCTAAACTACTCTTTCATTTTCTTCTGCCTCTTTTTATTCCAGGGTTTTCCCTTCTTATCTATTTTCCTTTGCTTTTTTTAAATCATTTTTTTAATCTTATGCCCCCCCCCCACTCACTCACACTATTCATTATTTGCTTAATCCTCACTTCCTTTCCAATTTCATTCATATTCTATCATCTTTCTTTCTCTCTACGCTCTACCGACTGAGATAAACTTTATTTATTCATCATTGTGCACAATACATTTAAGGTGCGATTGTTACCATTGGTTACAAAGCAGTATGTTAGCTACTTTTCTTCAAGACAACGCACCCGTTAAGATTTATACACCGACTGCACCTCTGCAGAGGGGTAAAATCCCCCAATGCAGCCACCAGTTGACCGCGGGGGGGGGGGTAAAGACAGAATCCTGGGTAACACTTCCGTTTGACCCATAGGCTTCAAACCCGGCCCTTTTTTGACACACCTTGTATTCTGAAAAAGACAAAACGTTCCACTTATTGTTTATTTCTATCTTGGTAAATACACCTTCAAACTCGGCACTTTTATGACACACTTTGTATTCTGAAAAAAATTAACGTTCCCTTCATTGCACCTTTATGACACACCTTGTATATATATATATATATATATATATATATATATATATTATTTATATTTTTGCTTGAAGGCAGTCAAAATGGGTATATCGTATACAATCCGATAATTAATGAAAATAATCATGACAAGCGAACTCGGCAAATATCGCCCACTATGTAGAACATCGTACAGCAGCTGTTTCAATAATAATATACTTTACTCAACAATGCTTCTAAAGCAAATTTTGCTATAGGGAACCAGTTGAATGGAATTTAGTACGTCCTTGGGGGAAATTCGGTAGGCAAAGTGTTAACCCAGCATCTTTTGCTTACAATATCGTTGTATGAACTTACACAGTACACAGAGAAACTCGTACTGCAGAAAGTTCTGAACTGGCCTATAAAGGCCACAGGTTTAATACAACGGCATATTTAAGTACTGGAACATTTGTACATGTGTTGTCTCTGGCTTGTGTCTCTCTATTTATGCCAGAACAATGACTGTGTCTACTTTGAAGGTAATAATATTTCAAACATAATACATCGAATGAAATCTATATTTGTTGGTCGGGGTGAGCTTTGAAGAAATCGCTTTGCACTGCGTGTCACGAGGGTGGCAGCTCAAATGATAGCTCGATATTGGGGGGGGGGGATGTGTTGGAGTATTGGCCAAGTCGATGGGTTTCACATGGCTGAGTGTGATTCTTAGCCGTAGACCAAACAAACCCACAAGATATTCGAACATGACATTGCATTGTAGAAACAGATGCCGGTCTGACCCGTCCGGCCAAGTGCCAAGTGTATCATGTAAGAAAGATTAATACCGTAACAATAAGTACAAATTGGTGTGTCGGGGATGGGTAGGGTGTAGAGATCAAAGGTTGAAAATTAAACAGTGTACAGTGTAGAATATGAGACGAAAAAGAAATAAACAGATAATAAGGGAGACAGAGAGAGAGAGAGAGAGAGAGAAGAGAGAGAGAGAGAGAGAGAGAGAGAGAGAGAGAGAGAGAGAGAGAGAATTGTTAGAGCGATTAACAGTGTACAGTGTAGAATATGAGACGAAAAAAGAAATAAAAGGATAATAAAAAGAGAGAGGGGAAAGAGGGAGAGAGAGAGAGAGAGAGAGAGAGAGAGAGAGAAGAGAGAGAGGAGAGAAAAGAAAGAGAGAGGAGGGGAGGAAGATAGATAGATAGATAGAGAGATAGAGAGAAAGAGAGAGAGAGAGAGAGGGGGGTCAAGATTGTTAGAGCGATTAAACAGTGTACAGTGTAGAAAATGAGACAAAATGAAATAAAAAGATAATATGAAAGAGAGAGAGAGAGAGAGAGAGAGAGAGAGAGAGAGAGAGAGAGGGGGGGAGGGGAGAGGAAGAGGAAGAGAGAGATAGATTTGATAGATAGAGAGAGGCGGGGTCGAGATTGTTAGAGAGATTAAACAGTGTACAGTGTAGAATATGAGACGAAAAATAAAATAAAAAGATAATACGAAGAGAGAGAGAGAGAGAGAGAGAGAGAGAGAGAGAGAGAGAGAGAGGGGGAGGGGGGGAGGAGGAGAAGAGAGAGAGAGAGAGAGAGAGAGAGAGAGAGTGAAGAAAGAGTCAAGTTTGTTAGAGCGATTAAACAGTGTACAGTGTAGAAAATGAGACAAAAAAATGAATAAAAAGGTAATACGTAAGAGAGAGAGAGAGAGAGAGGAGAGAGGAAGAGAGAGAGAGAGAGAGAGAGAGAGAGAGTGAGAGGAGGGGGAGGGAAAGATAGATAGGAGGGAGAGAGAGAGGGGGAGAGAGAAAAGGGGGACTCAAGATTGTTAGAAAGAGATTAACAATGTAGAAAATGAGACGAAAAAAAAATGAAAAAGATAATACAATACGAGATAATAGATAGATAGATAGATAGATATGATAGAGAAGAGAGAGAGAGAGAGAGAGAGAGAGAGAGGAGAGAGAGAGAGAGAAGGGGGGATCGAGATTGTTAGAGCGATTAAGCAGTGTACTGGTAGTAATATGAGACACAAAAAATAAATAAAAAGATACTACGTGAGAGAGAGAGAGAGAGAGAGAGAGAGAGAGAGAGAGAGAGAGAGAGAGAGAGAGATAGGGGAAGGAGGAGGAGAGAAAGAAGAGATAGGAGGGAGATAGTGGGGGGACAGACAGACAGACAGAGGAGGTGGAGATTGTTAGAGAGATTAAACAGTGTACAGTGTAGAAAATGAGACTAAAGGTAGATAAAAAGAAAATACGATCGGAAGAGCGAGCGATATATATATAGTATATATATAATATATATATATATATTATATATATAATGAGAGAGAGAGAGAGAGAGAGAGAGAGAGAAAGAGAGAGAGTGAGAGGAGTGTGAGAGAGGGGAGTGGAGACTAATTAGAGAGATTAGGAGAGACATGCATAAAAGGAAAGAGAGATGAAGAAACAGAGAAGTAAAGGGGAAGGGAGATGAAGTAAAAGGCAAAAAAAGAAAGGCAAAAAAAAAAAAAAAGGAATTATTACCTTTATGCACTTGTGACGAAAATGTAATATGTGACGAAAAATGGAAAATCTTAATAACATGTATAAAAGAGTATTTTATATGCTATTTGTACGAGTGAATATTGAGAGAAAAAAACTATATCTTATTATAATGGAGATTGTGGGTTTGTCTGTCTGTAACCGAAACTACATTACTATACAATTCACAATTTCCTTTGTTATTGACATCACATTCTCAATGATTTTATTTTTGTTTAAACCTCAATTATTAATAAAATTGTTTTACATTATTAATACTATATATACAACAAAATAGCAGTTTACAGTGTGAATGGGAAGGCTAATTTGCATATTGATATTAGAAATTTGATTTTAATAAATATGTGCTTAGTATTATTGATTTCTAACTGTTTGGTTTTATTTTAATGAATATAAGCAAAAATCTCTTCAATGAATCTTAAATGAAATCCATTAACAAGAAGAAATAACTGTCATTTTATTATTTACTTCCTCTTTTAACTAAATACTTAAATTAGAAAAAATAATAATGAAAGACGAGAGTGATGGAAGAGTAAGCTTCAGTTGTTCTATTTTTCGATTATACCACCCTCTGTTTCAAATTTTTTTATCTGCATTCTTATTTAGTTTCATTAGCCTTTCTAATTTAATATAATATATTATTAGATTAAAACTTAAATACTTGCACCCGGAGGGTGCATATATTTGCTAGTAAAAGAAAAGTACGTTTATTATGGAATTAAAATGGGGAAAAACAACCCGACTGTATGTAGAAAATATAGACAAAACACGAAGTGTACCAAAGGATGAATATTCATTCTTAATGGTAATTTCGACGCTATAACATTTCGTTTTTTGCAACCTTCTTCGGGACATTGTTACGAACTCGTGAACAAGATGTTTAGTCCTTGCTTATTGTGTGTAAAGTTATCTTTATAAAAAACAAAAGAAACACATGTTTACATAAAGTGCTTTCTCTCTCTCACATACATACATAGTAACTATAACAATTATATATCAATTTTCACTAAAATTCTTATCAATAATAATCTTTATCTCTGAATTTTTTAGTTGAGGCTTGATAATTAGTATTATTTGAACTATTGTCCTCATCTTTATTGTTATCTGTACAATGTTTTGGCCGATGTGCACTCTCGCCTTCTTCATACCTGAAGAAGGCCGGAGAGCACATTGGCCAAAATGTTGTACAGGTAACAATAAAGATGAGGACAATAGACCAAATAATCCAAATAATGCTAATAATATTCTTGTATTTACCCAAACCTTCCACTATGGCAGGATGTTGGTCGCATATTGGTGGAGGGGTTTGTAGTGGTTGGGGTGAACTGGTATAGTTGAATTTTAATCTAGGGTCAAGGTTTGGGGATGGTGTTGGATTGGTAGGGTTATTAGGATGGAGGGCTGATGTGGAGCAGTGTAGGTTATGTTTACTACTATGATATGTGGTGAAGAGTGGTACCCTGACTTACAAGTGCTCCGACGAGTGTTGTACTAATCGTTATCTATCTATATATCTATCTGTCTATCTATCTATATGTTTTTAGCTTAGTCACAAAAAATGACATGTATGTGTAAGGATGAAAAGTGTATAAAAATACATATTCAGTGCTACCTTGACATACTATTACCACAAGTTACAAGGTTTCCGTGTTACAAGTTATAAGTCGATTTTTTGCTTTGTGTTGTCAGCTAAGTACGAGCGACCTTCAAGAACGCTAATGTTAATGAATTCACTAAATATATTAAAGTTTCCAAATTTTTTTTTTGTGTGCAACAATCCTCTGTTTGGATTTTTTCTTTTTTTACAATCCTTTGTTTGGTGTTGCCCAAAATCAAGACTGAGGGAAGGTAGTGATTATATACATTCTATGTATTTCCGTTTTTGCTACCCACGTTAAGTTGGTTCTGAAAAATATTGCTCAGGCTGTTCTTAAAGTATTTTGTTGGCCATGTTCTCTTCTCTGATCAAATTTAAGGGAGGAATCTTTTTCTCTAAGTTCTTTGATAGTCTTGGCTGAAGTCAGTTTGTCTGTCGGCTCCTCGTTCACTGGCCATTCACTGACGGCCTCCGTCTTTGCAGCTCACTCAACTTCTGTCTGTGCTGTTCTCTCAGCCTCTGTCTGTTGAAGCGTCAAAAAGGACCCAGCTTAAATAATTTCTAAACCTGGGACTCCTCAAGTTCCAGCTGGCATGAAGATATTAGCATTTCCTTCTTGTTTCAAGTGGACCTTCAAAGTTTTGGCAAAAGTCCAGCCCCCCCCCCCTAGTGTTAATCCACCAATCGAATCCAACTTCCGTTTGTTCATATCACTGATCTCCATCACCTAAGTACCGCCCCCTTTTCTCTCCTAGTTACTCTCGAAATCAATCGGTCACCACTTCGGCCACCCTAGTAGTTTTCAACAAGGATTTGTCTCAAAAAAAAAAAACATCTGGTTTTATTTTTTTATCTAAAGTTTCATTTTTAGTTTTTTATTACATCTTGAATTCCGTTTATATGGAAAAATCTTTCCCTTTTTCTCTTATGCCCAAAATAAATTCTGACCAAAACAATAAAGGTTTCAGTTTGGTTGACCAAGTGGAATCACCACGGGTCGTGGGGTCATTATCCGCTTATGGTCCAGACCTATCCTCACCGTTGGAATATTTTGTTCTAATGCTGGTTGCTCAAGCCATAACCAGGTCACAACGATGCTGTTGTTTTGATGATTTCGAATCTTCCTCGGATTTCCAATTCCCCCAGACTCTTTAGCAAACCCTTTGGCTCCAATTACGATTGGTACGACCTTTGCCTTCATGTTCTACAGTTTTTCAGCTCTCTGGCTAGGTCTAAGTATTTTTTTCGTTTTCTTTCCTTTTTACACTGTGATCCGCCGGGACTGCAAGTCCACAAGATGACAAGTTTTCTTAACATTATTAATTAATACTAGGTTTGGTCTCCTGGCCGGGATTAGATGATTTGTCTGTATCTCAAAGATTTTATGCGTCTCGTTCTCTAGGATGATATTATTATTATTATTATTATTATTATTATTATTATTATTATTATTCGCTCCTTTTGAGTTTTCACATCAGCATTAGCTGATGGTCTTTCTCTGGAGTCTGAGTGACAGCAAGTCTCCTCAGATCTCCAAGACTCTTCTGAGTATTCTGGCAGATTGCAGCAGTGCATTGTATTATTATTATTATTATTATTATTATTTTCCTCGAATGTTTATTAAATAATAATTGAGTTTTTATAATCGAGGAGAAAGGTATTGTTTAAAAAATAAAATATGCAGGAGATTTTTAATAAACATTGGACATTCTTAAAACATACAGAAATTATGTAATTAGTATGAATGGAAAATCGTTAAACAATAATAGAAACATCTGCTTTTAGCCATCCATACGGGCTTTTATACAAACAGAACACAGTTTTGATTTGTCGTTTTTAATTACTCTTACTACAACCGCAACTCTTCCATGAGATACTCGAAATTATCATCCAGGATATCAAAATCGAAATAATTTTATATGATATAACAAAATACAGTATAAAACATGCTTTTAATTACGGTAAAATCAACGTTCTTTTTCACAATTACATTTGTGCTGTTTTGTTGCAATTAAAAGTGCGCCAAAAATGTTACAATACGGTTCAAAATTTATTTGAATATAAAAGGGAGAGTTAGAAATTATCCACGCTCTTTGTCACATCATTTCTTTATTATCGCCACACTGCGTTCTGCGCGTGCGTGCTTTTAGTTGGCACTGTTGAGGTCACGTGATCGAAGTTTGAGACTGATTGCGCCATTTTGCTTGCTTTCTTTACAATGTAAATAATGGTCGCTTCTCTAGCAGTATGCATCAAGGAATTGAACCGACGTCTCTGGTCGAAAGGGTTCTCAGGGGCTGAAATTTCTCGGACTCTTTTAGTACAACCGCATAGAATGAGGAAATTGGGATATTTAAAATCGCTGGACAAGCGTGATGCACGAAGCCGGAACAGGACGCCCGTCAATATCCACCACTGATGAGAAGATTCTTTAACGTTGTGGTATTTTCACAGTACCAAAATGATATAAGTAACGTAGCGGTGGTGGCGATATATTCACCGTACTAAAAAAGTCTTCTGCGCGCGTGGCGGTCATCTTGTTTGATAAAAAAAGGGACAACGCGAGAAAATATATCTTCACCGGCTGTTTAGCTTTTATTTCCAAGGCTCGTCTCGTGGGCTAATCGGAAAAGAGGAGGAAAGGCAGAGAGAAAGAGAGAGAGAGAGAACACTGTTAAATTACTGTGACCCATAACTAGGCACCGAGAGCCCCGTCCGTTACCCTACGCGTCCGAAAGCAAAAAAGAGACCGGTACCTTTCCTTCGTTGTTCACGTCACCACGTGACTTCCGGTTCCGGTCACACCCGAAACTTCCGGTTGACACTCAATTCCTCCATTCGGGGGTCAACGCCCCGGTCAAACTGTTTTGTGTTCATTACTATTTTTAAAACCTTTACTCTCTCACTTATTTCTTCTTCCTCCTTTTCTAAT
Source organism: Doryteuthis pealeii (assembly GCA_023376005.1). NCBI lineage: Eukaryota > Metazoa > Mollusca > Cephalopoda > Myopsida > Loliginidae > Doryteuthis > Doryteuthis pealeii. The sequence continues at coordinate 8,945,386 of CM042155.1, forward strand.
ATAGTAGTTCTCGCTCACAAAAGTCAGAACCTTCATTATCTCGTTACAATTCAGCAAGTTCGAGAGATGGTATTGGTAAACCGGTGAGTTATCATCGTTGAGTTAGCTTGATATCAGCAGATTAGTCATGGTTCTCCCAATGAAATCATCCACGATAAACTCCGCTTCCATAAGGCAAGAGAACCTATAATCTTTTAATCCTCCTCGTATTGTTGATGAACACGAGAAAGAAAGATTGTAGTGAATCGAGTCCGAACTCACCAGACTCCAAGCGTCCTCGATGCTTAGTTTGTACTGTCGCAGGCGCCATCTGTCGTTCCGTTGCCGCGCGGTGGCTCAGGGGTAGAGTCTCGGGCTCTGCATTCTGGAGCCACCGGCCCATGCCACTTATGCGCGGTAACAGAACGACAGATGTCGGCTGCGACTGTACAGAGTAAGCATCGAGGACGCTTGGAATCAGGTGAATTCGAACCCATTTCCCTACAAAGATATAAGTAAAAAAAAAAGTAAAGTCGTCGGGGCGGCCTAAAGTCGGTATCAGCCAGTCAGTGAAGGAGTCTATCCTCTTTTCAATAGCGCTACACCAAGGAGATTGTTTTTGATATCTGAGGTGGGGCGCCACACCTACCATCAGCTTCTTACTTTACCGCACAGATCCTTGTCCTACTCATACGCTGAGTTGGCGAGGACCGTTATCGAACTAGGAACCTAGTGTTATGGTGATTTACCACGCACCCATGAACTCTTCCAACTATAAATAGCAGCAGGTTCTGCACTTAAGCGAGAGTTAATATTTCAGCCGATAGCTGATAGGACAGCCTCACGAGTTACGTTTCATTTGTATATGTTTGTACTACTGTTCTTTGTTAATATATTTGTTTAACTCATTTATCTCTTTATTCTGGCCCCTAACCAGGCCACAACAAATAGAAAGTGAAAGAGCAGAATATCATAAAGTTTAAGATTTTGACTAGAGCTTTACAAAACAGGCACTAGCTTCGCACTATCTTCCTATATCTGGCTGCTTTATTAAAAGAGAATTACTTTAAAAAGTTTACAAGAATACTAAGGTAAAATGGAATATTCAATTTTATGTAAAATAATTGTGCAATAACAAAAGTAAGATTTTCCATGTGCTGGGGTCACAAAGAAACTGTTCGTGCGGCTATTCGCAACACTTTTGTCTTTGTGCATGCGTGTGTGCTTGCCCTTGATTTAGCAGTCATTTCTATTCGAATTCTCGATTGGTTTGATTTGGGTTATTTGTTTTATGGCATATCAACCCTTTTCGGGTCATTTAATGCTGAAACAAGTCATTTTGATAAAAGTTTCTATGTTTCAAGTTCATAATATCTTCAAATTGGTATAAATAATTTTCATTAACTTCATTTGGTTTGGTCTGTTTTTTTTTTTTAAAAAGAATTTTGCTCCGACTTTGCACCCATATAATTTATACTTTTGTTAAAAAATATAGAATGTGTATCCATACTACAGTTTTATCAAAAGATCATATATATATTTCCCTCTCTAAATAATAATAATAATAATAATAATAATAATCTGAAATAAAGAAACGAAAATATAAATAATATTAATTACAAAAGAAAAAGATTTAATCTAAATTTGAACGGATGCTTCTCGCACCCAACCCCCCGGGAATGATTCTCGCACACCCAGAGGGTGGGATTTCCTCTGGTCGGAAACCCCTGGGTTAGAAGAAGCCATGAAGATAGCCAAAGACTACAAGAAACAGAAGTGAATAAGAAATAAAAACCAGCTACGCAATAAAGTTAGTAAAGATTAAATATGAGGGTATAACCACGGCTGCACTCATTAGAATAATAGAAACGAACTCTTCCAGTAGTGTTGTTGTATACTGCTTCTTCAAACTCACGCTACTCTGACTCGTATACGTTGCGGGTATACAGCGGACATCGTTCCTGACCCCTAGATGATGTATCTAGTAGTCAGCAATTGAACTTCAACAACAACAGATACGCGTATACAAAAGATGACTCTTCTTTATTTTCTTCGGTGTGTGGTAGGTGAGTGGCGGGCATGGAAAGTGACACTACGACTACTTAGGTGTGGTGGAAGGTGGTGGGCGAGCCTCACTGCTCGCTAGCAGCGCCCGACCGTATCGACGGTCAGACACCTTGTGCTCTCTGCACCGTCTCTTCGGGTTCTCTCTTTGTGGGGTCTGTCCGGGTCTGCTTAAGTACCGACGACCGCCCACACATTCCTTTGTTCCTTGACCGGAAGTCCTTTCCCTTTGTTCAAGTTAGCGTTTGTCCAGATGAGTCCTTTGTCACACCTCTTTTGTTATACTAAGATTTCTGTCTCGCCTATCTATTGTCTTCTCAGTTCAATTTTCCTTTGTCTTTTCGACTTCCCGCGCAAAACAAACAGTCAATCTGCAACAGTGTGAACCCATACGTGTATATAACAATTCCACATTTAGCAAACGGGGTGGGTAATTATCAACTTGTGAAGAGTTGGTAACATTAGCAACCTGAAGCCCGTGTGAAAAACTAAGGAAAAATAGTAAATACCAATCCTATAATGGTACCCGAAGTTGGTTAGTAAGTATCGTTCTTCGACAACCCTCCAGTTAGACATTTATACAGCTCAACTTACTTTAATACATGAACAAATTGATAATACTCCGGATGAGGATCGAACCCATTCCACCAACGGCGTATAACGAACCATCAAACTGCTTTGTGAAACATTTACACTGTTCAATGCAAATCAGATTCGTTGCTCTAGAAAAAAGCCGGTAAGACAACGTTACTTAACCTTGCTTTAAAGCAGACAACCAACTTAGACAGTTTCTGAACTTAGTCTAGTATATGTCAATAATAATAAAACAGTCAATGAGAATCGAATAAACTACACGCACAATCGAGAGAAAGGAAAAGCTGGCATGACTTGTTCTTGGGAAAGCCTACCAGGATATATTTGCTAAGTTTAACTTAGTCTGGCACAGGGCCAAGAAGGGGAGTGGATATACTGACCCCCCCCCCCGCATGATCACATTGTGAGACATGGTCATTTCTAAGCGGAATTTACCAGGTTTAAATCTAGAGCTTTCCTTCTTCCAGACCAGTTGCCATTCGAGGTTAAAGAGCCCAGTCTGACCTTAGAGACCTGACAGGAATCTGACTGGGAATACAACTATAGCAATACTATCACTATCTCTCTCTCTCTCTCTCTCTCTCTCTCTCTCTCTCTATATATATATATATATATATATATATATATATATTATATATATAAGGAACTAACGGAGTCAGCCACTTCCCACCTTTGTTTAATTTAAAACAGCTAATCAGGATAATCTCCTGATTAGATATTCTCTATATATATATATAATATATATATATATAATATATATATATATATATTGTGTGTGTGGTGTGTGTGTGTGTGAGAGAGGAGAGAGAGAGAGAGAGAGTGTGTGTGGTGTTGTGGTGGGGCATGTGTGCGTGTGCACGCCGCGCGTGTGTGTGTTTGAGTTTGGCTATTATTTTTTTACTATAAAGTTTGATCCTTTCTTGAAATAGGATGTAGTATATTTTAATTGTTTACAGTTGGTATGTCCTCAAAGTGGAGAGATGTATCAGATATAATCCTCGTCTGTTGATCCTGTTGGTCTTTCCTTAAAGCAGTCCATCACAAGTAATTTGAGGACAATTTATCCACGCCGTCAAATAGTAAATTAAATAGATGTTTGGCGTTTTTTGATTGGTCTATTCAGTCACTGCCACTTAGAATAGTCCATAAGTATTAGTGATTTTTCTCACAACTTATACAAAAATAATCCAACAACAATCATATAGTTGCTAGGAATTGGTGGGACCAGCTGATCGATCAAAGAAGGCATCTCCAACCAGCCATGTTCATTTACTAATAATAATAATAGTTTGAATAATGTACACATAGATAAACTCCTGACCTAAACACGTGTAAGTGATATTGATTAAAATTATCCTTTATTATCCATTCTGTACTTTCTTTCCTTTATTCATTCTTTCAACATACCGTCGGATTCAATTCCAGTTTCCTTTTTACACACACACACACACACACACATACATATATATATATATAATATATATATATATAATATATATATATATATACTAATCCTATTAGTAAACCCGTGCGGTAGAAAACAAAGGGCAAATAATTTGTTAGTAAAGTATACTACCAAAAATCCCCAGGGGAAAAAACGAAAAAAAGAAAAGACCAAGAGGGTTGCCACCAACCGAAGAATAATCGATTAACACTATAACATTTGGCGAAAGCCCCCCCCCCGCCCACACACACACATAATGCTCAAAGTAGAGTGATACATGGGATAACTCAGTCACCAGGATTCCATCTTCCACCATTAAGCGTCGCCACCTATAGCTAACAAGTGGTCCCCCCATTGGGGGTCTTATCCCTTTGCAGGGGTACAGTCTGTGTATTCCGCAGTCCTAGCTGACTAGGCGGATTTAAAAAAAATGTGGGTTCATGCCTCTATTAAGAGTACTAGCAAATATATGCACCCTCCAGGTGCAAGTATTTGAATTTTAATGTAATGAAATATGTTAAATTTGAAATACTTTTGAAACTAAATAAAAATCAAAATAAAATGATTTGAAACAGAGGGGGTATAATCGAAGAATAGAACAACTTTGAAACTAAGTCTTCCATCATTTTTCATCACTCCCTCCTTTTATTGCTGAATTTTCCCTAATTTAACTATTTAGTTAAATTAGGAAGTAAAGAATAAAATTACTGTTATTTCTTTATATTTAAAGGATTTCTTTTAAGATTTATCCCCGAGTTTTTTGCTCATATTCATTAAGAAAAAAACAAACAATTAGAAATCAATAATACCAAGCGCATATTTAATAAAATTAAACTTTTAATATCAATATGCAAATTAGCTTTCCTGTTCACACTGTAACCCGCTATTTTGTTGCATATATAAATACAATTGCATGTATTATTGTATGTAGATATGGTCAAAAGTATTAATAAGGTATAACAATTTTATCAATAATTGAGGTTTAAATAAAGATAAATTCATGGTGATTGTGACGTCAATATACTAAGGGAATTGTAACTTGAGTAGTGATTTAGTTTCGGCTTCAGACAGACAAACACACAATCTCCATTATAATAAGATTTGTTCTAAGTTAACATAAGCCAATCTCAACCCAAATTTAACATCAGTTTCTGATTCAATGTTTCATGTTAAAAACTGTTACGTACCTACGCATGAAATGAACGTCATGAGGAAAGACAGAGAAACAAAAAAACAAAAAAATATAAGAAAGCTTTTAAAGCACTTAAGAACAAACGTGAACGTTAAAACGTAACTTTTATATAAAAGAGAGAAACATACAAAATAAATTGAGAAAGAAAAGTAAATAGAATGTAACAAAAAAAGTGGATACTAACTGACCTTTCGGAAGGAATTGAAAAGAAATAGTTAAACTGTGATTCAAATATTGAAGAACAAAATAATATTGAAATAGAAGACATAAATGCAACCATTTAAAGAACAAACAAAATCAGGTAAAATGACAATTGAATTTATTCAATACCAGTTTGTTTAAAGCTAATATTAAAACACTGTCTTATAAATGTATATATATATGATAGTCACTTAGAACTGGAATAACTTATATACTATATATATATATATATATATATATATATATAGATAGATAGATAGATAGATATAGATATAGATATAGATAGATATATATAGATATATAGTTAAAAAAAATTTGAGATAAAATAAAGAAATCACAGTGATCAACCACAAATTTGTAGGAGCTTTATTTATTTATTTAATTGTTGAATTTTTTAAATATAATTGTTTTACATAAGCAACTACCCAGGTTTCAAGCTATATTGCTATCATCAGGTTGCTAATAATTCTTCAGGTGTTTAAGTAAAGACATTTCTTGCTGTTATGTTTTTGGACCGCAAATTACGTCGGTTGATTATTGTGGACGCTCTTTATACTTTAGATTATGTTTTTGAATTTTTGCATTTTTTAAAAAACAACGTTATATATATATATATATATATATATATATATATATATATATATAGACGACTCGGTATTGGATCAGGAAAAAAAGTTTATTTCTAAGTATGTAATTAATTGGTGGAGAGACTTTCCGTGATTGGTTATCGCAATTACGTGATGCGCCTAGAAGTTTTGGTGCTCATATTCAATAGACATATTTGGACCGATTTCATGAGCAGTGGACCAGATGTTGTCTCTGAGAATTATTGACTTAATAGAAGATACCAGATACCTTCAATTTCCCTCTATAACAGACTGGTAAGTCTCTCAAAATTGACTCTATATATAGTTTTGTATTGTTAGTCGTTGTTTTATTGTTTAATAACCCGTTAGAATTGAACTAAGTTTTTATTCATTCATTTGTTGTTGGTCTTAGAATAAACGCTATACAAACACGATATCGATTACAGACTGCATATTGGAATCGTGGGAGACTGTTTGTTTTACTAATTTCCTTTGGAAAGTCATGAACCATTTTTTTCAATGAGAATGGAACCTTGTTGGCTGAGCAGTCTATTACATACATCACTCCTCTTTGGTCCTTACTAAGGCTAGACGGTCGGTCGGAGAGGCCCCCTCCGATCAATCAGTTGCTCACATCAACTTCGAGTAACTGATCGATTGTCCCGATCCTATTGTCCTTTTGGCAAGCCCTAATCCTGTTTTATTATAAATTTTCTAGAGGTCATTGGCTGAGTGTCATATTGTCCTGGGTATGACGTTAAACTCAATCTGGTGTTGACGTCTCAGGAAACAAATAAATAGATAAATTTATCATGTATAATTTTCTACCTTTACTCATTTTGGGATTTCATCTTTGCTCATTTAGCGTTTGTTTTTTGTTAAGAATCCCGAAAAACTTTGAATAATACACTATTTTTAAAGTCTTAATTGCCACGTTAGGAAACTGGACAATTTCCACCTTAGATGCCTACACCACATTCCACGCATGTGCTAGCAGGACAAAGCACCCAACCCAGACGTGCTGGAACGAGCAAACGTAAACAGCATGCCCGTCATTATCTGTGAGAGAGGCCTGCGTTGGCTTGGTCACGTCAGGAGGATGGACAAAGGCCGCATCTCAAAAGACCTACTGTATGGTGAATTAGTAGATGGCACCCGACTGGTAGGGAGACCACGCCCGCTCATTAAATATGTCTGCAAGAGGGACATGAAGACATGCCACATCAACACCAACACATGGGAGACTTGTACAGAAGACCGTGCGCCCTGGCGACTCCTCATCAAACAAGGAACGAAAAGGAGCGAAAAAGAGAGGAAAGAAGCTGTCACAGAAAAGAGAGCCAAAAGGAAGGAGAGACAACAGCAACTCCAGAAAGCATCACTGTTTGTTTGCAGTCACTGCACCAGAGATTGACATTCAAAAATTGGTCTGTTCAGCCACTCATGCAGTTGCATATTCTAAAAAAAGTGGACACTACGCCATCATCTTTAGTAGACGGAAAGATGCCAACGAATTTCCCGATGATTTTGATGATATTTTCTTTACCGTATTTTTTTGGTCACATTTTTATTTGAGCTTGTTGCTCTGTTTTCAGTTCGACAGAGCGCCTTTCATCAGTTCTCCTCCATCCTCTCCTAGCCTCACTCCCAAAAAGATCTGGTTTCCTGATGGAATATGGACATTTCTAAATGGATTCTTTCAGGAGGAATGATATCTCTTTGCCATAAGTCATAATGCCGGTCGAATTCCTCTTAATTCTCTGGCCTCTCTATCATTCTGTTTAGCAAAGCATCCGTTATGTGAATACATTTGGATCATGCTGGGATGGTTTACTATCTCTAGCCAATTTACATCCACGTTTTTCAAAGCTGCGCAACCCAGAATTGATGGTGCTTGCTTGTGGCACTAAACCAACAATTTGGTGTATATGCACTTTCAATATATCTTGCTGATTTCACTTAGTATAAAACAGGAATCCCATGCCTAGATGCGAGCGTAGGCATAGATCTGTGCAGTCATGTATAAAGGAGAACACACCAGTCACTCATATGTAAAAGTCGACGGGGCGGCCTAAAGTCGGTATCAGCCAGTCAGCGAGGGAGTCTATCCCCTTTTCAATAGCGCTAGACCAGACCAAGGAGATTGTTTTAGCGTCGGAGGTGGAGCGCCACACCTACCATCAGCTCCTTACTTTACCGCACATACACCTGTGCTACTCATACGCTGAGTTGGCGGGGACCGGTATCGAACTAGGAACCTTGTGGTTTCTAGCCGAACGCTCTACCGACTGAGCTAACTCAGCCACTCATATGTAGTGAACTGTATTCATAAGTAACTAGTGCTCAATATCAGTGATAGAGCATGTATATCAAAGTTTTGGTAGCGTGAATCTGAAGTCAACAGCTCTTCGTAACTGACAGTTTCTCGCCTATGTAATTTTCAAACAAAGTCTTACTTGGTTAAAAAATAACATAGGCGAGAAACTAAAGGCGGTGGATGAGGCTCACCCAGCAGTTTATTAATTTCTGTTGTTGTACGCGCTTATTAACATTTTTGATTTTCATAAAATGCCTTTATATTGTTGTATTGTCCTCACCCGGAAGATGAAGCTTCCGGCAAAAAGACAAAGAGAAATATAAAAATATATATTTAAAAAAAGGGGGAAACGGAAGCAAGGCTTTCTGGTCAAGGAAGCAGGAAGAAGATAAAGAAATATATAACAAATGTCCGTTATCAGATCAAAAGATAAAAATGCGTAGGCATATTAGCGGCTGTAAAAACCAGATCAAAAGATAAAGATGCGTAGGCGTGTTGTCAATATAAAAAGCCAAAAAGTCGAGCCGACAGAGAGAGATCCCAGCAAACAGCCGATAGCATCACGCCGTTTCCCGTCAACCCTCGGGCATTTTCCACTGTGAACACTCGTCGCCGTCTTCGCCAGCCACCGGCATTTTCATTGTGAAGCTATACGCCCCTCACCTACCTACTCACCGAAGAGGAATAAAGAAGGGTCCTATCTTTGTATATACGTATCTGTTGTTTATTGAAGTCCAGTAATCTGTAGTAGCCGACTACTACATACTTCACTACGTGACCATATATACCCGCAACGTATACAGATACACGATTTAGAGTAGCGAAGAAGGCCGCTACGTAACAATATCATCATCCGCCATTTTGTTTTTGACGGACTTGATCATTTAAGAAAGACTGAAATCAAGGCTGAAGAGAATGCTGTTCTATGAAAGCAACAAAGAGATGAATAAACTAAATAAAGATAAAACGGCGATCTCAACCAGAAGAAGAGAAGAAGAAGAAAACAGGGAAAAGTTAAAAAGAATGCCCATTATAGTTGCAAATAACTGGAAACGAAAATGTAGGAGAATAGAATTAAGAATAAGAAGAAGACAGCAAAGGAATCTATGCTCTTTTCACTTGCGGTAGACCAGGGAGATGGATCGTCACACCTACCTTACGCTCCCAACTTTACCGCACATATCAGATTACCCAATCTGTGCTACTCATGCACTGAATTGGCGTTATCGACTCCGGAACCTTGCGGTTCCTAGGCGTATGCTCTACTGACTGAGCTTTTATTACAGAATCACACTGGATACTAGAGAGTATAACATTGCTAAGTGAAATGTGCCGAGAGGCTCTGTTTTTTTAGTGTATACAGATATAATCTTACTGTAGCGAGATGACGAAGGTCTTGAGTTTTGCGAGGAATACTATTAGAAAAGGAGGAAGAAGAAATAAGAGTGAGTAAAGGTTTAAAGAAAAGTGATGAACACAAAACGGTTTGTCGGGAATTTGACCGGGGCGTGACCCCCCCTAATAGAGAATTGAAAGCCAACCGGAAGTTTCGGGTGTTGACCGGAACCGGAAGTCACGTGGTGTCATAGAACGACGAAGAAAAATACCGCTCTTAATTTAACAGTGTCCTCTCTCTCTCTTTCTCTCTGCTTTCCTTCTCTTCCAATACAACCCACGAGACGAGCCTGAAAATAAAAGCTAAACAGCTTGTGACGATATATTTCTCGCGTTGTACTTTTTATCGACAAGATGACCGCCACTTGCCGAACACCTTTTTAGTGTCGTGACTTTGGAGGCACGTTGACAAGATCCGCTATACAACATATATCGCTTTTAGAACGTTACATATCCGTTTTGGTACCGTGAATATATCGCCACGTTACACTTACGTGTCCAGTACCCTTTGGAGCCATCTATTTAGCACTACTGTTTAAGAGCGGAAAAGTTTTGACACTTAACCCTTTTAGTGACTTTGTCATATCTTGAATAGATTGATAAGATTGTAAAGAATGGACTGATTTTGATAATAGAAAATAATTAAATTTATTTCTTACAATAATACAAAAGTCATATAAGTAAAATGCATATCTATATATCAATACTGGTGTTCCTTTATCTTCCGACCGTTATCCTCTTGCACCACCGTCTGGTTAAAAATCATACCTTCCAAATCGACCTTCTCCTAGACTCTTTGCCTAACCAAGTTTAAAGAACCCAGTCTTTCCTAATACTTACACCTAGGTGGAGGGGGAATAGTTGGATTCATACCTTTCCGAAGGGTATTAGCGCTACGTAATAGGCAAACAGCCTCGTATGAATTAAAACCTGTTAAACTTCGCTTAAAACTTGACCTTGTGTCACATCCTGTTTGTGCGGAGGAGTTGGTAAATATGTAATACTGTTTAGATCAAACCGTCAAGCAACTGAGATGATCGTTGCACCAAAAAAAAAATTTACAACTCCATCAATAAACAAAATAGAGGACAATATTAAAGACTTAAATAAGTACTTGTCTTCTTTTAACATTCCACAACAAACGTGTATATTCCTAAAAAATCCTCAGTTTTGTAAATCAGTTTCCTGATGTGAAATCAGAATCAGCAGCAACAAGATAAAATTCTTTTTAAGCGTAAACTAGTTTGAATATTAGCGTATCAAGATTAAACTTTTCCTTGCTCTAAATTCTTTTCTTTTTCTTTTTCTTTTTCTTTTTCTTTTTCTTTTCTTTTTCTTTTTCTTTTCTTTTTCTTTTTCTTTCCTGCTAAATGTTTACCTGTTCATCTCAGTTTTGGTAATTATTCATTCTGGAAACATGTTTCTTTGAAATTATTATCTTTAACATCGTTCGATTCTAATTAGATATATTTTCCCTCCAGTATATTCCGTCCAGTATATTTTATTTAGTATTTAGTTTATGTACACACTTTTAAAATCTCATATTGCTCACACCGGACAGCAGTAGCTATTGCCTCGATATATTTAATGAGAAAATATACAATGAAGTTTTTGTGAAACTTACCCTCCATCTGCCAACACTGTTTTTTCACTTTTCTATTTCGTTGGAAAATCATTTTCTTTCATTTCCTGACACTTTACACACACACTGGAAGATAGATAAACTCAACGAAATATACAAGATATCTACTTTGAATTTGTTACGTACCTTTAATAAACTATGTGCGTCTTTCTTTAATTTATCAATGCGACATTCCATTCGGCTGTTGTCATCTTTGGGATCAACATAGCAGACATCTTGGTTTTCATCTACGAGGAAATACAGATGAATTAATGAAGAATATTCTGTGCTGTCAACATCGACTGAGCTGAAAGAATCTTTTCGATCAAATTTGATGAACATAAAAAACAAATACACTAATATTTTGAAACAAAGAAAAATAATTGCTTTAAAAAAAAACAGTTTTCCATTTTTACTTTGAAGAACAAACATCACTTCAATTATTTTGGATTGTTTTACTTGTTATTTATTTATTAGACATACACAGTTTTTTATCTGTTTATTGTATGATATACAAAGTGTGACAAAAAAGTACTTTTTTGTACTTTTTGATACACCTTGTATTCTGAAAAAAAATACCATTCCATTCATTCTTCATTGCTATGATGGTAAATAAAGCTTTAAACCTGGTACTTTTTTGACACACCTTTTATTCTGAGAAAAATTATGAATGGAACATTATTCATTTAGAATACAAGTTGTGTCAAAAAGTACAAAACATCTCGATACTTTTTTGTTACACATTGTATATACATAACGCCTAGTAACCGCAAAGTTTTATGAGTCGAATTTAACATATATTGATTGGTTAGTTAGTTGGTAGATTGGTTTTACGGCATATCAACCCAATTGGGTCATTTTATACTGAAGATGTTTTTGTTTTACTCTTGATGGGAACTAAATCTTTATCCTAAACTCAATTTTATCCTTAACACATTTTTAAACACATACATATACATACACAATGTGTGTGTATGTATATGTATGTGTATGTGTGTGTATGTATATGTATGTATAGGTATATGTTTGTATATGTATGTATGTGTGTGTATATTTGAGCGACATTGAAAGAAAATAAAAAACATAAAGGATGGGATGGAAGAAAATAAAATAAATTATGGTAAATAGGAACATATTGAAGAATAAACAAAACTACTGAATTAATGAACAGGGGTGACCCTGAATTCTGGAATGGATTGATTTAACAGTAATTCCTAACAAATTACTAACAAGCGGTCAGATATCTTGTTTTTTTATTCTTTTCTTTTATTATTATTTTTATTTTTATTCACATCTTTTATTACTCTACAGCTGAGCAGGACAGGACAATTTAAAAGTAAAGGAGGAAGGGGAAAAATCTGTTTTCAAATGCCTTAAAAGTAATAAAGAATTCATCATTCGCATCTGATGAGTCGGGAGAATTAGACACTTTGTCTAAGCTCCCCGAAATAGTCTATATGCAAAATCTCTAAGTCTTTTGTTATTTCTTTAATTATAAATTTGCTCTGTGACTCTAACAATAAGAGCACAACATTGAGCTCTCAAACTGCGACAAGTTGTTAAAAAAAAACTCCTATGTCGTAAGGAAGATTTCTTCTCTGGACTTTTGGATTATATATATATATATATTATATATATATATATATATATATATATATACAAAATGATACTAATGATAGAGGAAAAATAAAGGGTTCTACCATGGTTTCAATCAAATTGAAATGATTTATTCAGGACCCTAACCTACGGTAACTTAGTCGATGTAATTCCTTAATTAAATTAAATATATTTTTCGAATGATAACGGTTGAACGCTAAGTTATTTTTCTCTAGGGGCCGGGTTAGCTCAGTTGGTAGAGCGTGCGGCTAGAAACCGCAAGGTTCTTAGTTCGATACCGGCCCTCGCCAACTCAGCGTATGAGAGGCACATGGATCTGTGCGGTAAAGTAAGGAGCTGATGGTAGGTGTGGCGCTCCACCTCAGACGCAAAAACAATCTCCTTGGTCTAGCGCTATTGAAAAAGGGATAGACTCCCTCGCTGATTGGGTGGTACCGACATTAGGCCGCCCAGACGACTTTACTTATATATGTATATATATACATATACATAAAGGCATACACATATTTCCAAGACACCCCCATACCACTAACCCCATGACCCCTATCAGATTATACACACACAGTACAAACTCATTAATCATCAATTAACCAATCAGCATCAAGCACCCCCATATCATGCAAGCAGCCAGAAGATTACTACTATTCCGGGTCTTGAAGAAGGGATGTCACTATCCTGAAAATTTACCACGACGTCTAAATAAAAGAAACAAAAAAACCCAAAAAACTACCGAGTTTTCTGATATTTATTCCTAGATTAACATATAATGGTAACAACATTATCATAATATAGCACTTTAATGCCTCACACCAATGCCCAAACCTGGTATATGTACTTCGGATACAGATACAAAAATATATCTCAAACGGATACAGATACAAAAATATATCTCAAATATATATATATATATATATATATATATATATATATACCTATACATATACATTTCCCTTATTTACAACATCAACGACATTCAACCGGGACAGCTAAGAGGACTTTAAAAGGGACATGATCTTGTAAAATTTCGACCGTCTACTTCTGAGTCATTTGAGAGAGAGAGAGAGAGAGAGAGAGAGAGAGAGGAGAGAGAGAGAGAGAGAGAGAGAGAGAGAGAGATGAGTTCTTTTGAAGAACATTCAACATCTCCTTTAGTGTTCGTAACCAAATGTTGAGGGATCTGTGTAGAATCACGTGGCCTGCAACCTGTCCACATTTTGATCTTTGTTCGAAGTGGTTGGCGGCTATTTCAACCAACGCGCACTTACCATTCCTTTCCTGCATCATCATCATCATCATAAACATCATGTTGCTCTGACAACGATTATCATGACTTTCTCTCTCTCTTTCTATCTCTCTAGTCACCCGTCTTTATCCATCTAAACAAGAAATCATCATCAGCAGCAGCAGCATCCTGTTGCACTGACAACAACGAGTACCATGACTCTCTCTCTTTCTTTCTTTCTCTCTCTCCCGTCACCTGTCTGTATTGGTAATCAACACCAGTAGGTCTTCCGACGACATCCACAAACCAACACAGAGCTGGACCGGTATTCACTTGTGACATCTGAGGTCGATTTTAACTTTTACACGTTGGGCTTCTAAAATCATAGAAGGCGTTGTGCTAAAATTTAACTTCAAGGCACAATAAATCTGTAGTCTTCGAATTATATATATAATATATAATATATATATATATATATATATATATATGGAGATTGAAAAGTAAAATCTCTATTTTAAACTATTCATAAACTTATATGAAGTTTCATTGTAATATTCTTTATTATTAAAGATAGATTCAAAAATAGAAGAATAGAAGAGATAAAATCAATTTAATTTATAGAAGGGGGCGAACTTGACACAAATGGAAGCCGTAAAGACTAAAATGGAGATGAATAGTTGATTTCATTATATAGTTGTGGTAGGGGTGGGTGGGTGGACTTTTCATTGGCTCAAACTGACTGAGGTTTCCCTATTTAAAAGTTCGAATTCTTGTGAAGTTTATTTGTAGCAAAATGTCAATACTAGCAGCACGTAGCTACAGGGTGGCAGCTTGAAGATACCGGATTTAAGCTGTGTATGCTATCGGAGCCGATATGATGCCCACGAACCGGTAATCGATGATGATGATAGTGCATCACTGACGAGCACCCTATATGCATCTGGTGCGATGTTTAAAGTCATTGGAAATGGACTCGTCGCCCCGAGTTCAAATCCCGGATGTGATAATTGCATTTCACTTAGCGCTAATACCCTTGGGAAAGGTATGACTCCTACTCTCCCTCCAGCTATGGATAAATAGTAGGGCAGACTGGGCTCATTAACCTTGGTTGGGCAACCGGTCTAGCAGAAGGAAAACTCTGAATTCAAACCTGTTGAACTCCGCTTAAGAAATTGACCTTGTGTCACATCCTGCTCGTGCGGAGGGGTTGGTAAATATATATATGCATCTACAAGATGTATTATATGAATATTATATAGCAATTAAATCTGTGTTGTTTTTCTTTTCAGATTGTGTATTTTGTTTGTGAATGGTTGAATGACTTGAATATTGTTCGTGAATGGCTGAATCACCATTTTTCAGAAACCCTGATTGAACACCCTACGATGTTTTTCTTTGGGGTTGGTTGAAGGAGCATGTCTACGAAACCAGTGACTTTGTAAAAACTTGAAGGACGAATTATTTCTGCCATTCCACAAGATTTCCCGGGAAGATTATTTTATGCCTTTCCCAAGCTTGAGAGGCTGGAGGTGAATGCTGGTGCCCATATAAAATTTTACATAAAAAACAATATAATGTGTGTTCTCATATTTAATCTTTTGTAAAAATAATGATTCAGAAATGTATTATAAGATTTTTCATCTCAAAGTGAAGTTGGGGAAGCTTGGCTGGCGGTACCTTAGCATAAGCCGTCTGGGTAGAGGTCTCCTCAGCCTGCTTAAGGATAGACAGGGCTTCTTCCATTGCCGTGATTCCCAACTCTTTAAGCATGGCCCGATCCATCATCTTGAGGTTCTCTCTTGTCAGCTTCTCACTTGCGAATGTTGTAGCATAGCTCCTGGCTGAGTCGGGAGAGATACCCGCTTGGACAAAATATTCTTCCCAATCTTCAGTTTTAGATCCTGTTCGCAGCGTCATGTTGGATTTTGTGTCAAGTATTCAACTCTGTTACAAGATGAATGCAAGACTAAAACTAGAGTTTGGTAGGTGGCTTATATGGAGCTTTGGATTGTTCCATTATGAACTCAGGCAAGTTAATTTCCTGAGTTCTGATTGGCTGTTGGATTTCAGGGTGAGTAAGAACATGGATAAGTACCCACTCTTCAGCCATCACTTTGCATTATGCCAGCAGCATGCAAGGACTGTATTTAAGTTACAGCTTGCCTTTTGTTTTCGTCTACTAACTCGACGGTAGTTAGAAGCCCACTGCGACGGTGAGTTTCATATTGTTTCTATATCTGGAGGATAACTTCTACAGAAGTGAGTTACTTTACAATCACCCAGGATTTGAACACGCTTCTCCGTGTCTATTTTCTACGATGATAACGGTTATACCACAAATCACCTATATTATAACATTAAAGATACTGAGACCTTGATTTGATAATTTTATATTTCTTGATTTTTTTTTTCTTGTCGATTTTTTTTTTGTTGTGATTTTCAGTTATGTTTACGAGCGTATGAAAAATCAGTGAACTTCATCTTCTGTTCAGACTCTTGATTGTTGAAAATTATCATCGGTCTGTACTTATCTTTGGAGTAAGCGCAGAAAGCAACATCACGCGCACAAACAACAAGGTTTTTTTTTGTTTTGTTTAAGTAGACACTTGAGATTTCTGTAAAAAGAACAAACACATTTCCGAGAAATTGCTGATAACCTTCAATAAAAAATAACAATAACAAGATTTAAAAAAATATCAAAAAAACATTTTTTTTGGTTGCAAAACTGCATATTATAAAGAATCAGTGAGAATCTAGTCGGCAAAAAAAGAGAAGAAAAAAATTTATATCTAATTTGGTTTTTCCCATCGAAAATAAATCAGAAAAACACAATATTTTAGTTGCTATCTCCTTAAGATCAGTTAGATAGACAAAATGTTCAACACGTAGAGTAAAAAAGAAACGGTTATCGCTTTTAGTCATGTATGTTACGTTTTTATTGGCCATCCTTTAGGCTTCAAGGAAGAAATCCTTGTCTAGCAGAATTCCTTGGTAAAGAATACTTTGGTTGTTCCTTAGTACTCCTCAGTATTGCAAGTCCTTCGTCAATGGTTGCAAATGGACGTCTATTCAGTATCAGTGATTTAGTAGTCAGCTATTAACGCATTATGCCAGTTGATTGGCGGAGGAATAGACAACGTGACCTCGCCCAGTCTATACATTTAGGTGGTGTATTGTAGGACACCATATATATCGAAATTTTAGGGACCTCACGTGGTGTAATGGTTATCAAGCTAGATTAGTAGACCATTGTTAGTGAGTTCGATTCTCATTGGGCGCCCCATACCTCTGGCCTTGTGCCACATCTAAGCTAAGCTTAGTAAATAACTATATATCGAAATATTCCAACAATGTTCATATTTATGTGATCGGACTGAAAGGTTCTCAGGCAAATCAAGGAATAGAATATTTATTTTATATTATATGGATTATTAGGACTATTCTCCTCACCTTTATATTTTACCTAAACAACGTTTCGGTCGATGTTCCCTCCGACTTTCTTCAGGTGTTTCTTGTCGATTTCTGGAACCTTTTCGGACTCGGGAACTTTTTTTCAAACTCAGGAACCTTCTCGTCGAACTGGGAAGCCTTCATTTCGTAATCGGGAGATTTCAGAGAACTTCGATCCGAACCCTTTATTCAATCCACGGGATAAACTGTTCTCATTCCGTTAACCAGGATCGAATACAAGTGTTAGGCTGTGTTAAGCATTCTATATTTTTACGCACATGGCCAGGATTGGAACTGCAACCTAGAGATGTACACACTGTCCTGTCTGTGGCTCTGCTGATGAGGCCTAATAGACTGAAATGTACATACAGAGATTGACTTTTTCTCGATTTGTATACGCTTTACATTTAAACGGATATGCACGCCTAATTCATTTAATTATAATTAATTAATTAACAAATTAGGTATGACTTAAATTAAGCACATAATCTCCCCAAAAATTGTCGGCCTTCGCCATTTCAAACACATTGTTTGACCACTTCATATATATATATATATATATATATATATATATATATATATATATATATATATATATAGGATTGGAAGTAAAGTCTTGTCTAATGCAAAGTAATATTTATTTAAGCGATCCAGAACGTTGACAAAGATATGTGGACCAAAAGGAAGACTATTTACAACATTCTAGAGACACTGACGAATGATGTTTTGTTTATATTTCTCAATTTACATGTCTTTATTGGGTAAATAAATCCTATTTTGTATTTCTTTCCAATCCTATATGCATATATATATATATATATATATATTATATATATATATATATATATATTCGTTCCAATCCTATAATATATATATATATATTATATATATATATATATATATATTCATCAAAAAGTTACTATCATGGATTCATTTCAGTAGAATAAGTAGTTAATCAAAAAGGGTTAAAAAATGTATCTCGTAAAATATAGAGTAGAAAAAAAGCTTTTCTCTCTCCCACGGTTTCGGTGTTTAAGGCACATCTTCCTCAGGAGAACCCAAAATTATAGGTAGCTGAATTTATATATGCTTGTCTGGTATATCAATAATTGTCTTGTATACTATAATTCTAAACCAAACAAGTATATATAGAATTAGCTACCAATAATTTTTAGTTCTCCTGAGGAAGGTGTATCTTGAACACCAAAACCGTAGAAAGAAACAAATTTATACAACTATATATATATATATATATATATATAATATAATTATAATATATAATTATGAATATAATTTAACTCATTAAAAATCGTTATATCATTTTATGAAAGATTTAAAGCAAATAAATTTGCCTATGGAAGTTATTGGAATTTTACCCTCTCAGCTGCAATTCAGTTTTTAATCATCTCGGCAATATCACGTCAAATATTAAACAGATGAACTCGCTGCGTTGCAATTAGCCTCCTAAGGTCTCAACCATGCGACCTTTTTACACGCTGCATATATTAGAAGCACACAAAAACTGCCTCATGATCGTGTTAAAAATATTTGTCAGAATTTTGCTAGAATACAAATGTATCTCATAATGTTTTTTTTATGGTTAGGTTTCCCGGGACCTTATTTCGATTTTCATTTTGGTATCAATTTTTCATGGAAGAAGAATCAAAAGTAGAAAACCACCAAATAAAACGCAGTTAACGTCTCTTCTTAATAATCATTGTAGCGTTATGGTTGTCATTTAGAATGGAGTGAAAACGTATCGATAATAAAAATCAGGGTGTACTTATCTCAAGTCGGGTCTATTTCGAAAGGCTCGAATCTGGTTGCTGGATCTGATGTTGTATTTCTTTGATGTTTTAAGTCTGGAACCAACTTGGGATGCTGGAAGATATCTCTTCTTGTGCTATTTATAGTTTTTGATCAATAAAACAAGTGGAACTTATTTGTTCATTATTAAATAATTAAAAGGGCATATTTAGCTCAGTATAGCATTGGCGCGCCGAATCACAGGGTTCCCATTCAATACTGACCCCCAACAAGACAGCCCATGGATAGCAGGGTTTGGATTGTGCGGTCAATGGGGAGATGATGTAGCGTATCTCCCCACATCATACACTAAAATAAATTCTTCCTGGTCTAGCACTATCGAAAAGAGTACAGACTCCTTCACTGTCCGACTTATACCGACAATAGGTTAATTCCACATTCTTTACTTAATTTTCTTTATAACACACTACGTTAAACATATCAAATGAGATAGTTTTATCTCAGATTTTCTAATAGAATTTCGATTAAAATGTTATTGACTTATCTTTAATTTATAAGAAGATTTATTGAAGTATTTTATATTTACTTGCACAAGGAAGCGCGTTGGTGTAATGGGTTAAAGTCTTGGGAAATGGATTCGTCGCCACCGAGTTCAAATCCTGTACGCTGGTAATTTCATTTCCCTTAGCGCTAATACCCTTGGAAAGATGAATTCTACTCTCCCTCCAGCTTATGCGGTAAATAGTAGGGCAGACTGGGCTCTTTAGTCATGGTTAGGCAACGGGTTAAGAGAAGGAAAACTCTGAATTCGAAACCTGTTGAACCCGCTTAAGAAAATTGACTGTGTCGCATCCTGTTCGCTTGCTGAAGGTAGGTAAATATATATATTTCTGCACGTCCAGAGATTAACTCGTGTCACCGTAACCATTTTCTACGGACGATAACCATTACAGATGTTGCACCTCTGAACTCAATAACTATAGGTCGCATAGTTTTGTTAAAAATATTTA
>CM042155.1:8965945-9010945 GCA_023376005.1 Doryteuthis pealeii
AAGAAAGCTTGCACTCTAAGATAAGACGAAAGTTTATTATTCACGATCTAGTAATTATTTAAAATACAGTGTGGATAAAAGGAAATAAACTTAAAAAAAACTACTATTAAAACTCTAGTCAAGATATTGACATTACTCTACACAAGTATTATAGAAAGGCGCCCAATCCTAGAGTTATGGTTAGTGAGCTAGTCTTACAGATCAATTACTACTAAATAGCGGGTTCGATTCTAACTGGATGCTCTGTACCATTGATGTAATTATATAATCGACAGATTGAATAAGATTATCATCGACAGATTGAATAAGATGCAAGAACAGAAAAAAAGGCTTTAGCACTCTAGATAAGACGAAATTTTATTATTCAGAAGATAGTAATTATTTGAAATACAGGGTGGATAAAAAGGAAATAAACTTTTTTTAAAAACCCAAAAATACTATTAAAAACTCTAGTCAAGATATTGACATTACTATAAACAGTATTGTAGAAAGGCGTCCACTCGTAGAGTTATGGTTAGCAAGCTAGTCTTACAGATCAATTACTACTAAATAGCGGGTTCGATCCTAACTGGATGCACAGTACCATTGATGTAATTATATCATCGACAGATTGAATAAGAAGCAAAAGGGGGGGGGGAAGCTTTAGCATTCTAGATAAGACGAAAGTTTATTATTCACGATATAGTAATTATTTGAAATACAGGGTGGATAAAAAGGAAATAAACTTTTTAAAAAATAATATTAAAACTCTAGTAAAGATATTGACATTATTCTACACAGTATTATAGAAAGGCGCCCAATACTAGAGTTATGGTTAGTGAGCTAGTCTTACAGATCAATTACTACTAAATACGGGTTCGATCCTAACTGAATGCACTGTACCATTGATGTAATTATATCATCGACAGATTGAATAAGATGAAAAATAAAAAGAGAAAAAAAAGCTTTAGCACTCTAGATAAGACGAAAGTTTATCATTCACGAGATAGTAATTATTTAATATATATATATATATATATATATATATATATATATTAATGATTTGAAGGCCAATACAATGCACATAAAAATAAAAACAAAAAAAATTGTCCCTGAAGATAAAGTTTACTTTGAAATCGATAAGACAAAAAAAGATCTTTTTGTTTTTATTTTTTATGTGCATTGTATTGGTTTTCAAATCATTAATATATAATAACATAATTAACAATGCATCAAGCAAATTACCAATTACTATATATATTATATATAATATATATAATATATATATATATATATAGTAGAAAGGCGTCCCATCGTGAAACAAGTTAAAGATCCAGTCCGCCCTGCTATTTACTCATAGCTGGAGGGTAGATTAGTTGGATGCATGCTGTAGTAATAAGAGAACAGACACGGTCGGACTTGAGTAAGCTTTATTCTACTTTGAATACATTTGCAGTTCTCTTGGGAGTTTATATAGTTTTACAAAACTTTAAATTTACATAAAGGGGAGGTGATTCAAATACTTATTATATTCTCCCCCATTTTATTTCAATCATACGGGATGAAGTCGCTCCATCGACCAGGCTTTTTGCGGGTTCTGTTGGAACGTCGTGGTAGTTCAATATTGGGGGTAGAATCAAGACCGATTAACATATAGGGAGTCCTATCATGGAGTAATTGTTATCAAACTAGTCTTGCAGATCCATTAATATTAAATAGCGAGTTCGATCCCCACTGACTTTCTGTCACATCCTACCCCTGGTGAAGGGTTTGTGTTTATATCTACCCACCATCAGGATATAGGGCATGGCATCGTGGAGTAATTGTTAACGAGATAGTCTTGCAGATCCGTTAGTACTGAATCGCGAGTTCGAAACTCGCTACATTATGCTTAATTGTGACTGTCACATTCTACACACAGTAAACCGGTCATGTAATACAGAGCATACAGAGCGTTCCATCGGGGAGTAATGGTTAGCAATCTAATCTTGCAGATCCATTTATACTGAACAGAGTTCGATCCTAACTGGATGCACTGTACCATTGACATTGTTTGGTTTGGTTTGCTTTGTTTTACGGCATATCAACCTCAGTGGGTCATTTAATGCCGATAAAGTTTTGAAATAAATCAATTCTTAATGGATAATACAATTTTGTTTATCAACTCATGTTTTTCTATTTAACCTATAGATGGGACCCTAACAGGTACTACCACTCCGGGTCAGAGTGGACCAGGGAGCAATGGTGATGAAGGGGTGCTCCACATTTCCCAAACCTCCAAAACTGGAACCTCACCATCAGATAGAGTTTAACGTCATTCCCAGGACATGTAGACCCGCAGTCACCGCCTTCTAGCACCCATATGATAAAAAAGGGGTTGGGGCTTGCCATAAGGGTTGGGAAAATCATATAGGTGCTAGGGCTCGATGTGATCAGCCGATTGATCGGAGGGGTCTCTCCGACTGCCCGTCTAGCCCAAGATAGGGCCAAAGTGGAGTCATGATAATGAATGTGAATATATAACAGTAATACACACACAAAGGTAATATTCTGAAAGTGAACGTAATAGCGTGACTGGAGTTCGAACTCACTTACAACGACACCGCAGTCCTTCATGGTATCCACCAGGCCACAGAGTAGCAAATAACACAGTAGGAACATCATTTATTGTGTTTTGACACGACCTCTGATATTTTATCTGAAATAGGGTTGGGTCATATAGGTGCTAGGCCTTGACGTGACCAGCCGATTGATCGGAGGGGGCCTCTCCGACCGCCCGTCTAGCCGAAGATAGGGCCAAAGTAGAGTATTGCAAGTCATGAACCATTGACATTGTGTCACATCAATCAATTATTAGGAGAAACCTAGGTAGATAATCTCTGACTCATTCGGCTAATGAGCTAAGGGAATTAGAGTTATCTTGTCTGGTGGAAACGGTTGTAGCGTTAGTTTGTATTCGCCTGGTGGAGTTGTCTGCCCCTTTTAGTTTGCTGGGTGCCCGCTAGGGCACCATAGTATTTAAGCGCCGGATTCAAACCCTTTCGTCCTCTTTTCCTGTTTCAGCAACTACGAGCCACATGGGGTAGATTCTATCTAAACCCTCTCGTTGGGGCTCCGCCCCCCTTACATTACTGTAAGTCTTCACAGCATGGACTATCGCTAGTCTCATGTCTGTACTCTTTTATGTTATAATGTACCATTCATGAATGTGTTTTATCTTTATTTGTGTACCCCTTTTTATATGTACTCTGTTTACCATGTACTTTGTATCTTCATATCCATGTGCTGTGTATATTAAATGTTTGTCTATTAACCTTCGTCGGAGTTATTTGTGTATCCAAAGTATCCAATAACTTTGTACCATCCTTATACGGTCACTCCTAAAATAATATTTATTGGCTCTACTTAGTTTATGAAGCACTTTAGTATATTCAACATAAGTGACTCTTTCGTTTTTTCTTTCTTTTGGCCATTATGCCGTCTGTATTTTTGTGATGAGACTTGATATGAATAATTTCGATTTTTCGAACCATTGTCCTCATATTTATTGTGGTAGTTATCAGCTAAACGTTTCGATCGCTGTACTATATCATTTAGGAGATAGTAGTTATTTGAAATACAGAGTGGACACAAGGGAAATAAACTTAAAAAAAAACCTATTAAAACTCTAGCCAAGTTATTGACATTACTATACACAGGATTGTAGAAAGGCGTCCAATCGCAGAGTTATGGTTAGCAAGCTAGTCTTACAGATCAATAACTACTAAATACCGGGTTCGATCCTAACTGGGTGCACTGTACCATTGATGTAATTATATAATCGACAGATTGAATAAGATGCAAAAAAAAGTATTGAGTATTTTCAGATGGCGCATATGTTCTGGTCTTTTCGGTTTTTATGTATTTTTCTACAGACGAAAATTTGTATTTTGTAATTAAAATTATTGTGTCGGGAGTTGTTTTTTACCCTGCCAATGTTTATATATATATATTATATATATATATATAAAGAAAGAAATAACAAAATACTTAGATATTTAGCATTATAGTCTATTTCAGGGAGCTTAGACAAAATCTAACACTCCCGACTCATCAGATGCGAATGATGAATTCTTTATTACTTCAAAGGCATTTGAAAACAGATTTTTATTTTATTATTTTTTTTATTTTTAAAATTGTATAGTCCTGTGTTATGAATTCCAAATGCCTTTAAAATAATAAAGAATTCATCATTCGCATCTGATGAGTCGGGAGAGTTAGACACTTTGTCTAAGCTCCCTGAAATAGACTATAACACTAAATCTCTAAATCTTTTGTTATTTCTTTACTTATATATTTGCTCTGTGACTCTAACAGTAAGAGCACATATTGAGCTCTCAAACTGCGACAGGTTTTTTAAATAAAACTCTTGTGTCGTAAGGAAGATTTCTTCTCTGGACTTTTGGATTATATATATATATTATATATTATATATATATATATATAGTTAAGAATTGATGAAAACAATTTAAAAAAAAATTCTCTCAAGGGAAAGAAAGAAAAAATTTTTAAGAGAAATCTTTAATGTAAATTAAAAAAAAAACTTTCTTGGACTATTTTGAAGCATTAAATTAATATATATGAAGATATTGGGAAGATAATAGGGAATTTGAAACTTAAAAGTCAAAACCAAATAGAATTAAACGGATATCTTACCTTTGTAAAGTTCTGTTGAGAATTGATTGGACTTATTTTTCATAGCCAATTTATATATATATATATATATATATATATATATATAATATTATATATATATATATAAAGTTAATTAAATAATATATATATAGATATGCATATATATATATATATATATATATATATATGCAGCTCCGAAAACAGCTATGGATCAGTTTGATGCCTGCCACAGGACATATCTGAGAACTTATGACCGGCATCGAGGGCCAAACACCCTAACGTCAACAAGGCCCTGTAGATGTGCAACATCATTCCACTAGTTAGTGAAACTACGGTGGTCTATATGTGGTCATGAGCTACGTATGCTTAAAAAAGCATCTACACAAAAATGTGCTGTAATAAAGTCAAATAACTAAAGGTAACGGAGGGCACGCTATTGCGCAAATTTGCCTGGTAAGCTGCGGGCGGACCTCCAAAATGCATGACTGGAGGCCCTAAATCTGGCAAGCGACAGAGGTAGCTGAAGAATTTCGGAAAAGAGAGAACAAAACGGCTCTAAATGGAGAAAGACTGAATGCTGCTGTAGAATGGTCCAATATGCTACGGCGCCAGAGTAAAGAAATGTGTGTATGTATGTATGCATTCATATATAAAGCGGATTGTTAGAAAGGGTGATTTTTATTCCACTAATATCCAAAGTGGAGAAGTTCCAACATGTAACCTTTCGAACATGTAGTTCTAGCATGTAGTTTATGCAGAGGAAGCCTTTCGCTCAACGGCCATCTAGCGCATAACATACGCGGGGACATAGACATACCCGGATTCGTATCTAGGCTCGTAGCAAAACCACCGGGAGAGAAGCACCCCTCAGCCCTGTCAAGGCAAGCATATAGGAGAAGGAACACTTCTATATAGATATAAACTGCGGTGGCTGCTGTATCCAATGATGTAAACTTGTTCTTCTTTTTGGTTCAGTGTGGCAGTCACTCAGTGGTATTGGTTCTGTGCAAAGCCTTTCTTCACTTGAAGAAGTTTCAGGCACATACATTGCTTGATATGCAATACATATCTTACCATTTATATGTTCTTGATAACACAAAGGCTGGTTGTAGCTTACAACGGCAAAACAAAACATTCAATGAAGGCGAATAAAGATATAAACTTCGGCATCCTTTATTGACAGTGGAAGCGCGTGGTGTAATGGTTAAAGTAATGGGAAATGGACTCGTCGCGCCGAGTTCAATTCCTGGATGTGGTATTTGCATTTCACTTAGCGCTAATACCCCTAGGAAAGTTATGAATCCTACTCTCCCTCCAGCTATGGGTAAATAGTAGAGCAGACTGGACTCTTTGAACTTGGTTAGGCAAACGGTATAGGAGAAGGAAAACTCTGAATTCAAACCTGTTGAACTCCACTTAAGAAATTGACCTTGTGTCACATCCTGCTCGTGTGGAGGGGTTGGTAAATATATATTATATATGGGAGTAAATATGGAAATTAAATCCGACAATATAAAGAAAATTTGAAAAAACAAGTGTTCCGAAAATGGGATGAATTTAATTATCGATGTTTAAAACATTTCGGTTACATTGAACCTTCATCAGGATGTCTCTTGGGGTGAAGAAAATGATGGATGTTTTATATGTGACAGGAGATGAACTAGATTAACTAAAAAGATGTTCATCTCCTGTCACATATAAAAATCCATCATTTTTCTTCACCCAAGAGACATCCTGATGAAGGTTCAATGTAACCGAAATGTTTTAAACATCGATAATTAAATTCATCCATTTTCGGAACACTTGTTTTTCAAATTTTCTTTATATATATTATATATATATATATATATATATAATATTATATTATATATATTATTAAGCAATGGCCATGCTCGAATACGATTTAGTCGCCATCATGCATACATAATTGAAGCTGGGTGTTAGAAAGGGATGTTTATTCCAGCAATATAGTGAAGTACCAACATGTAGTTTATGTGGAGGAGTATGTCTCCCTAGAACTGGCCTGATGGGTCATCTGCGTAAACACAAGAATACAGTGTCAAATGCTACTGGGACTCAAGTATGTTTAGTATGGAGTAGATCGTGCAGTATTCTCAAACGGCTGAAGAGTAATCGTTGTGCTCAAACCTTACCCAGGGTTTGGAATTAAAAAAAAAAACAATAAAAAGATTAAATAAAGAAGAGGGAATGGTCTTGCACGTACACGAGTTGACAGCCAACACGTTGATATGTATGTATGTGTGCGTGTCTTCCTCCAGCTATGGATAAATAGTAGAGTAGACTGAGCTCTTTAACCTTGGATAGGTAAACAATCTAGGAGAAGGAAAACTCTGATTTTGGAAACCTGAGATCAGTCGTTGATTGGAATTTGTGGCATTCCTTGTGCACCAATTCTTTCTTATCGACTGTGACAAAAAATGCAGATGGTCCAACACAAGCCTTCACCACTATAAACAAAACACTGTGTAGGTTGTTCATTGGATGAACGTTCATGCGTCGAAATAGACGAGAGGGTCCATTCTGTGTGTGTGTGTGTGTGTGTCTTTCGTTGTACTTCAAAATGTACGCAATTTTTATTTAAGCAACAAATATTTATTGTTTAACGTAAACTTGAATGCATATAATTCAGTGCTGCATATTAATACCATAGACGCGACATTTTACAATGAGGATCTCAGATAAACTATCTATTAATAATAACGTGTCAGTCTGTAGACTGATTGATTTCTACTCAGACTTTATACATATATATACATATAATTATACAGATATATATATATATATATATATATATATATATATGTATGATTGGCTGCACCCATGGAAATTAGACTGAATACATGAATGATAATTGTAGGAATTCCAACTGTAACTGACATTCTGAGATAGATAAATGTCGATTTCTATTTCTGTTTGAATATCTGGTGAATTAATAATAACAAAAATACCTGACAAAAGTTAATAACAACTAAAATAAACGAGACATAAACTTCAAACAATATGAATGTACAAGTTGAAGCATCCATTTAGTGACTCACATTTGTAGATTGTTGGCATTCTTCCGTCTGCGAGAAACGATGGCGTAGTGTCCAATTTTTTGTCGGAACTACGTAGCGGTTTCATATGGAGGATGAGCTGTTGCTCAATCAGCAAATCTCTTCTCTCCTTACTGCTGCTGTGAAGCAAAGGAAAGGTAAAGAACCAATGTAATTTGGCAGCGGTAATGTGGCCATTAGTTTACTGGAGGCTGAGTGACAGCAAATGTCCTCAGGTCTCCAGGACATTTCTGAGTATTCTAGCTGATCTTAACAATATAACCCGTCGGCCCAATTAGCTAAAGGGCTTACTGAATATCCAGAAATCGCCTTCAAGATCGGATTCTCTCGAATGCCCACGTTGTGCTCTGATCTCAAACGACCAGAAATCTGTTGCAGAAGCTGATACACCACGGTTAAAGGTAAAGAACCAATGTAGTTTAGCAGCGGTAATGTCGCAGGAGTTGCTTAGTAGCATTGGATTTCAGCATTACACCATTTTAGGGACACCGGTTCCTGATTTGTTTTCGGGGTTTACTCTCCTAGCATTTCCTTGGGAAGAAGTAAAGCCACTAGGCAGCGAATGTTTTGTATCGTTCCTAAAAATTTGTAGGTAAATCTATTGAAAGATATGAACATCCTCATCCCTTCCAGCTATTACCGTTTTATTTTTCAATTCCCGAATTCCCCGTAGACCATAATTATTACGCTACATATCCTCAAAACCTCCAGCTATGGGTATCACAACTGTTCTTCTACAAGGATAACTTTGGCATTAAATAACCCGGGAAGGTTGATATGGCAATAAACAAAGAAATGAAGAATAAAAAATTCAACGTTTTGTTCTCTGGTTCTACTTGTAGGATTACTTTTGTGTATACGAGGGGCGTTCAATAAGTAATGCGTCTGACCCACTTCCCATAGCAGTAGAGCAACGAAACTTGACACAGTTATTATTCTTTTTCTACATAGGAACCACCCAGAGTTACGCATTTCTCCCTCGTTTGATGCAGCTCTAGAGACCGTTTTTGAGAACCCCAGGTTGGTCCTCCCCCACGACGTGACTTCAGAAATCAAGGCTGCATCATTAGGAAACGCTTTCCTTTCGACCAGAACTGGGAGCTGTTTCCACAGAGTTACGACCATCTTTGAATTTACGATGCCAGCGTTTTACAAGGTCATCGGATGGGGCATCATCACCATAAGTTACTTTCATTTCATCAAAAGTTTCCCGTGATGTGCGTCCTAAAATATACAAAAACCCGATCACTGCTCGACACTCAACAGGCTCCATTTCACACTTGACTCAGTTCAAACAGCTGTAAATCAGAAACCACAATTAGTTCAGAGCTGTAATTTGCCGCTTAATCTATAGAGATATAAATAATTGCACATGCAAAATTTCAGCTAGATCAAACAAATGGAAGGGAGTCAGGGGCATTACTTATTGAACGCCCCTCGTAGTTATTTACTAAGCGTAGCTTAGATGTGGCACAAGGCCAGATTATGGGGATTACTTTTGTGTGTAAGGTGTGCTGAAGATCACAACTTGTATTTATAAAATGTCCGAAAACAGCCTTGGCCAATCAAAACGCCAAAACATTGTTTATTTAGTAACGATGAGTTCTATTAAAGTCTAGCTAAGTTAGATTTGTTGCTAAACTGCCCATATTATTAAGGTATTTGCCTCTCATCCCACTTATGAGGGCGTGACACAAGGACATTTTTATGTGGGCTTACCCAAAGCTCATGGCTGGTAATTCACAAAAAATGCGCTGATCCCGTCGACATTGCTCCTCAGGGGGGCGCCTCAGGCACTGAGCAATAAACCAAGCCCTGTCCCTTTAAATCAAGGGGGCAGGTGTTGCCTGGGGGTATAGTCCCCTGGAATCAACACAGGCCCCGAACTGCCCATATCATTAATGCATTTAGAACCTGAAATATGTCTAATATATCTCTATGAAATAAAGGTTTACTTAGTATATATGGAGGGAATAATTTGCATAATGATTTAAACAAAACTGGGTTTTATAAATAATTATATATTGTTAGTGATTTCTCCTACTATCATGTTATACTCAAACATATCAAAAGTAATCCTATGTTTATGTAGAGTATTATATTATATTATATTATATTATATTATATATATATATATATATATATATATATATATATATATATATATATATTCTAGATATGAACGACTGCTATTTACGTAGGTAAATCGCTGTCCTTTATATCTAGAATATATTTGTTAAAAGCTGCTACAGATATACACAACCTTGACCGTATGGTAATCATGGATCTTTATATTGATTTTATAAACCTTACTCGTCTAAAGTGTTCAAACGAATCCTTTCAACATATTCGTGGAAGAACAGACAACAAGAACACCTGCACGTATATATGTCTACTCTCCACTCCACGCCCCCTCTCCCTCTCTCTCTCTCTCTCTCTCTCTCTCTCTCCTCTCTCTCTCTTTTGTGTGTGTCTTAATGTCCTATGTCCTTTAGGACTTGGCCGACAAGGCTTCTCCACAGTTTCCTTATCTTTAATCTATACATCACCCATGATTGTTCTTCGGTGATATTGTAGTGTTTTCAAGTTCCATTTACCTTGACTTATAATATATATATATATATATATATATATATATATTATATATATATATATATATATATATATATATATACTTTGGTGCGGTACCAAGTTTCTTGGTACAAGGTGATTCTAGGTGGGTCCTAATTCTCTACCAGTAGTTCAGGTTCCGTATGAGAGCTCAATGTTTAATTATTGTAAACAGAGCAAAGTTATTTGGGAATAAAAGCCTTAAATACCATGGGTATCGTGGTTATGGACCATTTCCACTCGCGAGTATGCTCACGAGCTTCTTCAGACCACTGAATATTTTATTTAGACACTGATATATTTTAATTAGCTAATAAAATATATAGGTCTGAAGAAGCTCGTGAGCATACTCGCGAGTGGAAATGGTCCATAACCACGATACCCATGGTATTTAAGGCCTTTATTCCCAAAATATATATATATATATTATATATATATATATATATAATTAATTTTTTGTTATTAATATTGGAGAAATGATTATAAAGTGCTCAATTATTTCTTTAAGAGCTGTATTTATTTATTTATTTATTTATTTATTTTAGTCACCAATACAAAGTCCGTCTTACCAATGGTTTTAGTAGTTTATCCGTCATCAGAGAGATTGACTTTTTGAAAAAATTGGACAGTTTTTAAAATCGTGCCTCGTGTGAACGTGATCAGTTATTGGTTCTTGCTTTTGCGTTCTCCATTCACTTGATAATAAAATGGAAACATTTAGAACATGCCCACACCGAAAAAAATTTTTGATATGGAATTGGACTAACCAAAACCTCAGACCGCCATAATTT
Source organism: Doryteuthis pealeii (assembly GCA_023376005.1). NCBI lineage: Eukaryota > Metazoa > Mollusca > Cephalopoda > Myopsida > Loliginidae > Doryteuthis > Doryteuthis pealeii. Next base: position 8,977,077 of record CM042155.1, read on the forward strand.
AGGAATTCACATATAAACGCACACACACCACACAAAAAAAATCATCATAAAAACACGAGACTCAATGGTGACAAATAGGAACGCCGGTGAATGAAAAAAGCAAAAGCAAGAACGAACAACGGATCACGTTCACACGAGGCATGAGTTAAAAAACTGTCCAATTTTTTCAATTTTTTCCAAAAGTCAACGCCTCTTTTGACGGATAAACATCTGAAACCATTGGTAAGACGGACTTTGTATTGGTGACTTAAATAAATAAATAAATATATATATATATATATATATATATATAAAGTAAAATGAAGTAAATTTTTCGGGGAGGCCTAAAGTCGGTATCAGCCAATCAGCGAGGGAGTATATCCCTTTTTCACAAGTGCTATACCAAGGAGATTGTTTTTGCGTCTGAGGTGGGGCGCCACACCTACCATCAGCTCCCTACTTTACCGCACAGATCCCTCTGCTACTCATACGCTGAATTGATAAGGAGCCAGTATCGAACTAGGAACCTTGTGGTTTCTCGCCGAACGCTCTACCGACTGAGATAAACCTTATCTATTCATCATTGTGTACAATACATTTAAGGTGCGATTGTTACCATTGGTTACAAAGCAGTATGTTAGCTACTTTTCTTCAAGACAACGCACCCGTTAAGATTTATACACCGACTGCATCTCTACAGAGGGGTAAAATCCCCCAATGCAGCCACCAGTTGACCGCGGGGGGTAAAGACAGAATCCTGGATAACACTTCCGTTTGACACATAGGCTTCAAACCCGGCACTTTTTTGACACACCTTGTATTCTGAAATAGACATAACGTTCCACTTATTGTTCATTTCTATCTTGGTAAATACACCTTCAAACTCGGCACTTTTATGACACACTTTGTATTCTGAAAAAAATTAACGTTCCCTTCATTGCACCTTTATGACACACCTTATATATATATATATATATATATATATTATATATATATAATATATATATAATATATTATTTATATTTTGCTTGAAGGCAGTCAAAATGGGTATATCGTATACAATCCGATAATTAATGAAATAATCATGACAAGCGAACTCGGCAAATATCGCCCACTACATAGAATATCGTACAGCAGCTGTTTCAATACTAATATACTTTACTCAACAATGCTTCTAAAGCAAATTTTGCTATAGGGAACCAGTTGAATGGAATTTAGTACTTCCGTGGGGAAATTCGGTAGGCAAAGTGTTAACCCAGCATCTTTTGCTTACATATCGTTGTATGAACTTACCAGTACACAGAGAAACTCGTACTGCAGAAAGTTCTGAACTGGCCTATAAAGGCCACAGGTTTAATACAACGGCATATTTAAGTACTGGAACATTTGTACATGGTTGTCTCTGGCTTGTGTCTCTCTATTATGCCAGAACAATGACTGTGTCTACTTTGAAGGTAATAATATTTCAAACATAATACATCGAATGAAATCTATATTGTTGGTCGGGGTGAGCTTTGAAGAAATCGCTTTGCACTGCGTGTCACGAGGGTGGCAGCTCAAATGATAGCTCGATATTGGGGGGGTGTTGGGTATTGGCCAAGTCGATGGTTTCACATGGCTGAGTGTGATTCTTAGCCGTAGACCAAACAAACCACAAGATATTCGAACATGACATTGCATTGTAGAAACAGATGCCGGTCTGACCCGTCCGGCCAAGTGCCAAGTGTATCATGTAAGAAAGATTAATACCGTAACAATAAGTACAAATTGGTGTGTCGGGGATGGGTAGGGTGTAAAGATCAAAGGTTGGAAATTAAACAGTGTACAGTGTAGAATATGAGACGAAAAAAAAATAAACAGATAATGAGAGAGAGAGAGAGAGAGAGAGAGAGAGAGAGAGAGAGAGAGTGAGTTAGAGAGAGAGAGAGAGAGGAGAGGGAGAGACAGAGAGAGAGGGGGAGGAGAGAGAGGGGAGAGATTGTTAGAGCGATTAAACAGTGTACAGTGTAGAAAATGAGACAAAAATGAAATAAAAAGATAATACGAAAGAGAGAGAGAGAGAGAGAGAGAGAGAGAGAGAGAGAGAGAGAGAGAGAGAGAGAAAGGGAGAGAGAGGAGGAGAGGGGGAGAAAGAGAAAAGAGAGATAGGGGGTCGAGATTGTATAGAGATTAAACAGTGTACAGTGTAGAAAATGAGACGAAAAAAGAAATAAAAAAGATAATAAGAGAGAGAGAGAGAGAGAGAGAGAGAGAGAGAGAGAGAGAGAGAGAGAGAGAGAGAGAGAGAGAGAGAGAGATACAGACAGACACAGGAGGTGGGGATTGTTAGAGAGATTAAACAGTGTACAGTGTAGAAAATGACTAAAGGTAAGTTAAAAGAAAATACGATCGAGAAAGAGCGAGCGATATATATATATATATATATATATATATATATATATAATATAGAGAGAGAGAGAAGAGAGAGAAAGAGAGAGAGAGAGAGAGGGAGTGGAGACTGTTGGAGAAATTAGGAGAGACATGCATAAAAGGAAAGAGAGATGAAGAAACAAGAGAAGGAAAGGGGGAAGGAAGATGAAGTAAAGGCAAAAAAAGAAAGGCAAAAAAAAAAGGAATTATTACCTTTATGCACTTGTGACGAAAATGTAATATGTGACGAAAAATAGAAAACATTAATAACATGTATAAAAGAGTATTTTATATGCTATTTGTACGAGAGAATATTGAGAGAAAAAAACTATATGAAAGAAAAGTACGTTTATTATGGAATTAAAATGGGGAAAAACAAACCCGACAGTATGTGGAAAATATAGACAAAACACGAAGTGTACCAAAGGATGAATATTCATTCTTAATGGTAATTTCGACACTATAACATTTCGTTTTTTGCAACCTTCTTCGGGACATTGTTGCGAACTCGTGAACAAGATGTTTAGTCCTTGCTTATTGTGTGTAAAGTGCCGTTGGTCGCATATTGGTGGAGGGGTTTGTAGTGGTTGGGTTGAACTGGTGTAGTTGAATTTTAATCTAGGATGAATGTTTGGGCATGGTGTTGGATTGGTGGGGATGTTAGGATGGAGGGGTGATGTGAAGGAGAGTAGGTCATGTTTACTACTATGGTGAAGAATGGTACCCTGACTTACAAGTGATCCGACGAGTGTTGTACTAATTTTGATCTATCTATCAATCTGTCTATCTATCTGTTTTTAGCTTAGTCACAAAAAATGACACGTATGTGTAAGGATGAAAATTGGATAGAAATACTTAATTCAGTGGTACCTTGACATACTATTGCCCCAAGTTACAAGGTTTCCGATTTACAAGTTATAAGTCGTTTTTTTGCTTTGTGTTGACAGCTAAGTACGAGCGAGCTTCAAGAACGCTTATGTTAATGAATTCACTAAATAGATTAAAGTCTCCAAATGTTCTTTTGTGCAGCAATTATGAATGACTTGGTTTCTCTTTTGAGGTTTTCTTTTCTTAACGTATCCAACTCTTTTCATGCACAATATCCCCAATTTGTCGTTCGAAATATCCATATAATTGTTTTTCTTCATATTTCTGTTTTCTTCTTTTTGTTGTTTTTCTGGTAGTCCATATGTTGCAGCTGCTATTCTTGGCAGTCAAAATTAATGTTTCCTTACTGATCTTTTTGTGTATTCTCCGAGTCCTTTGATTGAGACATCTACGCAATCCTCTATGTTGGCAAAAGCTCTCCCATCTTTTAGCTTTTGCATACCATGTTATATTGAATGCAATAAAACTTCTTTGTTTCTACTTTCAGTTTTAATTGTACAAGACAATCAATTAGATGCTGATTTTCACTTTGTTCAAATACTTATGAACAGTAATATATAATTGATCTGTTCTGGCAAACTGAGTATCACTGATCCTGGATTAATACAGGATCAGTGATAGTCGGTTTCCTTTCTTTTTAATTGCACATCCTACAGATTTACTTCCGAAAATATCAGACATACCTCAAATATTGCAATATCCGATGCTTGATAATAATATATTCCCCTTGCAGTCAGAAATGTTTTGATTTTTGGTGCACAGGTCAATATGGGTAGGACGGGTTTTAGTGGAGTAAGGTTTGATTCGGTAGGTAGTAGTAAGATAAACACATTGTTTGCATATTCATTCCCAGTTCTGATGCAATTGGCGTTAAAAGACAACCATGAATACTCTTGTTTGTTTTATTGTTTTTTTATTGTATTATTAGTTATAATTGAACATAGAACTCCGACACATATAATTGAACATACAACTCCGACACATTTCTGAGACAAAACATTTTATATAATACAGCTCATGAATAAACAAGATACATAAACAATAGAATAGTGTACATAAACATACATTCATAAAAGTCACGGACAAGATAATATTAATATACACATAATATAAAGGTACAGACGTGAGTCTAAGAATAGTCCATGCTGTATAAATCACTTACAGTGACCAGTAGCCGGCGTTGAGGGCCGAAGCCCCAACGAGAAGGGAATGGCAATTGTCTAACCCATGTGGGTGCCTACAAGGAGAGGTAGAAAAGAGGAAGAGAAGTTCAAATAAGGCGCTTAAATACCAGAGGTTCCTAAGTGGGAACAAACGGCAACACCGGGGCAAGATAACTCTTCCTGGCAAAGGGAAGATAATCCCCACAATTGTACTATGGTAAGGGGTTCAGCATTTTCCTAAATAGCAATTTGTTGCATTTTACGTAGGCTGAGACTGCCTGGTATCATGTTAATGTGTTGATCTGCCCCTTTTTAAATTATAGTCAGGGCCCGTGCATTTAATGTCACCGTGGTAGATATAAGTTACCACATTTTATCTGTATCTATTTCTTAATCTTTATTTATTTTATTATAATCTTTGTGAGGTTTTCACATCTGCCGTAGCCATTAGTTCACTGGAGGCTGAATGACAGCAAATGTCCTCAGGTCTCCAGGACATTTCTGAGTATTTCAGCTGATCTTAACAATATAACCCGTCGGCTCAATTAGCTAAAAGGCTCACTGAATATCCGAAAATCGCCGTCAAGATCGGATTCTCTCGAATGCCCACGTTGTACTCTGATCTCAAACGACCAGAAATCTGCTGCAGAAGCTGATACACCACGGTTAATGGCGGCTTAATGGTTATATTACAAAACAAAGACTCTTTTTCTTTCAAATTAAAAAAAAATCATTTATATACAAGAAGAAAATACAAAAGTCAATCTTATTCAAAGCTGTGGGAATGATGGACGTCTAATCAATGTGTTTTGGTCAGAATACAACCATGGGTTCTGAAAAATATTGCTCAGGCTGTTCTTAAAGTATTTTATTGGCCATGTTCTCTTTAAGGGAGAGAATCTTTTTCTCTAAGTTCTTTGATAGTCTTGGCTGAAGTCAGTTTGTCTGTCGGCTCCTTGTTCACTGGCCATTCACTGACGGCCTCTGTCTTTGCAGCTCACTCAACTTCTGTCTGTGCTGTTCTCTCAGCCTCTATCTGTTGAAGCGTCAAAAGGTGGAAGCGTGCTGGGCCCATAACCTGTTAAGTATTTGAATGCCATCCTTGGCCAGTTGAACAGGACTTAAAGTAAGTAAGTCCTGAGTTATGGAATCCTTTCGTAAGTGAATAAGTCCTATCCTGCGTAATGTTAAAGGTCCAGTGATTTACTCCTATGTTCCGTCGTCAACGAAGGTTCAACGTAGCTGTGAGTAGTTATGACCAGTATAGCCTGTATAAACATTATAACAGCAGCAGAGTACTGCCAGTAATTGGCCAAGAGGTTGATCACATGGTTGCCGGTGAGTCTATAAGTAGAAGTGGGCATTTGACACATGCTTTATAACAAAAAAAAACAGCTTAAATAATTTTAAACCTGGGACTGCTCAAGTTCCAGCTGGCATGAAGATATTAGCATTTCCTTTGTTTCAAGTGGACCTTCAAAATTTTGGCAAAAGTCCAGCCCTCCTAGTCTTAATCCACCAATCGAATCCAACTTCCGTTTGTTCATATCACTGATCTCCATCACCTAAGTACCGCCCCTTTTTCTCTCCTAGTTACTCTTGAATCAATCGGTCACCATTTCCAGCCACCCTAGTAGTTTTCAATAAAGGATTGTCTCAAAAAAGAAACATCTGGTTTGATTTTTATCTAAGTTTCATTTATAATTTTTTATTTCTTCTGAATTCCGTTTATGTGGAAAAAATCTTTTCCCTTTTTCCTTATGCCCAAAATAAATTCTGACCAAAACAAACAAAAAAAAAATATACTTCCAACAGGTTGCAGTTTGGCTGACCAAGTGGAATCCCCACGGGGGGTGGGGTGGGGGTCATTATCCACTTATGGTCCAGACCTATCGTCACCGTTGGAGTATTTTGTTCTAATGCTGGTTTCTCAAGCCATAACCAGGTCACAGCGATGCTGTTGTTTTGATGGTTTCGAATCTTCCTCGGATTTCCAATTCCCCCAAACTCTTTAGCAAACCGTTTGGCTCCAATTACGATTGGTACGAACTTTGCCTTCATGTTCTACAGTTTTTCAGCTCTCTAGCTAGGTCTAAGTATTTTTTTCGTTTTCTTTCATCTTTACACTGTGATCCGCCGGGACTGCAAATCCACAAGATGACAAGTTTTCTTAACATTATTAATTAATACTAGGTTTGGTCTCCTGGCCGGGATTAGATGATCTGTCTATATCTCAAGGATTTTATGCGTCTCGTTCTCTAGGATGATATTATTATTATTATTATTATTATTATTATTATTATTATTATTATTATTCGCTCCTTTTGAGTTTTCACATCAACATTAGCTGATGGTCTTTCTCTGGAGTCTGAGTGACAGCAAGTCTCCTCAGATCTCCAGGACTCTTCTGAGTATTCTGGCAGATTGCAGCAGTGCAGTGTATTATTATTATTATTATTATTATTATTATTATTATTATTATTATTATTATTATTATTATTATCCTCGAATGTTTATTAAATAATAATTGAGTTTTTATAATCGAGGAGAAATGTATTGTTTAAAAAATAAAATATGCAGGAGATTTTTAATAAACATTGGACATTCTTAAAACATACAGAAATTATGTAATTAGTATGAATGGAAAATCGTTAAACAATAATAGAAACATCTGCTTTTAGCCATCCATACGGGCTTTTATACAAACAGAACACAGTTTTGATTTGTCATTTTTAATTACTCTTACTACAACCGCAATTCTTCCATGAGATACTCGAAATTATTATCCAGGATATCAAAATCGAAATAATTTTATATGATATAACAAAATACAGTATGAAACATGCTTTTAATTACGGTAAAATCAACGTTCTTTTTCACAATTACATTTGTGCTGTTTTGTTGCAATTAAAAATGCGCCGAAAATGTTACAATACGGTTCAAAATCTCTTTGAATATAAAAGGGAGAATTGGAAATTATCCACGCTCTTTGTCACATCATTTCTTTATTATCGCCACACTGCGTTCTGCGCGTGCGTGCTTATAGTTGGCACTGTTGAGGTCACGTGATCGAAGTTTGAGACTGATTGCGCCATTTTGCTTGCTTTCTTTACAATGTAAACATGGTCGCTTCTCTAGCAGTATGCACCAAGGAAGTGAACCGACGTCTCTGGTCGAAAGGGGTGTCAGGGGCTGAAATTTCTCGGAGTCTTTTAGTACAACCGCATAGAATAAGGGAATTGGGATATTTAAAATCGTTGGACAAGCGTGACGCACGAAGATGGAACAGGACGCCCGTCAATATCCACCACTGATGAGAGGATTCAGTAATTTCGAGAGATGGTATTGGTAAACCGGTGAGTTATCATCGTTGACTTAGCTTGATCTCAGCAGATAAGTCATGGTTCTCCCAATGAAATCATCCACGATGAGCTCCGGTTCCATAAGACACGAGAACCTATCATTTTTTAATCCCCCTCGTATTGTTGATGAACATGAAACAGAAAGATTGTAGTGAATCGAGTCCGAACTCACCAGACTCCAAGCGTCCTCGATGCTTAGTCTGTACCGTCGCAGGCGCCATCTGTCGTTCCGTTGTCGCGCGGGGGCCCCGGGGTAGATTCACAGGCTCTGCATTCTGGAGCCACCGGCCCATGCCACTTATGCGCGGTAACAGAACGACAGATGGCGACTGCGACGGTACAGACAAGCATCGAGGACACTTGGAATCAGGTGAGTTCGAACCCATTTTACTACAAAGATATAAGTAAAAAAAAGTAAAGTCGTCGGGGCAGCCTTAAGTCGGTATCAGCCAGTCAGCAAGATTGTTTATGCATCTGAGGTGGAGCGCCACACCTACCATCAGCTTCTAACTTTACCGCACATATCCCTGTGCTACTCATACGCTGAGTTGGCGAGGACCGGTATCGAACTAGGAACCTAGTGTTGTGGTGATTTACCACGCACACATGAACTCTTCCAACTATAAATAGCAGCAGGTTCTGCACTTAAGCGAGAGTTAGTATTTGAGCAGATAGCTGATAAGACAGCCTCACGAGTTACCTTTCATTTGTATATGTTTGTACTAGTGTTCTTTGTTAATATATTTGTTTAACTCATTTCCAATCTTATCTCTTTATTCTGGCCCCTAACCAGGCCACAACAAATAGAAAGTGAAAGAGCAGAATATCATAAAGTTTGAGATTTTGACTAGAGCTTTACAAAACAGGCACTAGCTTCGCACCATCTTCCTATATCTGGCTGCTTTATTAAAAGAGAATTACTTTAAAAAGTTTACAAGAATACTAAGGTAAAATGGAATATTCAATTTCATGTAAAATAATTGTGCAATAACAAAAGTAAGATTTTCCATGTGCTGGGGTCACAAAGAAACTGTTCGTGCGGCTATTCGCAACACTTTTGTCTTTGTGCATGCGTGTGTGCTTGCCCTTGATTTAGCAGTCATTTCTATTCGAATTCTCGATTGGTTTGATTTGGGTTATTTGTTTTATGGCATATCAACCCTTTTCGGGTCATTTAATGCTGAAACAAGTCATTTTGATAAAAGTTTCTATGTTTCAAGTTCATAATATCTTCAAATTGGTATAAATAATTTTCATTAACTTCATTTGGTTTGGTCTGTTTTTTTAAAAAGAATTTTGCTCAGACTTTGCACCCATATAATTTATACTTTTGTTAAAAAATATAGAATGTGTATCCATACTACAGTTTTATCAAAAGATCATATATATATTTCCCTCTCTAAATAATAATAATAATAATAATAATAATAATAATCTGAAATAAAGAAACGAAAATATAAATAATATTAATTACAAAAGAAAAAGATTTAATCTAAATTTGAACGAATGCTTCTCGCACCCCCCCCCCGGGAATGATACTCGCACACTCAGAGGGTGTGATTTCCTCTGGTCGGGAACCCCTGGGTTAGAAGAAGCCATGAAGATAGCCAAAGACTACAAGAAACAGAAGCGAATAAGAAATAAAAGCCAGCTACGCAATAAAGTTAGTAAAGATTAAATATGAGGGTATAACCACGGCTGCACTCATTAGAAAAATAGAAACGAACTCTTCCAGTAGTGTGAACTCATACGTGTATATAACAATTCCACATTTAGCAAACGGGGTGGATAATTATCTACTTGTGAAGAGTTGGTAGCATTAGCAACCTGAAGCCTGTGTGAAAAACTAAGGAAAAATAGTAAATACCAATCCTATGATGGTTCCCAGAGTTGGTTAGTAAGTATCGTTCTTCGACAACTCTCCAGTTAGACATTTATACAGCTTAACTTACTTTAGTACATGAACAAATTGATACTACTCCGGATGAGGACCGAACCCATTCCACCAACGGCGTATACCGAACCATCAAACTGCTTTGTGAAACATTTACACTGTTCAATGCAAATCAGATTCGTTGCTCTAGAAAAATCCGGTAAGACAACGTTACTTAACCTTGCTTTAAAGCAGACAACCAACTTAGACAATTTCTGAACTTAGTCTAGTATATGTCAATAATAATAAAACAGTCAATGAGAATCGAATAAACTACACGCACAATCGAGAGAAAGGAAACGCTGGCATGACTTGTTCTTAGGAAAGCCTACCAGGATATATTTGCTAAGTTTAACTTAGTCTGGCACAGGGCCAAAAATGGGTGTGTATATACTGAACACCCCTCCGCACGATGACAATGCGACACATGGTCATTTCTAAGCGGAATTTACCAGGTTTGAATTCAGAGCTTTCCTTCTTCCAGACCAGTTGCCATTCGAGGTTAAAGAGCCCAGTCTGAGCTTAAGAGACCAGACAAGAAATCTGACTGGGAATACAACTATAGCAATACTATCACTATCTCTCTCTCTCTCTCTCTCTCTCTCTCTCTCTCTCTCTCTCTCTCCTATATTATATATATATATATGCGTTAATGTATGAGTAGTGACTTACCGGTAGGTACGGGTACGATCGTTGGGAGCGCACAGTATCCAGGGGTTAAGACCGTAAAAAAAACAAATACGAAGTGCTCAATACAATGTAGAGCAACATTCATTTAAGAAATGGATATACAGGGTTACATCCGCTGAATTAATCGAGTTTTCGATTAATTGATATATATATATATATATATATATATATATATATATATATATATATATAAAAGAACTAACGGAGTCAGACACTACCCACTTTGTTTAATTTAAACGGCTGATCAGGATAATCTCCTGATTAGATATTCTCTAATATATATATATATATATATATATATATATATAATATACATATGTGTGTGTGTGTGTGTGTGTGTGTGTGAGTGTGTGGTAGGGCCTGCGTGTGTGTGAGTGTGGATATTATTTGTACTATAAAGTTTGATCCTTTCTTGAAATAGGATGTTGTATATTTTAATTGTTTACAGTTGGTATGTCCTCAAAGTGGAAAGATGTATCAGATATAATCCTTGTCTGTTGACCCTGTTGGTCTTTTTTTAAAGCAGTCCATCACAAGTAATTTAACGACAATTGATCCACGCCGTTGAATAGTAAATTAAATAGATGTTTGGCGTTTTTTGATTTGTCTATTTAGTCACTGCCACTTAGAATAGTCCATAAGTATTAGTGATCTTTCGCACAACTTATACAAAAATCATCCAACAACAATCATATAGTTGCTAGAGATTGATGGGACCAGCTGATCGATCAAAGAAGGCATCTCCAACCAACCATGTTTATTTAATAATAATAATAGTTTGAAGAATGTACACATAGACAAACTCCTGACCGAAACACGTGTAAGTGATATTGATTAAAATTATCCTTTATTATCCATTCTGTACTTTCTTTCCTTTATTCATTCTTTCAACATACCGTCGGATTCAATTCCAGTTTCATTTTTACACACACACACACACACACACACACACACACACACACATATATATATATATATATATATATATATATATATATATATATATATATATATATACTGATCCTATTATGATGAACGCTGAGTAGTCAGGAGAATGGACGTGTTTTTTCGCTGCTCCATGAAGCAGCGATTTATTTATTATTTTAAAGCATATAAGGGAAGTGACAATTATTATTTATTATTATTTTTTTTCATTTATTTATTTGCTAGTTGAAACACATCAATTCATACGCGATTATACGCATTTAATTATGTGGAAATGTATGTTTACTGTTTATCATTGCGTTATTCGGTAATGTCACATTTCATAACATAACTTTAATAGTAATAACTTTTTTTTTTTTAGAGTTTTACTTTATTTTATCAAATTGTATTTATTTATTATTTTTTTAAGTTTCTGTAATCTTGTATATATTGTGAAATATCTGGAATTCTTTCTTTCTTTTCTTTCTTTCTTTTGAAATTAGACAACGATAACAGAATACGTAGTTATACCACATTTAAATTATTTACTATGTTACTAAGCTTTATAAGTAAAGCATGTATTTATCTTGATATTTATTTTACTTTTATTCTCTCATTAATCTTTTAAATTCATTGTTTGTTTTACAAAAATGTATACTGATCCTATTAGTAAACCCGTGCAGTAAGAAAATAAAGGGCAAATAATTTGTTAGTAAAGTATACTACCAAAAATCACCAGGGGAAAAACGAAAAAAAGAAAAGACCAAGAAGGTCGCACCAACTGAGAATAATAGATTAACGCTATAACATTTGGCGAAAGCCCCCCCCCCACACACATAAGGCTCAAAGTAGAGTGATACATGGATAACTCAGTCACCAGGATTCCATCTTCAACCATTAAGCGTCGCCACCTATAGCTAACAAGTTGTGCCCCCATTGGGGGTCTTATCCCTCTGCAGGGGTACAGTCTGTGTATTCCGCAGTCCTAGCTGACTAGGCGGATTTAAAAAAAAATGTGGGTTCATGCCTCTATTAAGAGTACTAGCAAATATATGCACCCTCCGGGTGCAAGTATTTGAATTTTAATGTAATGAAATATGTTAAATTTGAAATACTTTTGAAACTAAATAAAAATCAAAATAAAATGATTTGAAACAGAGGGGGTATAATCGAAGAATAGAACAACTTTGAAACTAAGTCTTCCATCATTTTTCATCACTCCCTCCTTTTATTGCTGAATTTTCCTAATTTAACTATTTAGTTAAATTAGGAAGTAAAGAATAAAATTACTGTTATTTCTTTATATTAAAGGATTTCTTTTAAGATTTATCCCCGAGTTTTTTGCTCATATTCATTAAGAAAAAAACAAACAATTAGAAATCAATAATACCAAGCGCATATTAAATAAAATTAAACTTTTAATATCAATATGCAAATTAGCTTTCCTGTTCACACTGTAACCCGCTATTTTGTTGCATATATAAATACAATTGCATGTTATTAGTATGTAGATATGGTCAAAAGTATTAATAGGTATAACAATTTTATCAATAATTGAGGTTTAAATAAAAATAAATTCATGGTGATTGTGACGTCAATAACTAAGGGAATTGTAACTTGAGTAGTGATTTAGTTTCGGCTTCAGACAGACAAACACACAATCTCCATTATAATAAGATTTGTTCTAAGTTAACATAAGCAATCTCAACCCAAATTTAACATCAGTGTTCTGATTCAATGTTTCCTGTTAAAAACTGTTACGTACCTACGCATGAAATGAACGTCATGAGGAAAGACAGAGAAACAAAAAAACAAAAAAATATAAGAAAGCTTTTAAAGCACTTAAGAACAAACGTGAACGTTAAACGCAACTTTTATATAAAAGAGAGAAACATACAAAATAAATTGAGAAAGAAAAGTAAATAGAATGTAACAAAAAAAGTGGATACTAACTGACCTTTCGGAAGGAATTGAAAAGAAATAGTTAAACTGTGATTCAAATATTGAAGAACAAAATAATATTGAAATAGAAGACATAAATGCAACCATTAAAGAACAAACAAAATCAGGTAAAATGACAATTGAATTTATTCAATACCAGTTTGTTTAAAGCTAATATTAAAACACTGTCTTATAAATTGTATATATATGATAGTCACTTAGAACTGGAATAACTTAATATATATATATATATATATATATATATATATATAGATAGATAGATATAGATATAGATATAGATATAGATAGATATATATATAGATATAGTTAAAAACATTTGAGATGAAATAAAGAAATCACAGTGCTCAACCACAAATTTGTAGGAGCTTTATTTATTTATTTATTTGTTGAATTTTTTAAATATAATTGTTTTCCATAGGCAACTACCCAGGTTTCAAGCTATATTGCTATCATCAGGTTGCTAATAATTCTTCCGGTGTTTAAGTAAAGACATTTCTTGCTGTTATGTTTTTGGACCGCAAATTACGTCGGTTGATTATTGTGGACGCTCTTTATACTTTAGATTATGTTTTTGAATTTTGAATTTTTGCATTTTTAAAAACAACGTTTTATATATATATATATAATATATATATATATATATATATAATAATATAATATAGACAACTCGGTATTGGATGAGAAAAACGTTTATTTCTAAGTATGTAATTAAGTGGTGGAGAGACTTTCCGTGATTGGTTATCGCAATTACGTGATGCGCCTAGAAGTTTTGGTGCTCATATTCAATAGACATATTTTGACCGATTTCATGAGCAGTGGACCAGATGTTGTCTCTGAGAATTATTGACTTAATAGAAGATACCAGATATCTTCAATTTCCCTCTATAACAAACTGTTAAGTCTCCCAAAGTTGACTCTATATATAAGAAGGAGGTTTGTATTGTTAGTTGTTGTTTTATTGTTTAATAAACCGTTAGAATTGAACTAAGTTTTTATTCATTCATTTGTTGTTGGTCTTAGAATAAACGCTATACAAACACGATATCGATTACAGACTGCAAATTGGAATCATAAGAGACTGTTTGTTTTACTAATTTCCTTTGGAAAGTCATGAACTATTTTTTTCAATGAGGATGGAACCTAGTTGGCTGAGCAGTCTATTACATATATCACTCCACTTTGGTCCTTACTAAGGCTAGACGGTCGGTCGGAGAGGCCCCCTCCGATCAATCAGTTGCTCAAGTAAACTACAAGTAACTGATTGATTGTCCCGATCCTATTGTCCTTTTGGCAAGCCCTAATCCTGTTTTATCATAAATGTTCTAGAGGGCGTTGGCTGAGGGTCATATTGTTCTGGGTATGACATTAAACTCAATCTGATGGTAACGTCCCAGGAAACAAATAAATAGATAAATTTATCATGTATAATTTTCTACCTTTACTCATTTTGGGATTTCATCTTTGCTCATTTAGCGTTTGTTTTTTGTTAAGAATCCCGAAAAACTTTGAATAATACACTATTTTTAAAGTCTTAATTGCCACGTGAGGAAACTGGACAATTTCCACCTCAGATGCCTACGCTGCATTCTACGCATGCGATGGCAGGACAAACTGCTCAACACAGACGTGCTGGAACGAGCAAACATAAACAGCATGACCGCCATTATCTGCGAGAGAGGCCTGCGTTGGCTTGGTCACGTCAGGAGGATGGACAAAGACCGCATCTCCAAAGACCTACTGTATGGTGAATTAGTAGAAAGCACCCGACCGCTAGGGAGACCATGTCCGCACTTTAAAGATGTCTGCAAGAGGGACATGAAGACATGTCACATCAAAACCAACACATGGGAGACTTGTGCAGAAGACCGTGCGTCCTGGCGACTCCTTGTCAAAGAAGGAACGAAAAGGAGCGAAAAAGAGAGGAAAGAAGCTGTCACAGAAAAGAGAGCCAAACGGAAGGAGAGACAACAGCAACTCCAGAAAGCATCACTGTTTGTTTTCAGTCACTGCACCAGAGATTGACATTCAAAAATTGGTCTGTTCAGCCACTCACGCAGTTGCATATTCTAAAAAAAGTGGACACTACGCCATCGTCTCTAGTAGACGGAAAGATTCCAACGAATTTCCCGATGATTTTGATGATATTTTCTTTACAGTATTTTTTTGGTCACATTTTTATTTGAGCTTGTTGCTCTGTTTTCAGTTCGGCAGAGCGCCTTTCATCAGTTCTCCTCCATCCTCTCCTAGCCACACTCCAAAAAGATCTGGTTTCTTGATGGAATATGGACATTTCTAAATGGATTCTTTCAGGAGGAATGATATCTCTTTGCCATAAGTCATAATGCCGGTCGAATTCCTCTTAATTCTCTGGCCTCTCTATCATTCTGTTTAGCAAAGCATCCGTTATGTGAATACATTTGGATCATGCTGGGATGGTTTACTATCTCTAGCCAATTTACATCCACGTTTTTCAAAGCTACGCAACCCAGAATTGATGGTGCTTGCTTGTGGCACTAAACCAACAATTTGGTGTATATGCACTTTCAATATATCTTGCTGATTTCACTTAGTATAAAACAGGAATCCCATGCCTAGATTCGTGCGTAGGCATAGATCTGTGCAGTCATGTATAAAGGAGAACACACCAGTCACTCATATGTAAAAGTCGACGGGGCGGCCTAAAGTCGGTATCAGCCAGTCAGCGAGGGAGTCTATCCCCTTTTCAATAGCGCTAGACCAGACCAAGGAGATTGTTTTAGCATCTGAGGTGGAGCGCCACATCTACCATAAGCTCCTTACTTTACCGGACAGATCCCTGTGCTACTCATACGCTGAGTTGGCGGGGACGGGTATCGAACTAGGAACCTTGTGGTTTCTAGCCGAACGCTCTACCGACTGAGCTAACTCAGCCACTCATATGTAGTGAACTGTATTCATAAGTAACTAGTGCTCAAAATCAGTGATAGAGCATGTATATCAAGGTTTTGGTAGCGTGAAGCTGAAGTCAACAGCTCTTCGTAACTGACAGTTTCTCGCCTATGTAATTTTCAAACAAAGTCTTACTTGGTTAAAAAATAACATAGGCGAGAAACTAAAGTCGGTGGATGAGGCTCACCCAGCAGTTTATTAATTGTCGTTGTTGTACGCACTTATTAACATTTTTGATTTGACGGAGCTTCCGGCAAAAAGACAAAGAGAAATATAAAAATATATATTTAAAAAAAGGGGGAAACGGAAGCGAGGCTTTCCGGTCAAGGAAGCAGGAGAAGATAAAGAAATATATAACAAATGTCCGTTATCATATCAAAAGATAAAAATGCGTAGGCATATTAGCGGATGTAAAAACCAGATCAAAAGATAAAGATGCATAGGCGTGTTGTCAATATAAAAAGCCAGAGGGTCGAGCCGACAGAGAGAGACCCCAGCGAACAGCCGATAGCATCACGTCGTCTCCCGTCAACTCTCGGGCATTTTCCACTGGGAACACTCGTCGCCGTTTTCGCCAGCCACCGGCATTTTCATTGTGAAGCTATACGCCCCTCACCTACCTACTCACCGAAGAGGAATAAAGAAGGGTCCTATCTTTGTATATACGTATCTGTTGTTTATTGAAGTCCAGTAGTCGGTAGTAGCCGACTACTACATACTTCGCTACGTGACCATATATACCCGCAACGTATACAGATACATTATTTAGAGTAGCGAAGAAGGCCGCTACGTAACAATATCATCATCCGCCATTTTGTTTTTGACGGACATGATCATTTAAGAAAGACTGAAAACGAGACTGAAGAGAATGCTGTTCTATGGCGTTCTATGAAAGCAACAAAGAGATGAATAAACTAAATGAAGATAAAACGGTGATCTCAACCAGAAGAAGAGAAGAAGAAAAAAACAGGGAAAAGTTAGAAGGAATGCCCATTATAGTTGCAAATAACTGGAAACGAAAATGTAGGAGAATAGAATTAAAAATAAAAAGAAGACAGCGAAGAAATCTATGCTCTTTACACTAGCGGTATAGCAGGGAGGTAGAGCACCACACCTACACTCAGCTCCCAACTTTACTGAATAGATCAGATTAACCAATCTGTGCTAATCATGCGCTGAATTGGCGGTATCGACTCCGGAACCTTCCGATTCCTAGTCGCTCTACCGACTGAGCTTGTATTACTGTTGAGACTTTTTCTGTATATAAGGTGTGTGCTAGATGCCCACTCCTATTTATAGACTCGGCGATAATCATGTGACCAACTTCTTGGCCAATCACTGGCAGTACTCTGCTGTTGATATTGTTATTTATACTGGCTGTTGTGATCTTAGCCACTCAATTGCCTTGAACCTTCGTGGATGACGGAACATAGGATTATATCACTGGACCTTTGACACTACGTAGGATTCCATAACTTAGGACTTATTCACTTACCAAAGGATTCTATAGCTCAGGACTTACTTACTTTAAGTCCTTTTCAACTGGGCAAGGATGGCGGTCAGAAACTTAATAATTACAGAATCACACTGGATACTAGAGAGTGTAACATTGCTAAGTGAAATATGGCTGTCGTTTTTTTAGTGTATACATATATAATCTTACGTGTCCAGTAACATTTGGCGCCATCTATTTGGCACTACTGTTTTAGAGCGGAACAGTTTTGGCACTTAACTCTTTTAGTGACTTTGTCATATCTTGAATAGATTGATAAGATTGTAAAGAATTAATAATAGAAAATAATTGAATTTATTTCTTACAATAATACAAACGTCATATAAGTAAAATGCATATCTATATATCAATACTGGTGTTCCTTTACCTTCCGACCATTATCCTCTTGCACCACCCTCTGGTTAAAGATCATACCTTCCAAATCGACCTTCTCCTAGACTGGTTGCCTAACCAAGTTTAAAGAACCCAGTCTTTCCTAATATTTACCCCTAGGTAGAGGGAGAATAGTTGGATTCATACGCAATAGGCAAGCAGCCACGTATGAATTAAAACCTGTTAAACTTCGCTTAAAACTTGACCTTGTGTCACATCCTGTTTGTGCGGAGGGGTTGGTAAATATGTAGTACTGTTTAGATCAAACCGTCAAGCAACTGAGATGATCGTTGCACCAAAAAAATTTACAACTCCATCAATAAACAAAATAGAGGACAATATTAAAGACTTAAACAAGTAATTGTCTTCTTTTAACATTCCACAACAAACGTGTATATTCCTAAAAAAATCCTCAGTTTTGTAAATCAGTTTCCTGATGTGAAATCAGAATCAGCAGCAACACGATAACATTCTTTTTAAGCGTAAACTAGTTTGAATATTAGCGTATCAAGATTAAACTTTTCCTTGCTCTAAATTATTTTCTTTTTCTTTTTCTTTTCTTTTTCTTTTTCTTTTCTTTTTCTTTTTCTTTCCTGCTAAATGTTTACCTGTTCATCTCAGTTTTGTTAATTATTCTTTCTGGAAACATGTTTCTTTGAAATTATTATCTTTAACATCGTTCGATTCTAATTAGATATATTTTCCCTCCAGTATATTCCGTCCAGTATATTTTATTTAGTATTTAGTTTATGTACACACTTTTAAAATCTCATATTGCTCAACACCGGACAGCAGTAGCTATTGCTCGATATATTTAATGAGAAAAATATACAATGAAGTTTTGTGAAACTTACCCTCCATCTGCCAACACTGTTTTTTCACTTTTCTATTTCATTGGAAAATCATTTTCTTCATCTTTCCTGACACTTCACACACACTGGAAGATAGATAAACTCAACGAAATATACAAGATATCTACTTTGAATTTGGTACGTACCTTTAATAAACTATGTGCGTCTTTCTTTAATTTATCAATGCGACATTCCATTCTGCTGTTGTCATCTTTGGGATCAACATAGCAGACATCTTGGTTTTCATCTACGAGGAAATACAGATGAATTAATGAAGAATATTCTGTGCTGTCAACATCGACTGAGCTGAAAGAATCTTTTCGATCAAATTTGATGAACATAAAAAACAAATACACTAATATTTTGAAAGAAAGAAAAATAATTGCATTTAAAAAAAACAATTTTCCATTTTTACTTTGAAGAACAAACATCACTTCAATTATTTTGGATTGTTTTACTTGTTATTTATTTATTAGACATACCAAGTTTTTTTATCTGTTTATTGTATGATATACAAAGTGTGACAAAAAAGTCCTTTTTTTGTACTTTTTGATACACCTTGTATTCTGAAAAAAAAAACCCATTCCATTCAGTCTTCATTGCTATCATGGTGAATAAAGCTTTAAAACTGGTACTTTTTGACACACCTTGTATTCTGAGAAAAATTATGAATGGAACATTATTTATTTAGAATACAAGTTGTGCCAAAAAGTACAAAACATCTCGATACTTTTTTGTTACACATTGTATATATATATAACGCCTAGTAACCGCAAAGTTTTATGAGTCGAATTTAACATATATTGATTGGTTAGTTAGTTGGTAGATTGGTTTTACGGCATATCATCCCAATTGGGTCATTTTATACTGAAGATGTTTTTGTTTTACTCTTGATGGGAACTAAATCTTTATCCTAAACTCAATGTTATCCTTAACACATTGTTAAACACATACATATACATACACAATGTGTGTGTATGTATATGTATGTGTATGTGTGTGTATGTATATGTATGTATATGTATATGTTTGTATATGTATGTATGTGTGTGTATATTTGAGCGACATTGAATAAAAATAAAAAACATAAAGGATGGGATGGAAGAAAATAAAATAAATTATGGTAAATAGGAACATATTGAAGAATAAACAAAACTACTAAATAAATGAACAGGGGTAGCCCTGAATTCTGGAATGGATTGATTTAACAGTAATTCATAACAAATTACTAACAAGCGGTCAGATATCTTGTTTTTTTTATTCTTTTCTTTTCTTATTATTTTTATTTTTATTCACATCTTTTATTACTCTACAGCTGAGCAGGACAGGACAATTTAAAAGTAAAGGAGGAAGGGGAAAAATCTGTTTTCAAATGCCTTAAAAGTAATAAAGAATTCATCATTCGCATCTGATGAGTCGGGAGAGTTAGACACTTTGTCTAAGCTCCCCGAAATAGTCTATAATGCAAAATCTCTAAGTCTTTTGTTATTTCTTTAATTATAAATTTGCTCTGTGATTCTAACAATAAGAGCACACATTGAGCTCTCAAACTGCGACAAGTTGTTTTTAAAAAAACTCCTATGTCGTAAGGAAGATTTCTTCTCTGGACTTTTGTATAATATATATATATATATAATACTAATGATATTATTCTCAGAGGAAAAATAAAGGGTCTACCATGGTTTCAATCAAATTGAAATGATTTATTCAGGACCCTACCCTACGGTAACTAAGTCGATGTAATTCCTTAGTTAAATTAAAAGTATTTTTCGGATGATAACGGTTGAACGCTACGTTATTTTTCTCTAGGGGCCGGGTTAGCTCAGTTAGTAGAGCGTTCGGCTAGAAACCGCAAGGTTCTTAGTTCGATACCGGCCCTCGCCAACTCAGCGTATGAGAGGCACAGGGATCTGTGCGGTAAAGTAAGGAGCTGATGGTAGGTGTGGCGCTCCACCTCAGACGCAAAAACAATCTCCTTGGTCTAGCGCTATTGAAAAGGGGATAGACTCCCTCGCTGATTGGGTGGTACCGACATTAGGCCGCCCAGACGACTTTACTTATATATGTATATATATACATATACATAAAGGCATACACATATTTCCAATACACCCCCATACCACTAACCCCATGACCCCTATCAGATTATACACACACAGTACAAACTCATTAATCATCAATTAACCAATCAGCATCAAGCACCCCCATATCATGCAAGCAGCCAGAAGATTACTACTATTCCGGGTCTTGAAGAAGGAATGTCACTATCCTGAAAATTTACCACGACGTCTAAATAAAAGAAACTAAAAAAAACAAAAAACTACTGAGTTTTCTGATATTTATTCCTAGATTAACATATAATGGTAACAACATTATCATAATATAGCACTTTAATGCTTCACACCAATGCCCAAACCTGGTATATGTACTTCCAAAAAACGGATACAGATACAAAAATATATCTCAAATATATATATATACCTATACATATACATTTCCCTTATTTACAACATCAACGACATTCAACCAGGACAGCTAAGAGGGCTTTAAAAGTGACATGATCTTGTAAAATTTCGACCGTCTACTTCTGAGTCATTTGAGAGAGAGAGAGAGAGAGAGAGAGAGAGAGAGAGAGAGAGAGAGAAAGAGAGAGAGAGAGAGAGAGAGAGAGAGAGAGAGAGAGATGAGTTCTTTGAAGAACATTCAACATCTCCTTTAGTGTTCGTAACCAAATGTTGAGGGATCTGTGTAGAATCACGTGGCCTGCAACCTGTCCACATTTTGATCTTTGTTCGAAGTGGTTGGCGGCTATTTCAACCAACGCACACTTACCATTCCTTTCCTGCATCATCATCATCATCATCATAAACATCATGTTGCGCTGACAACGATTATCATGACTTTCTCTCTCTCTCTTTCTATCTCTCTAGTCACCCGTCTTTATCCATCTAAACAAGAAATCAGCATCATCATCATCAGCAGCATCCTGTTGCACTGACAACAACGAGTACCATGACTCTCTCTCTTTCTTTCTCTCTCTCTCTCCCGTCACCTGTCTGTATTGGTAATCAACACCAGTAGGTCTTCCCGACGACATCCACAAACCACACAGAGCTGGACCGGTATTCACTTGTGACATCTGAGGTCGATTTTAACTTTTACACGTTGGGCTTCTAAATCATAGAAGGCGTTGTGCTAAAATTTAACTTCAAGGCACAATAAATCTGTAGTCTTTCGAATATATATATATATATATATATATATATATATATATATAGGGAGATTGAAAATTAAATCTCTATTTTAAACTATTCATAACTTATATGAAGTTTCATTTGTATATTCTTTATTATTCAAAAATAGAAGAATAGAAGAGATAAAATCAATTTAATTTATAGAAGGGGGCGAACTTGACACAAATGGAAGCCGTAAAGAGTAAATTAGACTAAAATGGAGATGAATAGTTGATTTCATTATATAGTTGTGGTAGGGGTGGGTGGGTGGACTTTTCATTGGCTCAAACTGACTGAGGTTTCCCTATTTAAAAGTTCGAATTCTTGTGAAGTTTATTTGTAGCAAAATGTCAATACTAGCAGCACGTAGCTCCAGGGTGGCAGCTTGAAGATACCGGATTTAAGCTGGGTATGCTATCGGAGCCGATATGATGCCCAAGAACCGGTAATCGATGATGATGATAGTGCATCACTGACGAGCACCCTATATGCATCTGGTGCGATGGTTAAAGTCATTGGAAATGGACTCGGCGCCCCAAGTTCAAATCCCGGACGTGGTAATTGCATTTCACTTAGTGCTAATACCCTTGGGAAAGGTATGACTCCTACTCTCCCTCCAGCTATGGATAAATAGTAGGGCAGACTGGGCTCATTAACCTTGGTTGGGCAACCGGTCTAGGAGAAGGAAAACTCTGAATTCAAACCTGTTGAACTCCGCTTAAGAAATTAACCTTGTGTCACATCCTGCTCGTGCGGAGGGGTTGGTAAATATATATATGCATCTACAAGATGTATTATATGAATATTATATAGCAATTAAATCTGTGTTGTTTTTCTTTTCAGATTGTGTATTTTGTTCGTGAATGGTTGAATGACTTGAATATTGTTCGTGAATGGCTGAATCACCACTTTTCAGAAACCCTGATTTAACACCCTACGATGTTTTTCTTTGGGGTTGGTTGAAGGGGCATGTCTAGGAAACCAGTGACTTTGTAAAAACTTGAAGGACGAATGCGATAATTTATTTCTGCCATTCCACGAGACTTCCTGGGAAGATAATTTTATGCCTTTCCCAAGTTTGAGAGGCTGGAGGTGAATGCTGGTGCCCATATAAAATTTGTACATAAAAAAAATGTAATGTGTGTTCTCATATTTAATCTTTTGTAAAAATAATGATTCAGAAATGTATTATAAGATTTTTCATCTCAAAGTGAAGTTGGGGATGCTTGGCTGTTGGTACCTTAGCATAAGCCGTCTGGGTAGAGGTCTCCTTAGCTTGCTTAAGGATAGACAGGGTTTCTCCCATTGCCGTGATTCCCAACTCTTTAAGCATGGCCCGATCCATCATCTTGAGGTTCTCTCTTGTCAGCTTCTCGCTTGCGAATGTTGTAGCATAGCTCCTGGCTGAGTCGGGAGAGATACCTGCTTGGACAAAATATTCTTCCCAATCTTCAGTTTTAGATCCTGTTCGCGGCGCCATGTTGGATTTTGTGTAAAGTATTCAACTCTGTTACAAGATGAATACAAGACTAAAACTAGAGTTTGGTAGGTGGCTTACATGGAGCTTTGGATTGTTCCATTATGAACTCAGGCAAGTTCATTTCCTGAGTTCTGATTGGCTGTTGGATTTCAGGGTGAGTAAGAACATGGATAAGTACCCACTCTTCAGCCATCACTTTGCATTATGCCAGCAGCATGCAAGGACTGTATTTAAGTTACAGCTTGCCTGTTGTTTTCGTCTACTAACTCGACGGTAGTTAGAACCCCACTGCGACGGTGAGTATCATATTGTTTCTATACCTGGAGGATAACTTCTACAGAAGTCAGTTACTTTACAATCACCCAGGATTTGAACACGCTTCTCCGTGTCTATTTTCTACGATGATAACGGTTATACGACAAAGCACCTATATTATAACATTAAAGATACTGAGACCTTGATTTGATAATTTTATATTTCTTGATTTTTTTTTTCTTGTCGATTTTTTTTTGTGATTTTCAGTTATGTTTACGAGCGTATGAAAAATCAGTGAACTTCATCTTCTGTTCAGACTCTTGATTGTTGAAAATTATCATCGGCCTGTACTTATCTTTGGAGTAAGCGCAGAAAGCAACATCACGCGCACAAACAACAAGGTTTTTTTTTGTTTTGTTTAAGTAGACACTTGAGATTTCTGTAAAAAGAACAAACACATTTCGGAGAAATTGCTGATAACCTTCAATAAAAAATAACAATAACAAGATTTAAAAAATATCAAAAACAACATTTTTTTTTGGTTGCAAAACTGCATATTATAAAGAATCAGTGAGAATCTAGTTGGCAAAAAAGAGAGAAAAAAAAAAAGATATCTAATTTGGTTTTTCCCATCGAAAATAAATCAGAAAAACACAATATTTTAGTTGCTATCTCCTTAAGATCAGTTAGATAGAAAAAATGTTCAACACGTAGAGTAAAAAAGAAACGGTTATCGCTTTTAGTCATGTATGTTACGTTTTTATTGGCCATCCTTTAGGCTTCAAGCAAGAAATCCTTGTCTAGCAGAAATCCTTGGTAAAGAATACTTTGGTTGTTCCTTAGTACTCCTCAGTATTGCAAGTCCTTCGTCAATGGTTGCAAATGGACGTCTATTCAGTATCAGTGATTAAGTAGTCAGCTATTAACGCATTATGCCAGTTGATTGGCGGAGGAATAGACAACGTGACCTCGCCCAGTCTATAAATTTAGGTGGTGTATTGTAGGACACCTTATATATCAAAATATTGGGCACCTCACGTGGTGTAATGGTTAGCGAGCTCGCTTCGCAAACCATTGTTAGTGAGTTCGATTCTCATTGGGAGCCCCATACTTCTGGCCTTGTGCCATATCTAAGCTAAGCTTAGTAAATAACTATATATCAAAATATTGGGCACCTCACGTGGTGTAATGGTTAGCAAGCTCGCTTCGCAAACCATTGTTAGTGAGTTCGATTCTCATTGGGAGGGGCTCCCAATGAGAATCGAACTCTGGCCTTGTGCCACATTTAAGCTAAGCTTAGTAAATAACTATATATCGAAATATTCCAACAATGTTCGTTAGCATATTTATGTGATCGGGCTAAAAGGTTCTCAGGCAAATCAAGGAATAGAATATTTATTTTATATTATATGGATTATTCGGACTATTCTCCTCACCTTTATATTTTACCAAACAACGTTTCGGTCGATATTCCCTCCGACTTTCTTCATGTGTTTCTTGTCGAACTATGGGACCTTCTCGGACTCGGGAACTTTTTTTCAAACTCAGGAACCTTCTCGTCGAACTGGGAAGCCTTCATTTCGTAATCGGGAGATTTCACAGAACTTCGAACCAAACCATTTATTCAATCCACGGGATAGACTGTTCTCATTCCATTAACCAAGATCGAATACAAGTGTTAAGCTGTGTTAAGTATTCTATGTTTTTACGCACATGGCCAGGATTGGACCTGCAACCTAGAGATGATTGTCACTTAGAACTGGAATAACTTAATATATATAGATATATAGTTAAAAAAATTGAGATGAACCAAAGAAATCACAGTGCTCAACCACAAATTCGTAGGAGCTTTATTTATTTATTTGTTGAATTTTTAAAAATATAATTGTTTTCTATAGGCAACTACCCAGGTTTCATGCTATATTGCTATCATCAGGTTGCTAATAATTCTTCCGGTGTTTATGTGAAGACATTTCTTACTGTTATGTTTTTGGACCGCAAATTACGTCGGTTGATTATTGTGGACGCTCTTTATACTTTAGATTATGTTTTTTAATTTTTTAATTTTTGCATTTTTTAAAAACAACGTTTATATATATATATATATATATACATATATATATATATATATGTGTGTGTGTGTGTGTGTGTGTGTGTGTGTGTGTGATTAAAAGTTGAGGAACAAAAGTAGATAAAACACAAACAATTTCAATCAATTGATATTTCGCCTATGTGTATTTACGAAGCTTCATCAAAAATTCCCGATGAAGCTTCATAAAAATATAATGGCAAACTATTAATTGATTGAAATTGTTTGTGCTTTATCTACTTTTGTTCCTAAACCTTTAATCACATTTTGTCGGATTTTAACGAATCCGTTACTTCCCCATATATATATATATATATATATATATATATATATATGATTTAAATGTTCGTGTATTGATGCTAGTTTACCTTGCAAAATACATCTTATATACATTGAAAGTCTTAAGCAAATTGTATTAAAGCTAACACAAGTATGATAATCAACCTTAAGATATATCTTAAACAAGACAAGGTTCAAAAAGTTGTTAGTTAATATTAGCAATCTAAAATTAAAATTAGAATTAAAACATACCTTCAGAACCGGTGTAACAGAAAAACAAAAATGTACTTACACATTTACACATACTATTTTTCAATTTAACAAACTTTGAATATTATAGGTTATTCTATTATCCCCTTTGGGTGGGTAGATAAGGTGTGGGGTTGGTGCCTTTTTTTCTTTCTTTCTTCCTATATATAGGATTGGAAGGAAAGTCTTGTCCGATGCAAAGTAATATTTATTTAAGCAATCCAGAACATTGGCAAAGATGTGTGGACACTTAAGGGAGTCTATTTTCAACATTTTAGAGATACTGACGAATGATGTTTTGTTTATATTTCTCAATTTACATGTTGTCTTTATTGGTTAAATAAATCCTATTTTGTATTTCGTTCCAATCCTATATATATATATATATATATATATATATATATATATATATATTCATCAAAAAGTTACTATCATGGATTAATTTCAGTAGAATAAGTAGTTAATCCAAAAGGGATAAAAAATATATCTCGTAAAATCTAGACAATTATAGGTAGCTGAATTTATATATGCTTGTCTGGTATATCAATAATTGTCTTGTATACTATAATTCTAAACCAAACAAGTATATATAGAATTATCTACCTATAATTTTTAGTTCTCCTGAGGAAGGTGTACATTGAACACCAAAACCGTGGTAGAGAGAAAAAGATTTTCTACGACTATATATATATATATATATATATATATATATATATATATATAATTATATATATATAATTATGAATATAATTTAACTCATAAAATCGTTATATCATTTTATGAAAAAGATTTAAAGCAAATAAATTTGCTTATGGAAGTTATTGGAAATTTTACCCTCTCAGCTGCAATTCAGTTTTTAATCATCTCGGCAATATCACGTCAAATATTAAACAGATGAACTCGCTGCGTTGCAATTAGCCTCCTAAGGTCTCAACCATGCGACCTTTTACACGCTGCATATATTAGCAGCACACAAAATTGCCTCATGATCGTGTAAAATATTGTCAGAATTTTGCTAGAATACAAATGTATCTCATAATGTTTTTTTTTATGGTTAGGTTTCCCGGGACCTTTATTCGATTTTTCATTTTGGTATCAGTTTTTCATGGAAGAAGATCAAAAGTAGAAAACAACCAAATAAAACGCAGTTAACGTCTCTTCTTAATATCATTGTAGCGTTATGGTTGTCATTTAGAATGGAGTGAAAACGTATCGATAATAAAAATCGGGGTGTACTTATCTCAAGTCCGGTTCTATTTCGAAAGGCTCGAATCTGGTGGCTGGATCTGATGTTGGTATTCTTTGATGTTTTAAGTCTGGAACCAACTTGGGATGCTGGAAGATATCTTTTCTTGTGCTATTTATAGTTTTTGATAATAAAACAAATGAAACTTGTTTGTCTTATTATCAAATAATGAAAAGGGCATATTTAGCTCAGTATAGCATGCGCCGCGGAATCACAGGGTTTCCGATTCAATACTGACCCCAACCAACACAGCCCATAAGTAGCAGGGTTTGGATTTGTGCGGTCAAGTGGGGAGATGATGGTAGGCGTATCTCCCCACATCATACACTAAAATAATCTCCCTGGTCTAGCACTATTGAAAAGAGTACAGACTCCTTCACTGTCCGACTTATACCGACAATAGGTTATTCCACATTCTTTACTTAATTTTACTTTATAACACACTACGTACAACATATCAAATGAGATAAGTTTTATCTCAGATTTCTAATAGAATTTCGACTAAAATGTTTATTGACTTATCTTTAATTTATCAAGTAAAACTTTATTGAATATTTTATATTTCTGGACAAGGAAGCGCGTGGTGTAATGGTTAAAGTCTTGGGAAATGGATTCGTCGCCCCGAGTTCAAATCCTGGACGTGGTAATTGCATTTCACTTAGCGCTAATACCCTTGGGAAAGGTATGAATTCTACTCTCCCTCCAGCTATGGGTAAATAGTAGGGCAGACTGGGCTCTTTAATCATGGTTAGGCAACCGGTCTAAGAGAAGGAAAACTCTGAATTCAAACCTGTTGAACTCCGCTTAAGAAATTGACCTTGTGTCGCATCCTGCTCGTGCTGAAGGGTTGGTAAATATATATGTTTCTGCACGTCCAGGAATTAACTCGTGTCACCGTAACCATTTTCTACGACGATAACCATTACAGGATGTGCACCTCCTAACTCCTAACTATAGGTCGCATAGTTTTGTTACAAAATATTCTTATTCGATTGGAACGGAAGTAAAAAACAAAAAAAACAAAAAAACAAAAACAAAAAAAATGAACAAAAAACAATGGAACAAAATTGTAAATATACATGTACGATGAACGCGATTCTTTAACCTCTAGGCAAAAGTAACCCTAGAAGAGTTGACTTGTTAAATGAATCCATCATATAGTATTTCTGCTTAAATTGTGATTTAGCTCAGTTGGTAGAGCATCCGCTTAGGAATCACAAGATTCCGGGTTCAATACAAGCAGTCTGTGCAGTAAATTGGAGCATATGATTGTTGCCGGGGCTCTCCACCTAGTCTAGCACCAGCCTTGAACTTTAAAGGGAAAGAATAAAATCATAATATTGTCATTTCTTTCAGAAAGGCAACAGAACTTTGATGTCCCAACATGTTCATTATTCAATGACATGCTCAAATGCTTAATCAAATTGAATATCCAATCAAATGTTAATTTCTTATATACATTCTCTTTTGTGTGAAACATTTTTGTAGCTCATTTGACTTTCCACTGACATCTGACCTCTGAATATATTAGCATTAAAATTTCAATCATTTAAAAAAAAATTTTTTTCACTTATTTAAATAATATTTTAAAGCTATTCTATACTTCGCCAAAAGTTTCCAATGGAGTAACATATCCCTATTAGTCCAGTTTAAAAGTGTGGTAAGTGGAACCTAAAACCAGACACCTTATTTTTCCAATGCACGGAACGAGAAAAGTTTTGGTAAACAGGTTAGGTATTTTGAACAGGCTGGCCCATTTACTTATGGTCAAATCACATTGAAAGCACCGTTTCCTGCTAGATCACCTAAGTTATGCAGCAATGAGCCTGTTCAATACTTAGATGGGTATGATTGTTGCTGTGGCTTTCCACCTAGTCTAGCACTATCAAAAACGATAGAGACTTATACCGACAATGGTGGAGTAGCGTCGTGTAATGGTTACCGTCACAGCAAATCAACACGGCGACGCAAGTTCAAATCCTGGGCAAGGCTTTTTGGATTCCGTTTAACGTTAATACCCTTGTGAAAGGTATGAATTCAATTATTTTTCTTCCAGCTATTGGTAAATATTAGAACAGACTGGGCTCTTTAAATATGGTATGGCAACGTGTCTAGGAGAAGTAAAACTCTTAATTCGAACCTGTTAAACTCTTGAAATTGACCTTGTGTCACATCCTACTCATGCGTAGGTGTTATGTAAATATATATACCGACAATAAACCATTCCATTTTCTTTACTTAGTTTTACTTCATAAAACACTGCGTTCGACATATCATATGCGATAAGTTTTATTTAAGATTTTTACTAGAATTTCAATTAAAATGTCTATAGACTTATCTTTAATTTTTTGAGTAATCTTTATTGAATGTTTTATATTTCTTTTGTTTTAGATAAATCTTTTCTTATTTCCTCATTTTTAATCTCGAGTTCTTTCTCTTTGCGTCTATCCATCGGTATAACGTCTTTCTCTTTTCGCATTGAGTTATTTCCGCGGTTCATTTAGCAATAATGATATTACGGAAACACTATTTTATCATGGAGCGATACGTTCAATTCCACACACCAAATCACACACGGAACAAGAACTATGATAATAACAATAATGCATCATGCATCTCCATACCCTTAACTATGGGCCGAATTGATCTGGTTTGCTTTGGTTTGGTTTGTTTTACGGCATATCAACCTCAGTGGGTCATTTACTGCCGATAAAGTTTTGGAATAAACTAATTCTTAATGGATATGCACAATTTTTTTTATAAATTCATTTTTCTATTTAACCCATAGATGGGACCCTAACAGTTACTACCACTCCGGGTCAGAGTGGACCAGGGAGCAATGGTGATGAAGGGGTGCTCCACATTCCCTAAACCACCAAAACTGGAACCTCACTATCAGATAGAGTTTAACGTCATTCCCTGGACATGTAGACCTCAGCCACCACCTTCTAGCACCCATATGATAAAAAGGGCTTGGGGCTTGTCATAAGGGCAATAGGGTTGGGGCAATCATATAGGTGCTTGGGATTGAAGTGAGTAGCGGATTGATCGGAGGGGGCCTCTCCGACCGCCGGTCTAGCCTAAATAAGGATCTAAGTGGAGTGTTGCAAGTCATGGACTGCTCATCCACCAAGGCTCCACCCTTAAGCATCACGGGTCACCACCCACGGCTAACAGGAGGCCCCATTAGGGGAGTCTTACCCTCTGCAGAGGTGCATTCTAACGCCCCAGATGACAGGGCGGCGAATCGATCTGCTAATGAGCTAATGCTATTAAGCAAAACAAAAACTCTTCAGAAACAACTGCACAAAAAATGTTAATATACACGTAAAATGAACGTGATTCTCTAACATCTAGACTTAAGATAACCCTAGATGGGTTGAAATGTCGTTAGACTCAATCATTATCGTATTTTCAGTTTAAATTATGCTCCATCTATCTATACATATATAAAGGTCAGTTGTATGTATGTATGTCCTGAGAAACAACGAAAATAAAACAAGTAACGACAAAGTATATATACATACAAATTCACTATCACAAGATCTTGTTTTTTGAGCAAAAGATAATGAACATTTGATTTATATTCGTGAAGATAATTAAAAAATGAAATTTAAATTTCTAACAGCATGGATTTTTCTTTTTATTGTATTTAGTATTTTGAATGGGAAACACTGATTTTTCTTTTCAGAGTGTATCTTCTATTTTTTCCCTGACGCCCCACTAGGCCGGGTCATTGCAAGGGAATGTGACATCCTGCAAGATTCCAACTCACGATTTAGTAATAACGGATCTGCTACAGTGAATTCTTACACCCCCTTCTAATCAGGCGACGCCGGGTAGCCACTTTTAGTTTTAAATAAAGCACTGTGTCCGACATATCAAATGCGATGAGTTTTATCTTTGATTTTCTCATTCAAAACGTCTGTTGACCCATCTTTAATTTGGAGAGGCCCCCTCCGATCAATAGGCTGGTCACGTCAAGCCCTAGCACCTATATTATTTTTCTCAACCCTATTGCCCTTATGGCAAGCCCCAACCCCTTTTTATCATATGGGTGCTAGAAGGCGGTGGCTGCGGGTCTACATGTCCTGGGAATGACGTTAAACTCTATCTGATGGTGAGATTCCAGTTTATGAGGTTTGGGGAATGTGGAGCACCCCTTCGTCACCATTGCTCCCTGGTCCACTCTGATCCGGAGAGGTAGTACCTGTTAGGGTCCCATCCATGGGTTAAATAGATAAATGTATTTATAAAAAAATTGTATTATCCATTAAGGATTGATTTATTTCAAAACTTTACCGGCATTAAATGACCCACTGAGGTTGATATGCCGTAAAACAAAACAAACCAAACAAAAACCATCTTTAATTTGTCAAGTAATCCTTATTGAATGTTTTATATTTCTTTTAGTTTCAGACAAAATTCTTTCTTACCCCCTCATTTCTCATCCTCGTGTTCTTACTCTTTGCGTCTATCCATCGGTACAACATCTTTCCGCGTCACATTTACCAATAACGATATTACAGAAACTCTACTTTATTATGGAGCCACATCTCCAATTCCACACACCAAATCACGTGCGGAACAAGAACTACGACGATAACCATAACACGAGGGGTGTCTCCATACTCTTAAATATGGGTCGAATCTATCTAGTTATCTATCTGGTTAGACCGCTTGCAAAAAAAAAAATCTCTTCAGAAACAGCTTCACAAAAAATTGAAATATACACGTCACATTAACGTCATTCCTTAAATCCTAGACTTAAAATAACCCTTGTCGAGTTGAAATATCGTTAGACTCTATCAATCATTCAATATAGTATTTTCTGTTTAAATTGTGGTCTATTCTATATAAAACACTCTGTCCGACATATCAAATGCGATGATTTTTATCCTTGATTTCTACTAAAATTCCCATTAAAATGTCTATAGACTTATCTTTAATTTGTCGAGTAATCTTTATTGAATGTTTTATATTTCTTTTAGTTTCAGACAAATCTTTTCTTATCTTCTCATTTCTTATCCTCGTGTTCTTACTCTTTGCGTCTATCCATCGGTACAACCGTCTTTCCGCGTTACATTTAGCAATAACGATATTGCAGAAACTCTATTTTATTACGGAGCGACATTTTCAATTCCACATAGCAAATCACGCGCGGAACGAGAAGTTGATGTCATATTTATTATGACATCTGCACTTGAGATTATTGGCAACGGTCGACTGAGGGAACTTGTGCTTATCGTTTCACGGCAGCAATCCAATTCTCGGACTGCATCATATTCTATCTATAATTATGAAGGCAAATCCTGTTTCCATTTGAAATTGCATCGTGTAGCCATCTTGATCAGTGACCAGCGCCGCGAAACGACAGAAGAATGTGATTGGTTGCCTGTGTTGTCACATGGATTATTTGTCGGACGCTGAATCTCTTGGGGGGAAAATGGCAATCGACCTGAAAAGGCAAGGAATGAGCAGGGGATGTGTCCGTTGTTAGAGGTCGGGAATCCCTGAAGAATCGGCCGGACAAAAAAAATCAATGTTTGATATTTGCTAGGGAAAGATTGGGACTTTTTGCAAATATTTATTCATCATATTATTTTCGCAAAGATAATTTGACTTCTGTTGCGAAGACCTGTGCATATATAAAATCACGAATCATGTGAGGCGTATGGTGGTATAATGGTTACTGCCGAAGGAAATGAAAATAACGATACGAGTTCAAATCCTGGACGAGCCTGTTTGAATTTCACATTGTCCGTTGTAAGGGGTCGGGAATCCCTGACAAATCGGCCGGTCAAAAAAATCACTGTTTGATATTTGCTGGGGAAAGATTGGGAGATTTTTCAAATATTTATTCATCATATTTTAGCAAATATAATTTGAATATTCTTGTGAAACCCGTGCATATATAAAATCACAAATTATGTGAGGCATGTGGTGATATAATGGTTACCGTCCTAAGAAAGGAACATGACGATACGAGTTCAATTCCTGGAAGAGCCTGTTTGCATTTCACATTGTCCGTTGTAAGAGGTCGGGAATCCCTGACAAAAAAAAT
>CM042155.1:9015945-9018445 GCA_023376005.1 Doryteuthis pealeii
GCCCATGTTATTAGTGCGTTTAAAATCCTGCAATGTGTCTTATATATTACTAAGAAATAAAGGTTTACACAATATATGCTGTGGTTAATTTGCATACTGGTTTTAACAAAATTGGGTTTAATAAATAATTACTTTGTGTTATTGATCTCTAATATTATTGTTCTATTCTCCAACGTATTAAAATCAATACTATGAATGATTTCATATAGAAAACAATTAAAATATAATTACATTAAGTGTAATCTCTTGATATGCGTTCGTATTTAATTACTTTCTAATCTATTCAATTGCATTATTACTTAAATACTTACGCATAGAATGTGCATATTCTTGCTAGTAAAGATAATTCCAATGTTAAATTTTTTTAAAATCCTGTAGAAAGTTCCAAGAATGTGGTGCCAGGGATGGAGAACAAGTTGAGACTGTTAGGAATTAGATCATAAAGGAACTCCCATACAGGTTATAACATTTTTAGAAACATCATACCGATATACTATCAAACAAAAGTTAAAACAGACCTTATGACGACTAATTAAGTATTTTTATGTAATAAGTTTCGATTTGTAATGATAACATCTTATTATAATGGAGATTGTGCATTTTTCTGTCTGTCACCAAAACTATATCTCTACTCAAGTCCCAATTACATTAGTTATTTAAGTCACATTCTTCCTGATTTTATTTTTATCTAAGCCTCAATTATTAATAAAATAATTTACATTATTAATACTCTTGACCATATCTACATACTAGATATTTACCACGTACCCCACGTGAACAGGTTAGGCAAACGGCCCTATTAATGTGGGACCACCCACGAGCCAAGACTCATAGGTGGCGGGTGAAAATGCGTTGATCCCGTCGGCATTACCCCTCAACGGGGGCGCCTCTGGCACTGGGCAATAAACCAATCACTGTCCCTTTAAATTGAGGGGGCAGGTGTTGCCTGGGGAGATGGCCCCCGGGGATCAACGATGTTAACTTGTACGGTCCAGGGCCAAAGCCACTGGACCCCCGGTCGAAACCGTAGTTAGATATGTTGACCATATTAATAACATGCATTTGTATTTATATAAACAACAAAATAGCAATTTAGAGTGTGAACGGGAAGGCTAATTTGTATAGTGATACTAAAAATTGATTTTAATAAATATGTGCTTAATATTATTGATTTCTAATTGTTTGGATTTATCCTACTGAATATGAGCAGAAATCTCGGGTATAAATCTTAAAAGAAATCCATTAACAAGAAGAAATAACTGTAAATTGATTCTCTACTTCCTATTTTAGCTAAATAGTTAAATTATGAAATTATCAATGAAATATGGGAATGATAGAAGAATAAGTTTCCTTTTTTTCGATTTTACCCCCTCTATTTAAAATCTTTTTATTTGTATTCTTATTTAGTTCCATTAGCCTTTCTAATTTAATATAATATTTTATTACATTAAATCTTATATACTTGCACCCGGAGGTTGTATGTATTTGCTAGTCGGTCCAATGTGTCTATTAAGAATCGAATTCCCGACTCTGTATCGATTGACTTGCGAGACTAGCTTATGCACCATTACGCCACAATAAAACATCCTTCGTAAGCAATAAGGCACCAGCTGAAAGTGAACACCTTTTGCGTATCTCTGTGGCTATTTAGATAAGGGATCTGTGTCGTAAGCAAATATTGATAATAGATATATCTTGGAAATCGCACACACATCTCCCATTCGTGAAATGTGTTATTTTCCCATTGCATTCCTACTTTCCTGGAAACAGGAGGCCCATTCAAGTGAAATTGATTCCTGGCAGGGATTTTTCCTGCTCCCCGGATCTTCTGTGGGTAGTTGTTGAGGAGCAGTCACCACCCACATTTTTTTCTTTTTTCTGCATTTTGTATATTATCCCTCGTTCAGTCACACCTGTCTTTTCTCATCCGTTCATCGGTGCTACCTTGTGAAACCAGAATCCATTGACAGCTATGACTCATATGAGCGTTTTTTTAATGTTTTTTTTTATCGCAACTACTTGTGTCCACAAATAAATAAATAATCAAAATAATATAAATAAATAATCAAAATAATATAAATAAATAATTGCCTCTGGCTCTGCTACTACACGGCTGTTTTCCGTGTTTATTTCACCTTGTGATTTCGTTCTGAACTAAATATATATATATATATATATATATATATATATATATATATATATATATATATATATATATCGTTGCACATTTACCCACCCTCAAGTATATCTAGATCTATGATCAGATTTCTATTTGTTGAAAGATAGAGTAGTGCCAAAAAATAGCACATCATAGTGTGTTTTTCTTAGCGCTAATAAAGTAAATTAATTTGATCTAATTCATAGGTTTAAGTTAAGATTTTGTTTAATGCAGCATCCAGCAAGGATCGAACTCGCTATTCATTATTTAGTAATGGCTCTGCTAGACTAACTTGTCAATCATTACACTACGACGGCCAAGGGGCCGGTTTAGCTCAGTTGG
>CM042155.1:9023445-9025945 GCA_023376005.1 Doryteuthis pealeii
TCATTCAAGCCGGCGCTATCACGACTCACACCTCCTTTTCATCCATGCCAACTGAGGAAAGAAAATAAAGCCCAGCTTTCATTTGTATACCTGTGTTGGTTTTTAATCCAGTGTACTACACACCAGCGATGTCAATTGATACAGTATATGACAAGTTGTTAAACATTACTCCACGATGGGATGCTCAGAAAAGCGGTGTTAGTATGTTTAATTACACAGAAAGGTGGTTGGTTGGTTGGTTTTTACGGCATATCAACCCTTGGGTTATTTTATTTAGACGTTTCTGTTTTATTAATTCTGGTAAAGGTATTCATCCAACTGTTCTATCTCCAGCTATGGGTAAATAGTAGGGCAGACTGGCCACTTTTACCCTTGCTCTAGCACCCGGTCTAGAAGAAGGAAAACTCAGAATTTAAACCTCTCAAACTGCGCTTAAAAATAAAATTGTGTTGCACCCGTATCATGTAGAGGGGCTGGGTAAATACATATGTGAATCGGTTGTATTTAAAAAAAAATGTAAATTCAGCCAAATTGTCGGTATCAGACGGATAGAAATTAAGTCTATTCCCTTTTCCCTAACGCTAGAGCAGGTAGATTGTTTTTGCGTCTGAGGTGGACTGCCACGCCTACCATCAGCTTCTGACGTTCCTGACATCTGATGGATCCAAACTGTGCTATTCATACGCTGAGTTGACGGGGGCCAGTATCAAACATATAACCTTGTAGTTTCCTAGGCTGATGCTCAACCGGAGCGACCTATTGTCGGTATCAGACGAAAAGCGATGAAGTCTGTCCCCATTTCACAAGACCAGGGATATTGTTTTTGCGTTTGAGGTGGAGTGTCATGCCTACCATCAGCTTCTGACTTTACCACACAGTTGTATTACTCAGTTTTGTTACTCATGCGCTGAGTTAGCGAGGGCTAGTATCGAATTTGGAACTTTGTGTTTTTCTAGGTGAATGCTCTACCGACTGAGGAAAACCCATCTATTGGGAAATACTTAAAAGGCTTTACTTTCGATATTATTGAATGTCCAGAAATATTGGTTTATATAAAGTTTAATAGTTCACAAAAAATCCCGAAGAAAAAAAAAGAAGTCTTATTTGACAAAGAATAATTGATAAAATTTGATACCAATATTTTCCTTGATCGACGTCCAAGTCCGGAAGATCAAGCTCAGAAATGATTATCAATATCAAGCATTTAATATACTAAAAGTGATTACCAAAATATTTGGCGAAACCCGGCCGTATTTGAAGATCGAATCTAAACTCCATCATTGAAAATTGTTTTACTTACTTTTTATTCTTGCACATTTATAGGTTTTGTTATTAAATAGATAGCAACTTTGAAATAAGTTTGTATAAATATATTTTAAGAACTGTCTGAAAGAATGATCGATCAGCAGATATCTATGATTCAATGAAGAAATAGTTCTTGGTAATGGAAATCAATATCTATTAATCGATAACGGAAAATAAAGCAGAGACATTTTCTTTCTTTTTTTACCAGAAAAAAAGTCGAAAAATCAGGGTAGTTGTAGCAGCGAACCTATTACGTGGACTTCACCCCTACCGATTATTTTACAGACTTTATTATTAGAGAGCTCAACGATGTATTGATCGGTTCGCCATGTTGATAAGAGGTTATAAAGGGAGAGAACTCTGAAAGATAAAAAGGCGCGAAAATATAGAAGTGGGACTAGTGGGAGGGAATTAAAAGAAAGAAAAGAAAATACAAGCATAGACAGGTACTTGTTAACTTGTTCGGGTTACTAAACAAGTATCAAATAAGTATTTATATATTTCATCATTGTGGAAAAATATTTAAAAATAAAAAAAATATAAAAAATAAGTATTTATATATTTCATCATTCGTGGAAAAATATCGACGGGATGGCCTAATGTCAGTATCATCCAAACAGCGAGTGAGTCTATCCCCTTTTCACTAGCGCTAGACAAAGGAGGTTGTTTTTGCGCCTGAGGTGGGTACCACACCTACTATCAGCTCCTTACTTTACCGCACAGATCCCTGTGCTACTCACACGCTGAGTTGGCGAGGGTCGGTATTGAAGAAGGAACCTTGCGATTCCTATGCAAGTGCTCTACCAACTGAGCTAAACCGACCCCTTGACCACCGGAGTGTAATGATTGGCAAGTTAGTCTAGCAGAGCCATTACTAAATACTGAATAGCGAGTTCGATCCTCGCTGGATGCTCCATTAAACAAAAACTTAACTTAAAAAATACCTTATGTTTGTCCGGCCTGGTGAGAGTTCAGGGAAAATATATTCTTTATTTCACTTTGTTTTGTGTTTTTTGTCACTCAGGTTTAAAAAATATTGTCTGTATAGGAATAAAGAATTAAATCTGGATAGCGTAAATGAATGGAGGATGATGAAAG
Organism: Doryteuthis pealeii; assembly: GCA_023376005.1. NCBI lineage: Eukaryota > Metazoa > Mollusca > Cephalopoda > Myopsida > Loliginidae > Doryteuthis > Doryteuthis pealeii. Next base: position 9,025,849 of record CM042155.1, read on the forward strand.
TTCTCAGCCGACCAAATAGGGAATGCCCATGAAAAATAAAACGTATTAACCCTTAATTGCCATTACTATCAGGTTCCCTCTGACCCGGAGTGGTAGC
>CM042155.1:9030945-9040945 GCA_023376005.1 Doryteuthis pealeii
CTTTATACTTCAAAAACTGAGAAAATGGACTCTTCATCCCGATGGTTGCAAAACAGGTTAATAATATTTGAATGGGTTGATCCATGGCTAAATTAATTTTAGCAAGATCTTCAACATCTACTGCTCATCTCTCTCTCTCTCTCTCTCTCTGTGTGTCTCCCTCCCTCTCTCTCTCTCTCTCTGTGTCTCTCTCTCTCTCTGTGTCTCTCTCTCTAATTTTTTCCAACTGTCATTCTATTTCTCACTAATTTTCTCGCCTTATTGTTCTCTCGCGCATATTCTCTAACTCTCTCTCTCTCCCTGTCTGTCTCTCTCTTTCCTCTCTCTCTCTCTCTCTCTGTCTATCTCTCTGTCTCTCTGTCTCTCTCTGTCTTCTCTATCTCTCTCTCTGTCTCTCTCTCTCTCTCATTATTTCCGACTGTCATTCTATTTCTCACTAATTTCCTCGCCTTACTGTTCCCTCCCTCGCACATTCTCTCCCTCTCTCTCTCCCTCTCTCTAATTCTATAACTCTCCTTGTCTGTCTCTTTTTATCTCATTCTCTTCGCCTCCCATTCTCTCTCTATTTCTACCCCCTCTCTCTCTCTATATATATATATGCCTTTCACATTATTTCCGGCTCTCTCATTCTCTTTATCACTAATTCTCTGTCTCACTGTTTCTCTCTCTCTCACTGATTTTCTCTCTCACACATTCTCCCTCACTCTCATTCTTTATATCTCCTCGTCTCTCTCTCTCTCTCTCTATCTCTCTTTGTTATTCTCTCTCCCTCGCTCATTCCCTTTTTTATATCTATATTCCTCTCTCCTCATCACTCTCATTCTCTCAGTCACTCCGTCTCACATTCCCTCTCTATTTCTACCTCTCTCACTTTATATCCTACATTCTCTCTTTTTCTCTCCCCCTTTAACTCTTCCCCTTTCTCTTAATCACTGTCTCTCTTTTATTTATCTTAACAGATCCGGAATGTTGTTTGAATATTTCCAAATAAAATTTTCGAGTAAATAAGAATCGTAAAAAAATCTGTTTATGATATAATCAAGAAAGAGAAACCTTTTCTTTAAAATCATCAATCACACAGTTTGTTTTGTTTTGTTTTGTTTTACGGCATATCAACCTCAGTGGGTTATTGGATACACAATTTTGTTTATACACTCATGTTTTTCTATTTAAACCATAGATGGGACCCTAACAGGTACTACCACTCCAGGTCAGAGTAGACCAGGGAGCAATGGTGATGAAGGGGTGCTCCACATTCCCCAAACCTCCAGAACTGGAACCTCACTATCAGATAGAGTTTAACGTCATTCCCTGGACACGTAGACCCTCAGCCACCGCCTTCTAGCACCCATATGATAAAATGGGCTGGGGCTTGCCATAAAGGCAATAGGGTTGGGGCAATTATATGTGCTAGGGCTTGACGTGACCAGCCGATTGATCGGAGGGGGCCTCTCCGACCGCCCGTCTAGCCTAAGTAAGGGCCAAAGTGGAGTATTGCAAGCCATGGACTGTTCAACCAGCTGGGTTCTATCCTTAAGCATCACGGGTCGCCACCCACGTCCAACAGGTGGCCCCATTGTGGGAATCTTAACATAGGTGCATTCTAACGCCCCAGCCGACAGTTCGGAATCCCAAAGGTATATCTATAAGAGTGTTAATATTCTTGAAAATCATTCTGCAGTTCGAAATATATATTTCATTGGATGTTTATTTTAACCCCATAAGACGTGTGGGTTGAAGATTTTAAGAAAATTCTCTTGTAATAATAATCGTTTGTCTGAAAAAAAAACAAACAACAACAACACTTTATGATATTGTAAAGAAAGAGTAATATTTTCGCTGATTTTTTTTTACATAAGGCTTGATAATTTGTATCATTTTGTTTTGTAAGAATGGCGCAACGGATATAAAGGTTGAGTTCATACAGTTCTAAGTGACAATCATCATTTGATTGCAGGTTCAATCCATACCAAGGACGATAATAACATAGAATACGTAACATAACTAAACACTTGTACTCGGTCATGGCTAACGGAATGAGAACAGTCTACCCTAGTGGATTGAATAAAGGTTTCGGTTCGAAGTTCTGTGAAGGCTTCCGATAACGACATGAAGGCTCCCGGTTTAGCCAAGAAGGTTCACATGTTCGAAGAGAAGTTTCCCAAGTCTAAGAAAGTTCCTAAGTTCGATAAGAAACATCTAAAGAAAAATCGGAAGGCATATCAACCGAATCATTTTTTATATAACAATAAAGATGAGGAAAATAGTCAAAATAATACAGAGAAACATTTTCTTTAACATCATCTATGCATCTATCAAGGATTGTTAGTGTGTATGTTTGTATACATGTATGTCCGGATAAAATAATGAAAATGAAATAATTAATGACAATCACAAGGTTCTTGGTTCGATACCGGCCCTCGCCAACTCAGCGAATGAGTAGCACAGGGATCTGTGCGGCAAAGTGAGGAGCTGATGTTAGGTCTAGCGTGAATCCACCTCAGATGCTAAAATAATCTCCTTGGTCTAGCGCTAATGAAAAGGGGATAGACTCCCTCGCTGATTGGCCGATACCGACATTAGGCCGCCCCGACGACTTTACATTACATTATATATATATATATATATATATATATATTATATATATATGAAACACGAGGACTTTTTCACGCAGGATTTTTATGGGGGATCCAGCGAGACTCAAACTCGCTATTCAGTATAATGGATTGCGAGACTAACTTGCTAACCATTACACCATGCTTTCTTTTACTACTCAGGCGACGCAAGGTAGTCGCCTCAAGTCAATAAGAAAGGAATACTTATAAAAATGTTAACATTTTTTCAAATTATTCTGCATTTAGAAATACCCACCCCTCGTGGCTTCGACCCTGGATCTTACAAGCTAATAGCGATGATCCCAGGGAGCCATTCCCCTGGCAACACCTGCCCCTCGATTTAAAGGGACAGGGCTGGTTTATTGCCAAGTGCCTGAGGCTCCCCTTGAGAGGTGCCGAGATCAACGGATTTTTTACACCCGCCACCCATGAGCTCGATTTGTGGGTGGGTCCACATTAACAGGGCCTTGTGCCAACACGTACACGTGGGGTACGTGGTAAATATAATACCATCTTATTATGATGGAGATTGTGGGTTGTCTGTCTGTACCGAAACTATATTACTATACAAGTCACAATTTCCTTTGTTATTTACATCACATTCTCCAGGATTTTATTTTATTTAAACCTCAATTATTAATAAAATTGTTTTACATTATTAATACTGTTGACCATATCTACATGATATTTTCCACGTACCCACTTGTACGGGTCAGGCACAAAGGCCCTATTTATGCGGGACCACCCACAAGCCGAGACTCATGGGTGGCAGGTGAAAAAATTGCGTCGATCTCGTCGGCATTCCCCCTCAAGGGGGGCGCCTCAGGCACTGGGCAATAAACCCAGCCCTGCCCCTTTAAATCAAGGGGGCAGGTGTTGCCTGGGGGGATGGCTCCCTGGGATCGACGCCGTTAATTATATCAATGGTCCAGAGGCCGAAGCCACTGTTGACCATATCTACATGATATTTTCCACGTACCCCACTTGTACGGGTCAGGCACGAAGGCCCTATTTATGTGGGACCACCCACAAGCCGAAGCTCATGGGGTGGCGGTGAAAATTGCGTCGATCCCATCGGCATTCCCCCCTCAAGGGGCGCCTCAGGCGCTGGGCAATAAACCCAGCCCTGCTCCTTTAAATCGAGGGGCAGGCGTGCCTGGGGGATGGCCCCCTGGGATCGACGCCGGTTAATTATATCAATGGTCCAGAGGCCGAAGCCACTGTTGACCATATCTACATACTAATAACATACAATTGTATTTATATATACAACAAAATAGTGGTTTACAGTGTGAACAAGAAGGCTAATTTGCATATTGATATTAAAAATTTGATTTTGATAAATATGTGCTTAGTATTATTGATTTCTAATTGTTTGGTTTTATCTTATTGAATATGAACAAAAATCTCGGGGAGAAATCCATTAAAAAGAAGAAATAACTGTAATATTATCCTTTACTTCCTATTTCAACTAAATAGTTAAATTAGGGAAATTTACCAATGAAAGACGGGAGTAATGGGAAATGATGGAAGAGTTAGTTTCAAAGTTGTTCTATTTTTTGATTATACCCCCCTCTGTTTCAAATCTTTTTATCTGCATTCTTATTAGTTTCTAATTTAACATGATATTTTATTATATTAAAACTTAAATACTTGCACCCGGAGGGTGCAGATATTTGCTAGTATATATAATATCATATGTTATTAGATGTTTATCTTAACAGTTGATAGGCATCATGCTGTTTCAATATTTTCAAGTAAATTTTCGCCTAAATAAGACTTCTTTGTGATAAATAACTGTTTATAATATAATTATGAAAGAGAAACATTTTTATTTAAAATTCCTTTATAGTGGATGTAAACACGTGACATTACAAGATTTTTAAAATAAATTATTTTCTAAGAAATCCGCGGGAAAAACAATTAGTTTATTGTTTCTGCATTTTATTTTTAATTTTTATTTATTTTAATGCAGTCGATTGTCTCTAAAAGAGAACCCCCTGAGTTATGCCCTTAAAATTGAAATATTTCTTTGTATTAATTCAGAACAATTAATTCCAAATAAAAATGCGCACATTGCCGTGAATCACAATTAGTCTATTCAAAACAAACACTGGCATGTGGCAAACTATTTTGCTAAATTTTTCCTAAATTTAAAACTTTCCTTAACCTTTGCTCAAGGAAAAAAAAATCTTAAAAATCAATTATTTCTTTTCAGTCAAAATGCATTAATCTCTGATTGAAATGAGGTTATTTAGATTTTTTTTTTTTAGATTTTTTTTTTTTAGAATTTTGACAAATCTCGAAATCAAATGCTATTTCTGTTTTATTTCCAAGTTTTTAAATGAACATTAATATGACGACTTGATTATTTTTTTTCTTGTTTTCTACTTTTTTTGTTTTGATTTTAATTTCGAATGATTTTATATTTGATAAAATTGTGTTGGTCAAATCTTGTTTAAATAACAAAATAAAAACTATTAAAAGAAGAACTTTGAAATTAAACATAAAAAGCAGAGATACAAGGAGTATGTATATATATAGCCGTTACTCGTCTGTTTACAGATTTGAGTTCTCTGGTGACTGTAAAAACATTCCGCGTAGGGATGTATCAATTAATTGTGCACTGCAGACTGGCAGCCGCTTGGAAGACGAAAATTCTGTCGGGTTTCGATCCCGGCTAGAGGTAGCTGTTAAAAAAGTCGAGCCGCACTGATGAGAAGTAAACTTCGAAACACGTGTCTGTGTATGACTGATATATATATATTATGGACACTCTCGTCGATTTTTCGATGCATGAGGGTTCACACACACAATGAACACCCACACAGTGATTTGTTTATAGTGGTGAAGGCTTGTGTTGGACCATCCACACTTTTTGGCACAGTTGATAGGAAATGATTGGTGCATCAAGAGTTGCCACAAACCCAATCAACGACCGACCTCAGGAATTTTGAATTCAGAGTTATCCTTCTCCTAGACTGGTTACCTACCCAAGGCTGAAGGGCCCAGTCTGCCCTACTATTTAACCCATATATATATATATATATATATATATATATATATATATATATATATATTTGAGGAAAAATGAGTAAAGAAAAGAGATGTAGATGGATGAAAATGAATTTTATCGATATCGATTAAAAGTGATATCGATAAAATTCATTTTTATACATCTACATTTCTTTACTCATTTTTCCTCATATTGTCGGATTCATTTCCCATTCTCACACACACATATATATATACATATTTGTTTGTCAGGATTATTTCAATTATATATATCAAATGTATAAAAAATTCCTACATTTCTGTGCTCAGCATGGGTATGAGTACGTGGATGCGTGCCGTCATGCCGGGAAGACGTGACTCTGAGATGTAAACGTGTCCTCTATTATGTTATGGATGCAGCTACACGACACATCAGGTTATAGTTGTGGCGCTCTTATCATTGACACATTGATTTGGCGAGTTCGTGTGTGGCGTGGCCGGTGGCCCAACGGCTCTGCGTTCCGGGTTCTCCGGTTCGATCTATGTCGGGGGGAGATCGTAGGTATCCAGTACTGATACAGCTGTACAGTGCTCCAAACTGAGATAAACACCTTTTATTTCCTAAAGAATTTTTTTCCTATTTAGGTTAATGACACAAGATTTATACTAAGATATTCCTTTGTTTTAGGACTACCTAATGTCTGAAAAAAAAATTGAACATACGACCCCATGTGGCAGCGTTGCGTAGAATTCCTGTGGCTTTCAAAGGAAAAGTGAAAGCTGAACTGGGGAGACTAGTATATATATATATATATATATATATATATATATATATATATGTATGTATGTGTGTGTGTGTGTGTGTGTGTGTTTAAGTGTGTACGCGTATGTTTATATTTATGTGTGTAAAATATAATTACATCAGCACACACACACACACACACACACACACACACACACACATATATTATATATATATATATATATATATATATATATTATAATATGGGTTCTATATTTCCAAGCAGACAGTTATCAATATCATGGATAGAGCGTTTATATTTCAGTTAAGGTAGCGTGGACATGGAGTCAAAACCCGGTAACTGAAAATTTCTTGTCTATGCGATTTTTAGGCCGAATGCCATATTGGTCTGAAAATCGGATAGGCGTGAAAATTTCAGTAACCAGGCGTTGACTCCATGTCCACTTTGCCTGAACACACACACACACACGCACACACACACACACACACACACACGCACACACGCAATATATATATATTATATATATATATACATATAAGGACCTACATGAGTCAGACTCTATGTACCTAGGTTTCCCCCGAATGGTTCTTCAGGATAATTCTAGCTGTCTGACTCATGTAGGTCCTTATAATTATGCTCTACTAAGCGCATTGATAACTCTTTACATATATTAATTAGTAAACTTCTTCGGTGTTTTTTTTTCTTCTTTTGGGCCACTATAGATGATACTGATTGTTATTTTCAGAAAGTACGGATGTGCTGATCTTTTTTTAAAAAAATTTATCCCCAGAAGCCACTTTGAAAATAAAACTGGATTATGTGGGATTTTTACACGGTAAAGTTTTGAAGTAAAAGTCAAAATGTTTATATTTAAAAAAGAAACGGTGTTTTTTTTAAATCTTAACATTTTGACCGTCTGATGATTGCAACCAAGCATGAAACTTAAGTTACGGGATATTAAATCAAATTTGATTGTAAAACTGATCTGCTATTTTAGCATTGAGCACCTTCATATACCAATACTAATATATATATATATATAATTATATATATATATATATATATAACGCAGGTCTTGTTTCTCAAATTACTACTGCAGCAGAGTACAATAAATTATCATAATAATCTATCTAGCGTAGTCTATTCATATCTATCTATCTATCTATCTATCTATCTCTGCATATATATATATATATATATATATTATATATATATAATATATTATATATAAATAAAGAAAATTTGAAAAAACAAGTGTTCCGAAAATAGGATGAATTTAATTATCGATGTTTAAACATTTCGGTTTCATTAAACCTTCATCAGGATGTATCTTGGTGTGAAGAAAATGATGTTTTTTTTATTTTTTTATAGATGACAGGAGATGAAAATCTTTTTAATTGTGTAACTGTATTTGATCAGCGTTATATTTTTGAAATATATATATATATGTATATATCTAAGTCTATTAAAATCTATATGTCTGTCTATCTAAGTTTATTCATATCGATCGATCTATCTATATCTATACACATATGTGTGTGTGTGTGTGTGTGTGTGTGTATTTGCGTTTGCGTGTGTGTGTACGTGTGTGTATGTATGTATTAATTTACGTGTACTATTTGTAACTGTCACATTTCTGCATTTGACTGAAGCGTAGGTCGTCTGTTTTCAAACCTAAACAGAAACTACAATCTAAAACAATTTGTTGCCTATTTCTACTTGGAAGGAGGTGCTAGACGTATATATAACAAAACCATTAAAATTTTGTATTTTTATTATATGATTCGGAAAATAAAGAGAAAATACTTGGTTTGCCACCAATAACTCTTTCTGACAACTTTCAAGACGATAACACACACACAAAAATGTTTGAAAACTTGAAAGAAAAAAAACGAAGAAAAGATTTGGAAACAATGAAGATTCTATTATTTTTAAGCAATTAAATTATTCTTCAAAATCTCTTTAGGTTCTTGATAACTTCAACATGGATGTCTTTTTCTTTATTATATATTCAATGTATTCCCGCCCTGTCGGCTGAGGCGTTAGAATGCACCGACTGCACCTCTGCAGAGGGGTGAGACTCCCCCAATATGGCCACCTGTTGGCCGTGGGTGGCGACCCTTGATGCTTAAGGATAGAGCCCAGGTGGATGAGCAGTTCATGACATGCAATACTCCACTTTGGCCCTATCTTGGGCTAGACGGGCGGTCGGAAAGGCCCCCTCTGATCAATCGGCTGGTCACGTCAAGCCCTAGCACCTATATGATTTTCCCAACCCTATTGCCCTTATGGCAAGTCCCAACCCCTTTTTATCATATGGGGAATGACGTTAAACTCTAGCTGATGGTGAGGTTCCAGTTTTGGAGGTTTGGGGAATGTGGAGCACCCCTTCATCACCATTGCTCCCTGGTCCACTCTGACCCGGAGTGGTAGTACCTGTTAGGGTCCCATCTATGGGTTAAATAGAAAAGTGTATTTATCAAAAAATTGTATTATCCATTAAGAATTGATTTATTTCAAAACTTTATCGGCATTAAATGAACCACTGAGGTTGATATGCCGTAAAACAAAACAAACCAAACCAAATACATTTAAGTCCTGGTATGACGTTAAACTATCTGATGGTGAGGTTCAGTTTTGGAGGTTGGGGGAATGTGGAGCACCCCTTCATCACCATTGCTCCCTGGTCCACTCTGACCCGGAGTGGTAGTACCTGTTAGGGTCCCATCTCTGGGTTAAATAGAAAAGTGAGTTTATAAAAAGTTGAGCATCCATTAAGAATTGATTTATTTCAAAATTTTATTGGCATTAAATGACCCACTCAGGTTGATATGCCGTAAAACAAAACAAACCAAACCAAACCAAACTAAACATTTATTTAGCTATGAACAGGCTTTAACTCGTTAAATAAAAATATATAATTCTGCTTGTGTTGGCATCCTTCCGTCTACGAAAGACGATGGAGTAGTGTCAGGTTTTTGTTATCTTGAACTACATAGCCTGGGCGGTTTCATATGGAGGATGAGCTGTTGCCCATGCAGCAAATCACCCATCTCCACACTGCCGCTGTGATCCAAAGGAAAGGTAAGGGACCAATGCAGTTTGACAACGGTAATGTCGCAGGAGTTAATGGGTAGCACTGGATTCCAGCATCACACCACCTTAGGGACTCCAGCTCCTGATTTATTTTCGGGTTTACTCCCCTAGCCTTTCCTTGAGAGCAACAGAGGTTCTGTGTCGGACTTCTTGAGTTGATGGGTTACTGACCAAGGCTAAGGAGCCCATTACAAACCCATTTGGGGATTTATGCGAGTAGTAAGTACCCCAATCTTACCACTATCGGTGTTCCTGAAAAAGAATTGAGGTTGGGGATATGGTATATTTTGCATTTGTGTACCAGATAAGCAACAGTACCATCAGGTCTTTTTTTTGGGGAAGGGGCAGGATAAGTCCACTAGATACGTCTGGGTAGTTCTGATGTTCACTTTGTTTATACACATGTATACGTGAAACCCACTTGTTCTTGTACACGTGTGGTTATGCCAGCGCTGTTGGATATATATATATATATATATATATATATATATATATATTATTATAATGGAGATTGTGTGTTTATCTGTCTGT
>CM042155.1:9048445-9056524 GCA_023376005.1 Doryteuthis pealeii
TTAAAGAACTCACAGTGTAATTATAAGAATGACTCTGAATTTTCAGTTAGTAAACAAGAACCTCCAGCATTGACTAGAATAATCTACAAATAAAGTTCACTACCCTATTCACCCCAGTGACACGTGCGAGAGACGCTGCGAGCAGCTTAAAGTAGACGAAGAGTTAAATAACGCACAGACATTGTAATAATAACAATGACTCTGAATGTTCAGTCTGAAAATAAGAAACACCGGCATTGACTAGAATAATCTACAAATAAAGTTCACTACCCTATTCACCCCAGTGACACGTGCGAGAGACGCTGTGAGCAGTTTAAAGTAGACAAAGACTTAAAGAACTCACAGATAGTGTAATGACCCTGAATGTTCAGTCTGAAAATAAGAACCACCGGCATTGACTAGAATAGTCTACAAATAAAGTTCACTATCTATTCACCCCAGTGCGAGCACCTTAAAGTAAACAAAGAGTTAAAGAACTCACAGACATTGTAATAATAACAATGACTCTGAATTTTCAGTCTGAAAACAAGAACCCTCAGCATTGACTAGAATGATCTACCAATAAAGTTCACTATCTATTCACCCCAGTGACACGTGCGAGAGACGCTGCGAGCAGCTTAAAGTAGACAAAGGGTCAAAGAACTCACAAGCAATGTAATAATAACAATGGCTCTGAATTTTCAGTCTGTAAATAAGAGCCCCCGCCTCCCCGGGCAATGACTAGAATAAACTACAAATAAACGTTTTTGATAAAATGTCACGACGAAATCGGGGAAAAAAGATATTTGTTCGTGGGGAAAATAAAACAAAATGGCAGGAGTCCGTAGCAGAATAGGAAGATGGATGGTGAATTGGAAGCGTACTAGAACAGAGACGGACAATAAGATAGAAAGCAAAAAGGGAGAAAAATGCCTTTAGGTTTAGACAAGAGGGAAAAATTGGAAAGAATGGTTGAAAAGAAAGAAAGAGAAATTGGATTTGAGTTGCCTATCATGGCCGATTGATTTATAGACGTAATTAAGACTTATTGGGAAGATATGAATAAAAAATGAATAAAAAAAACGCAGCCATCTTGAAATCAGTTTTAATCACAGATTATTTTAAACCTGAATATTAATCTTTCAGTTCCGGATATTCCGGTAATTTTTCATTTTTCACCTGGAATATGCATTGTCTTCAAACGGAAACTGATAAATTCTTCAATTTGATTCTTTTGTTATCTTCATTTTATGGTTATTAACCTCAAAGACTTCACCGAATTCTATTCATAGAATAGAGAAAAGAATTAAGTTTGAAACCTTTTTGCTTTATTTATTAAAAACGAATAAAATTAAAACAAAGTTAGCATTCCAAATTTTCTTGGAAAGCTGCTGAAAATAACAAAAAGATTTTAATTTATTTTCTTTTTTCTATTCATTCATCTAGTACTATTAAAATTAAAAAAAAAAAAAGACTTTTCATCTATTAAAATTTAAAAAAACAACAAAACTTTTCATTTTTAAAATTAAAAAAAACAAAAAAACTTTTTATCTATTAAATTTAAAAAAACAAAAAGACTTTTCATTTATTAAAATTTAAAAAAAAAAAAAAAAAACTTTTCATTTATTAAAATTTAAAAAAAAACAAAAAAGACTTTTCATTCATTAAAATTTAAAAAAAAAAAAAAAAACTTTTCATTTATCAAAATTTAAAAAAAACAAAAATACTTTTCATTTATTAAAATTTAAAAAAACAAAAAACTTTTCATTTATTAAAATTTTAAAAAACAAAAACTTTTCATTTATTAAAATTAAAAAAAAATTTTTTTCATTTATTAAAATTTAAAAAAAACAACAAAACCATTCATTTATTGTGGAATTCCCCAACTCCTTTACTTTATTCTTTATTTTTTGTTTTTGAAAGTCCACAAATATCTGAAAATCTTTTTACAATTTGGGTCACGAAAACACCAATTCTTGTCTTTGACTTTATATATAATTCGACGAATTGTCACAATCTAATAAATTCTGGAGCGATTTCTGAAGCAAGATATCATAAGTATTCGTATCGGTACTACGGTATGGCTGCACCACTTTGGAATCTAACAAACCGTTTGGTAAAAAATGATACATGGGAACTACTCTTGTATGTTACGTGTTCTTTTGAACAAATCATGGAATCAACACTACGCAACCTCCCACCTATTCTAAACGTGTCAAATAATTAATAGGGTGCCTATTGATTATGCCCGGCAGTGTAGAATTCAAAAAGTAATAGGCAATTCTGTACTAGAAGAGTCAAGGAAAATACCCATTAATATGATAGACAGGTGGTTACCTTACACTGACATCGTTAGCTAGTCTCTGATTGGTAACTCAATCGTGAGAATGTGTTATTAGAGTATTTCTCTGAATTTGTGAGTTCAATCCTCGTCAGGGGCAGCAGTAACATAAAATGATAATTAACACAGCTTAACATCTGTACACCAGCTTTTGTTAGATGAATGAGAACAGGATACTACTGTGGATTGAATAAATGGTTGGGTACAAGAGTTTACGAAAAGATGGTTCCCGATTATGACAAGAAGGTTCCCAAGTTCGAGAAGGTTCCCGAGTCCGACAAGAAATACCTGAAGAAGGCCGGAGGGCATATCGGCCGAAACGATGTACTAATAACAATAAAGAAGATGACAATAGTCCAAATAATCCAAGTAATCCTTGTGTTACGATTTTATGGGCCATTCATTTAGGGTTTAAGCAAGAGCGCTTGTCCAGCGGAAATCCTTGATAAAGAATCCTTTCTTTGTTCCTTGGTGCTCCTCTTGCAAGTTCCTTGTCAATGATTGCAAATGGACGGTTCTCAGTATTAGTGCTTAAGTAGTCAATCAGCCACGCATTATGGCTGTTGATTGGCGGAGGAACAAACCACGTGACCTCGCCTAGTCTACAAATTTAAGTCGCTTTAAACAGAAAAAACAAGAACGAGACGCATTGCAGGACCGACCCGATTTGTACCAAAACCCTTCAAAGCCGGACACGGCATCCGACGAACCAGTCCCGAGCGACGTCAAACAAGACAACCCTGCTGCCGTGTGCAAGCAGACGACCACACCAAGTAATAATAATTTTGTGAGGAGAGTTCCCACAGAATCGGAAGGGGTGGACTTGTACCAGAATCAGTTGAAACAGGACTTGACGAAGGAGTCGTCTACCGACGATGGCCTACGCGAGAACTCGACGGCCACGCACAAGCAGACGATAGCGTCCAACAGCAAAAATAACAACAGTATTAGCAAGATGGTTCGACCTGGATACAAAGGAGCCGATTCGGGCGGACGTTTGACCACGCAAGCGACAATGGTTTAATGACGCAAGGGGCCTTTTACAATGTTTCATATTGAACAATGGCGCAAGGGGGCTTTTACAATGTTTCATAATGAACAAGATAGAAAGAGAGAGAAAAAGTATGCTTGCATGTATGAGTGTGTAAAAAGGTTTGTGTAAACGGAAAGAGAGAGAGAGAGAGAGAGAGAGAGAGGAGAGAGAGAGAGAGAGAGAGAGAGAGAGAGAGATGTTCATTTCTTTATTACTCCAACGAGAATCTAATTGCAATGAGTATCATGCATATAAAGAGCGGAAGAGTCCTGAAGACCGTGGGAGACTTGCTGTCACTTAAAACCCAGTGAAAGACTATCTGCTAACACTGTTAGGAAATCTTCACAAGGAGTATAATGGAGAGATAAGAGATGCATATGGACTCGGAGTTGTGTCTTGTCTGTGTGCCAGAAAATATTTTCAATTGGTCAAAAGATATTTTCAATTGATATTTTCAATTGATCCAAAGATGCGGTAGAGGGAATCGGTGTTCACGCGACTTGTACGCGTGTACAGCCACGTGTCCGACCCATTTACACGGGTCGCAGAAACAAGTCATTTACCTACAACAAGAAGAGGAAAGGGTTTACAATGTGTAAATTTGTAGGTATGTGTTAATGTGTGAATGTGAATGGTAGTTGCAAAACATAATACATTAGCTAGATGGAGCTACCATTACTGCTTTCATAGGTTCACTTGCGCCACAGGGGTAACAGGTCGGAGTAATTTCTGTCGAATCCTGTATGGCAATAATAATTATCATAGACCGTTTTTACAGCGTGAACCCAATATGTTCAGAATTGTTTAATTCATATTTGAAATTAACTGTGAATATAATTAGTGTTTTATCCTCATCTTTGTCACGAAATCAATGTGAAAAGCCAGAGTTTGTTTGAAAAGAAAATAATTAATGTCTCTCTATTGATTTCTTTCGTTTCTCATTACCCATTCTACGAGTCATAATCGACTCGTAGAATTTAGACTATTATCAATTGTGAATTAATAAACAAGGGGAAATACATTATAATTATGAATCTATAGTTATAATTGATTGCAAATTTAATTGGAATCGGATTATTCTTTATTACTCCAACGAAAATCTAATTGCAATGAGTATCATGCTTATAAAGAGCGGAAGAGTCCTGAAGACCGTGGGAGACTTGGTGTCACTTAAAACCAAGTGAAAGACCATCTGCTAACACTGATAGGAAAACTTCACAAGGAGTATAATAATAATAATAATAATAATAATAATAATAATAATAATAATAATAGGATTGAAACCATTCAGAAAACTGCACTACTGCAATCTGCCAGAATACTCAGATAAGTCCTGGAGACCTGAGGAGACTTGCTGTCACTCAGACTCCAGTGAATGACCATCAGCTAATACTGATGTGAAAACTCAAAAGGAGTAAATAATAATAGACTTCGCGGTAATAGAGACGAGACCGTAAACCATGTACTATGCGAATGTAGCAAACTAGCACAACGGGAGTACAACACCAGACCCGACTGGGTTGGGAAAGTGATCCACTGAGAATTATGCAAAAAATTAAATTTTGACCATAAAACAAAATGGTATATGCATAAACCAGAATCTGTTTTTGAGAACGAAACGCATAAAATTCTCCGGAATTTGGAAATAAAAACGGATCACCTTATCCCAGCAAGAAGACCAGACCTAGTGTTGATTAACAAAAAAAGAAAGAACTTGTGAACTGATGGATTTTGCAGTTCCAGCAGATCACAGAGTGAAGCTAAAGGAAAATGAAAAAAAATGACAAATACCTGGACCTTGCCAGAGAACTGAAAACGTTATAGAATATGAAAGTCAAAGTGATACCAATTTTAGTTGGTGCACTTGGAACGGTCCCAAAAGGATTGGAAAAGGGTTTGAAAAATCTGGAAATCAGAGGAAATCTTGATACCATCAAGAACACTGCACTGCTGCAATCTGCCAGAATACTCAGAAGAATTCTGGAGACCTGAGGAGACTTGCTGTCACTCAGACTCCAGTGAAAGACCATCAGCTGACGCTGATGTGAACACTCAAAAAGAGTAAATAATAATAGTAATAATTATAATAATAATAATAATGGCTAAGAAAAGGAAACCTCAAAAAAGAAACTGAATCCCTTATAATCGCAGCACAAGACAATGCCACTAGATCAAACTATATAAAAGTAAAAATAGATAAGACGCAGCGGAATAACAAGTGCAGAATGTGTGGAAAGAGAGACGAAATAGTCAATCATATAATAAGCGAATGCACCAAACTAGCGCAAAGAGAGTACAAGAGTAGGCACGGATCTGTGGGAAAGGTAATCCACTGGGAATTGTGCAAGAAATTCAATTTTCACCATACGACCAAATGGTATATGCACAAACCTAAACCTGTCATAGAGAACGAGATGCACAAAATTCTCTGGGATTTTGAGGTGTAGACGGTTCACCTAATCCCAGCCAGGAGACCGGACCAAGTATTGATTGACAAGAAAAAGAGAACCTGTCATCTCGTGGATTTTGCTGTCCCAGACGACCAGCGAATGAAAATGAAAGAAAGCGAATAGATAAACAAATACTCAGAGAACTGAGGAAGCTGTTGAACATGGATATGAATGTCGTACCAATCGTAATTGGTGCCCATGAAACTATCCCCAAAGCTCTGGTAAAGAATTTGGGTGAACTGGAAATCAGAGGAAGATTCGAGACCATCCAAACTACAGCACTGTTGGGATCGGCTAGAATACTCAGAAGAGTCTTGGAGACCTGAGGAAGAATTGAGACCATCCAGACAACAGCATTGTTGAAATCGGCTAGAATATTCAGAAGAGTCCTGAAGACTTGTTGTCACTCAGACAGCAGTAACTACACATCAGCTAACGCTGGCGTGAAAAACTCACAAGGAGGGAAATCATAATACCGATGGATACCGATAGAGTGAAAATAAAAGAAAACGATAAGGCAGACAAATACGTGGACCTTGCTAGAGAACTGAAAAAAAAACTGTGGAAAATGAAGGTAAAAGGCGTATGAATTGTAATTGGTGGCATTGGGACGGTTCCCCAAAGTTTGGAAAAGACAATGGAAGAACTGAAAACCAGACAAAGAATCGAGACCATCAAAAATTAACATTGATGAGATCGGCTATAATAAATCGAAGAGTCCTGGATACCTAAGGAGATTGCTGTCATTCAGCAAGACATGTGGTAAGAACTCTCATTGAATCAAAGTGCTGAGGAGACTTGCTGTCACTCACACTCCAATGAAAGAACATCAGCTAACACTGGTGTAAAGATATTCGCAAGAAGTGAAAGGAGAGTTTCTCGCCTATGCGATTTTCAAAACAAACACGGTTCGAAAAAATGCATAAGCGAGAAACTGTCAGTTACCCAACGCTATTGACTTCAAGTATACGCCACTCGTACATATATATATATATATGAGGCACTTTGTCCTGATGATCAGCGGCTAATACGCTGCATTGAATCAATGAAAACAAATTCTTTTTAATTTTATAGTATATCATAATAAATAAGTATAGCTCTTGCTCTTGTAATCAAAAATTTTATTTTCCCTTTCACCAATACAAAGAACTATATATATATATATATATATAATATGTGGTGTGTGTGTGTGTGTGTGTATGTGTGAATGTGTGTGTGTGTGTGAGTGTATATATATATATATATATATTATATATAACAATATGAAATACTATATATAATACATATATATGTATGTGGAGAAAAGTAGACAAACACGGGTTGTTATGGAAAACTGGATGTTTATTGTCGACGATGCAACGTTTCGGTCATTTAGACCTTCTTCAGGACGCGAATATAGTTCTGAAGAAAGTCTAAATGACCGAAACGTTGCATTGTCGACAATAAACATCCAGTTTCCATAACATCCCATGTTTGTCTACTTTTCTCCACATATTGTCGGATTAACCACCTCATATTTCTCCCATATATATATATATATATATATATATATTATATATATTATATTATATATATATATTTAATATAATAATACATATATATGTGTGTATATACAAGACAAAAATAGCTATATTATCTATATATAAGTGTGTGTGTGTATATATATACAATATGATACCTAATATAATAAAAAAATGGACTCTCTCTTGTCGATTTTCGACGCATGAGTGTTCATCCCAGTGAACAAACCAACACGGTGATTTGTTTATAGTGGTGAGCACTTGTGTAAGACCATTCCACATTTTTGACACGGTCGATAGGAAAAGAATGGTGCATCAAGGAAGCCACAAACCCAAACAACGACTGCCTCAGGAATTTTGAATTCAGAGTTATCCCTCTCCTAACTGGTTACCTACGCAAGGTTAAAGAGCCCAGTCTTCCTACTATTTAACCCATAGCTGGAGGGAGATATATGGATTCATAACCTTTCCCAAGGGCATTAGCGCTATGGTGCAATGCCAACAGCTTCGTCTAGGAATTGAACTCGAATTTTCCACCAACGAATCTAACCACTAGCACGCGCCTCCATACATATAATATGAATACATATATGTGTGTATATATAATAATATATAAACAATACAATAGCTTATATTATATATAATATTATATATATATATTATATAGTGTGTGTGTGTTGTGTGTGTATACAATACGAAATATATATATATATATATATATATAATAAATATATATATTATTATAATATATTTCTC
>CM042155.1:9056624-9076624 GCA_023376005.1 Doryteuthis pealeii
AAGAAGAGATGACTTTGGTCATGTGGCTCAAATGACTGAGGGTTTCGCCTATTTAGAAAGTTCGAATTCTTGTGAGAGTTTATTTGTGTAGCAAAGATGTCAATTACTAGCAGCACGTAGCCAGGGTGGCACGCTTTGAAATACCGGGAATTTTTTCGGTAAAGCTGTTTGTTGTATACTGGCTATGAGCCGATATTGATGCCGCACGAACAGGTAATGTCGAGTGAGTGGATGTATTAGTGCATCAACTGACGAGCCAACGCCATACTGGCATTGCGGGTGGCGATGTTTAAGAGTCATTGGAAAATGGACTCGTTCGCCCCGATTCAAATCCCGGATGTGATATATTGCATTTATCCTCTAGCGCTAATGACCCTTGGGAAAGGTATGACTCTCTCTGCCCAGCTTATGGTGATGATAATAGTAGGGCAGACTGGGGCTCATTTAACGCTTGTTGGCAACCGTCTAGCTAGCTAAGAAACGTCTGCAATGTCAACGCTGTTTGAAGTTCCTGTCTTAAGAATATTGACCTTGTGTCAGCATCTCTTGCTGCGTCGGAGTGGTTGTAAATATATGTAGGCCAATCTACAACATGTATTAATATAATATTGATATAGCAATTTGAATGCTGTGTTGATTTTTCTTTCCATTGTGTATTTGTTGTTTGTGAATGGGTTGAATGACTGAATATTGTTCTGGAATGCTGAATTCACCATTTTCACAGAAACCCTGTTGGAACACCCTACGATGTTTTTCTTTGGGGTTGTGTTGATGAGTAGCATGTCTACGAACCCAGTGACTTTGTAAAAACTTGAAGACGAATTATGTCTGCCATCCACAAGAATTCCCGGGAAGATTATTATGCCTTTCCAAGCTTGAGAGCTGGAGGTGAAGTGCTGGTGGCCCAATATAAATTTTAACATAAAAACATATAGTGTGTGTTCTCAGTATTTAATTCTTTGTAAAAAAGATATCTAGATGTATTATATAGGCTTTTTCATCTCAAAGTGAAGTGGGGGAGTTGTGGCGGTACTTAGCGATAGAGCGTCTGGTAGAGGGTCTCCTCAGCCTGCTTAAGGCATTAGACAGGGCTTTCTTCCATTGCGGTGTATTCCAACTCTTTAAGCATGGCCCTATCCTCAATGCTGAGTGTTCTCTCTTGTCATGCTTCTCACTTGCGGAATGTTGTAGCATAGCTCGCTGGCTGAGTCGGAGAGATAGCCCGCTGGACAAAATATTCTTCCCAATCTTTCATTTTAGAATCCTTTCGCAGCGTCATGTTGGAAACTTTTTGTGTCAAGTACTCACTCTGTTACAGACCAAGGATGAATGCAAGACTAAAACTAGATTTGGTATGGTTGCTTATATGGATGCTTGGATTTCCACTTTATTAACTCAGCAAGTTAATTTTCCTGAGTCTGATTGGCTGTTGGATTTCAGTGTGAGTAAGAAAGATAATACCGCACTCTTCAGCCATCACTTTGCATTAAATGGACAGCAGCACAAGGACTGCGTATTAATGTTACAGCTTGCCTTTTGTTTCGTCTGCTAACGGTCGACGGTAGTGTAGATAGCCCACGCGACGGTGAGTCGTTCATATTTGTTTCTATTAGCTGCAGATAACTTCTACAGAAGTGAGTTACTACAATCACCCAGGATTTGAACACGCTTCTCCGTGTCGTAGTTTTCTACGATGATAACGGTTATATCCACAAAATCACCTATTATATACATTAAAAGCAACCTGAGACCTTGATTTGTAATAATTTTTATATTTCTTGATTTTTTTTTTCTTGTCGATTTTTTTTTGTGATTTTCAGTTATGTTTACGAGCGTATGAAAAATCAGTGAACTTCATCTTCTGTTCAGACTCTTGATTGTTGAAAATTATCATCGGTCTGTACTTATCTTTGGAGTAAGCGCAGAAAGCAACATCACGCGCACAAACAACAAGGTTTTTTTTTGTTTTTGTTTAAGTAGACCACTTGAGATTTCTGTCAAAGACAACAATTTTCCGAGAATTGCTGGAAAACTTCATAAAAATAAAAATAACAAGATTTAAAAAAATCTCAAAAAACAATTTTTTTTGGTTTGCAAAACTGCCATAATAAGAATCAGTGAGAAATAGTCCGGCAAAAAGGAGAAGAAAAATTTATATCTATTTTGGTTTTTTCCCCATGAAAATAATCAGAAAAAACACAAATTTTTAGTTGCTAATTCCTAAGAATAATCAGTTAGATAGACAAATGGTTCACACGTTTGTGAGTAAAAAAGAAACGTGTTTTATGCGCTTTTAGTCATGTTATGTTACTGTTTTTTTATTGGCATCCTTTAGCTTCAAGGAAGAAATCCTTGTCTAGCGAATTCCTTGTAAAAGAAACTTTGGTTGTTCCTTAAGTACTCCTCAGTAAATTTTGCAAGTTCCTTCGTCAATGGTTGCAAATGGACGTCTATTCAGTATCAGTGATTTAGTAGTCAGCTATTAACGCATTTATGCCAGTTGATTGGCGGAGGAATAGACAACGTGGACCCTGCCCAGTTATTACATTTAGGTGGTGTATTGTAGGACACCATATATATCGAAATTTTAGGGACCTCACGTGGGTGTAATGGTTTATCAAGCTAGATTAGTAGACCATTGTTAGTGAGTTCGATTCTCAATTGCGCCCCATACCTCTGGTCTGTGCCAATCTAAGCTAAGCTTGTAAATATACTATATATCGAAATATTCCAACAATGTTCATATTTAATGTTGATCGGACTGAAAGGTTCTCAGGCAAATCAAGAATAGATATTTATTTTATATTATATGGATTATTAGGACCTATTTCTCTCACCTTTATATTTACCTAAACAACGTTTCGGTCGATGTTCCCTCCGACTTTCTTCAGGTGTTTTCTTGTCGATTTCTGGAAACCTTTTCGGACTCGGGAACTTTTTTTTCAAACTCAGGAACCTTCTCGGTCGAATGGGAAGCCTTCATTTCGTAATCGGGAGATTTTTCAGAGAACTTCGGATCCGAACCCTTTATTAATCCACGGGATAAACTTCTCATTCCGTTAACCAGGATCGAATACAAGTGTTTTAGGCTTGTGTTAGCATTCTATATTTTTACGGCACATGGCCAGGATTGGAACTGCAAACCTAGAGAATGTACACACTGTCCTGTCTGTGGGCTCTGCTGATGAGGCCTAATAGACTGAAATGTACATACAGAGATTGACTTTTTCTCGATTTGTATACGCTTACATTTAAAACGGATATGCCCACGCCTAATTCATTTATTAAATAATTAATTAATTTAACAATTAGGTATGACTTAAATTAAGCACATAATCTCCCCAAAAATTGTCGGCCCTTCGATTTCAAACACATTGTTTTTTGACCACTTCATATATATATATATATAATATATATATATATATATCTTATATATATATAATATATATAGGATTGGGAAGTAAAAGTCTTGTCTAATGCAAAGTAATATTATTTTAGCGATCCAGAACGTTGACAAAGATATGTTGGACAAAAGGAAGACTATTTACAAAATTCTAGAGACACTGACGAATGATGTTTTGTTTATATTTCTCATTTCATGTCTTTATTGGGTTAAATATCCTATTTTGTATTTCTTTCCAATCCTATTGCATATATTATATATATATATTATATTTATATATATATATATTATAATATTCGTTCCAATCTTATATATATTATATTATATTTATTATATATATATATATTCATCAAAAAGTTACTATCATAGGGATTCATTTTTCAGTAGAATAAGTTAGTTAATCAAAAAGGGTTTAAAAAATGTAATCTCGTAAAATATAGAGTAGAAAAAAAGCTTTTCTCTCTCCCACGGTTTCGGTGTTTTACGGCACATTTCCCCTCAGGAGAAAAAATTATAGGTAGCGCTGAATTTATAATATGCTTGTCTGGTATAATCAATAATTGTTTGTAATACTATAATTCTAAACCAAACAAGTATATATAGAATTAGCTACCAATATTTTTTTAGTTTTTCTCGCTGAGGAAGGTTATCTTGAACACCAAAACCGTAGAAAGAAACAAATTTATACAACCTATATATATATATATATATAATATATAATATAATTAATTATATAATTATGAATATAATTTTCACTCATAAAATCGTTATAATCATTTTATGAAAAAGATTTAAAGCAAATAAATTTGCCCTATGGAAAGTTATTGGAATTTTTACCCTTCAGCTGCAATTCAGTTTTTAATCATCCTTCGGCAATATCACGTCCCAATATTAAACAGATGAACTGCTTTGCGTTGCAATTAGCCTCCTAAGGTCTCAACCATGCGACCTTTTACACGCTGCATATATTAGAAGCACAAAAACTGCTCCATGATCGTGTAAAATATTGTCAGAATTTTGCCTAGAATAAATGTATCTCATAATGTTTTTTTTTATGTTAGGTTTTCCCGGGACTTTTTATTCGATTTTTTCCATTTTGGTATCAATTTTTCATGGAAGAAGAATAAAGTAGAAAACCAACCAATAAAACGCAGTTAACGTCTCTTCCTTAATATCATTGTAGCGTTATGGTTGTCATTTTAGAATGGAGTGAAAACGTATCGATAATAAAAATCAGGGTGTACTTATCTCAAGTCCGGTTTTCTATTTTCGAAAGGCTCGAAATCTGGTTGCTGGGATCTGATGTTTGGTATTCTTTGATGTTTTAAGTCTGGAACCAACTTGGGGATGCCTGGAAGATTCTCTTCTGTGCTTATTATAGTTTTTGATAATAAAACAAGTGGAACTTATTTGTTTCATTATTAAATAATTAAAAGGGCATATTTAGCTTCAGTATAGCATGCGCCCGCGAATCACAGGGTTCCCCGATTCATACTGTGACCCCAACAAGACAGCCCATGAGTAGCAGGTTTGGATTTGTTGCGGTCAAGTGGGGGGAGATGATGGTAGGCGTAATCTCCCCACATCATACCTAAAATAATCTTCCTGGTCTAGCACTATCGAAAAGAGTACAGACTCCTTCATGTCCGACTTATACCGACAATAGGTTATTCCACATCTTTTTCTTAATTTTTTTCTTTCTTAACACACTTTACGTTAAACATATCAAATGAGATAAGTTTTTTTATCTCAGATTTCTAATAGAATTTCGACATTAAAATGTTTATTGACTTATCTTTAATTTATCAAGTTAATATTTATTGAATATTTTTTATTCTGCACAAGGAAGCGCGTGGTGATAATATGGTTAAAGTCTTGGGAAATGGATTTCGTCGCACCGAGTTAAATCCTGTACTGGTAATTGCATTTCCTTAGCGCTAATACCCTTGGAAAAGGTATGAATTCTACTCTCCCTCCAGCTAAATGGGTAAATAGTAGGGCAAGACTGGGCCTCTTTTTAGTCATGGTTAGGCCAACCGGTCTAAGAGAAGGAACTCTGAATTCAAACCTGTTGAACTCCGCTTAAGAAATTGACCTTGTGTCGCAATCCTGTTTTTCGGCTGAAGGGTTGGTAAATATATATATTTTCTGCACGTCCAGGAATTAAACTTCGTGTCCACCGTAAATTTTCTACGGGACGATAACCATTACAGGATGTTGATCTAACTCATAACTATAGGTCGCATGTTTTTGTTAAAAATATTCTTATTCGATTAGAACGAAGTAAAAAAAAAACAAAACAAAACAAAAAAAAACAAACACAAAAACGAACAAAAACAATGGAACAAATTGTAAATATATACGTACGATGAACGCGATTCTTTAACCTTTAGGCAAAAATAACCCTAGAGGAGTTGACATGTTAAATCAACCATCATATAGTATTTCTGCTTAAATTAAATTGAATGTATGAATTCGAAACCTGTTTAAACTCTTGAAATCAACCTTGGTGTCACATCCTCTCGTTGGCGTGCGTTTTTTTATGTAAAAAATAAATATACCGACATAAACCATTCCATTTTTTTTTACTTAGTTTACTTCATAAAACACTGCGTTTCGACATATCATTATGCGATAAGATTTTTACTAGAAATTTCAATTAAAAGTCTCTTTGACTTTATTTTTTAATTTGTTGAGTTAATCTTTATTGAATGTTTTTATTTCTTTTGTTTAGACAAATCTTTTCTTTTTCCTCAATTTTTAATCTCGAGTTTTTTCTCTTTGCGTCTATCATCGGTATAACGTCTTTCTCTTTTCGCATTGAGTTAATTTCGCCGGTTCATTTAAGTAATAATGATATTACAAAAACACTATTTATCATGAAGCGAATAAGTTCAATTCAACACACACCAATCAACACGGAACAAGAACTATGACAATAACAATTGCATCATGCATTTCCCATACCCTTAACTATGGGCGAATTGATCTGGTTTGCTTTGGTTTTTTGGTTTGTTTTACGGCCATATCAATCTCAGTGGGTCATTTAATGCCGAATAAAGTTTTGGAATAAATTAATTTTTTAATGGATACACAATTTTTTTTATAAATTCATTTTTCTATTTTAACCCATAGATGGGAGCCTAAACAATTACTACCACTCCGGGTTAGACTGACCAGGGAGCATGGTTTGATGAGGGGGTGCCTTCCATTCCCCAAACCACCGAAACTGGAACTCACTATCAGATAGAGTTTAACGTCATTCCCAGGACATGTAGACCTCAGCCACCACCTTCTAGCACCATATGATAAAAAGGGTTGGGGTTGCCATAAAGTCAATAGGGTTGGGGCAATCATGATTGTGCTTGGGATTGAAGTGAGTTGCCGAATTGTTGGAGGGCCCTTCCGACCGCCGGTCCCTAGTAAGTAAGGTTCTAAGTGGAGTGGGTTGCAAGTCATGGACTGCTCATCCACCAAGGGCTCCATCCTTAAGCATCAGGGTCACACCACGGCTAACAGGAGGCCCCTTTAGGGAGTCTTACCCTCTGCAAGAGTGGTATTCTAACGCCCCAATGACGGGCGGCCGAATCGATCTGCTAATGAGCTAATGCTAATAAGCCAACAAAAAACTCTTCAGAAACAACTGCAACAAAAAATGTAAATATAACGTAAAATGCGTGATTCCTAACATTCTAGACTAAGATAACCCTAGATGGGTTGAAATGTTTCGTTTAGACTCAATCATTAATCGTATTTTCAGTTTTTAATTATGCCCTCCATCTATCTATACATATATAAAGGTCAGTTGTATGTATGTATGTCCATAAGAAACAACGAAAAATAAACAAGTAACGACAAATATAATATACTACAAATTCCACTATCACAAGATTTTTGTTTTTTGAGCAAAAGTTAATGAACATTTGATTTATATTCGTGAGATAATTTAAAAAAAATGAATTTTAAAATTTCTAACAGCATGGATTTTTTTTTTTTATTGTATTTAGTATTTGAATGGGAAACACTGATTTTTCTTTTCAGAGTGTATCTTCTCTTTTTTCCCCTGACGCCCACTAGGGGCCGGGTCAATTGCAAGAGAATGTGACATCCTGCAAGATTCCAACTTCACGATTTAGTAATAGGGATTTGCTACAGTGAATTCTTACACCCCCCTCTAATCGGCCCGACGACGCCGGGTAGCCATTTTTAGTTTTAATAAAGCACTGTGTCGACATATCAATGCGATGAGTTTTTATCTTTGATTTTCTCCATTCAAAACGTCTGTTGACCCATTTTTTAATTTTTGAAGAGGCCCCTCCGATCAAATAGGCTGGTCACGTCAAGCCCTAGAATATTTTCAAATCCTTATTGCCCTTTATGGCAAGCCCCAACCTTTTTATCATATGGGTGCCTAGAAGGCGGTTGGCTGTGGTCTACATGTCCTGGGTGACGTTAACTCTATCTGATGGTGGAGATTCCAGTTTATGAGGTTTTGGGGAATGTGGAGCAACCCTTCGTCACATTGCTCCCTGGTCCACTCTGACCGGAGAGGTAGTACCTGTTTAGGGTTCCATCCATGGGTTAAATAGAAAAATGTATTTATAAAAAATTGTATTATCCATTAAGGATTGATTTATTTCAAAACTTTACCGGTATTCAATGACCCACTGAGGTTTGATAATGCGTAAACAAAACAAACCAAACAAAACCATCTTTAATTTGTCAAGTAAATCTTTTTATGAATGCTTTATATTTTTTTTTTTAGTTTCAGATAAAATCCTTTCTTACCCCCTATTTCTCAATCCTCGTGTTTTACTCTTTGCGTCTATCCATCGTAACACATCTTTCCCGTCACATTAGCAATAACGATATTCAGAAACTCTACTTATTATGGGAGCACATCTCCAAATCCACACACCAAATCACGTGCGGAACAAGAACTACCGACGATAACCATAACACGAGGGGTGTCTCCATACTCTTAAATATGGGTCGAATCTATCTAGTCAAAAAATATTTGGTTAGACCGCTTACAAAAAAAAAAATCTCTTCAGAAACAGCTTCACAAAAATTTTAAATATACACGTCACATTAACGTCATTCCTTTAAATCCTAGACTTAAAATAACCCTTGTCGAGTTGAAATATCGTTAGACTCTATCAATCATTCATTATAGTATTTTTTCTGTTTAAATTGTGGTCTATTCTATATAAAACACTCTGTCCGACATATAAAATGCGATGATTTTTATCCTTGATTTCTACTAAAATTTCCCATTAAAATGTCTATAGACTATTTTTAATTTGTCCAGTAATCTTTATTGAATGTTTTATATTTCTTTTAGTTTCAGACAAATCTTTTTCTTATCTTCTCATTTCTTATCCTCGTGTTCTTACTCTTTTGCGTCTATCCATCGGTACAACCGTCTTTCCGCGTTACATTTAGCAATAACGATATTGCAGAAACTCTATTTTATTACGGAGCGACATTTTCAATTCCACATAGCAAATCACGCGCGGAACGAGAAGTTGATGTCATATTTATTATGACATCTGCACTTGAGATTATTGGCAACGGTCGACTGAGGGAACTTGTGCTTATCGTTTCACGGCAGCAATCCAATTCTCGGACTGCATCATATTCTATCTATAATTATGAGGCAAATCCTGTTTCCATTTGAAATTGCATCGTGTAGCCATCTTGATCAGTGACCCAGCGCCGCGAAACGACAGAAGAATGTGATTGGTTGCCTGTGTTGTCACATGGATTATTTGTCGGACGCTGAATCTCTTGGGGGGAAAATGGCAATCGACCTGAAAAGGCAAGGAATGAGCAGGATGTGTCCGTTGTTAGAGGTCGGGAATCCCTGAAGAATCGGCCGGACAAAAAAATCAATGTTTGATATTTGCTAGGGAAAGATTGGGACTTTTTGCAAATATTTTATTCATCATATTATTTTCGCAAAGATAATTTGACTTCTGTTGCGAAGACCTGTGCATATATAAAATCACGAATCATGTGAGGCGTATGGTGGTATAATGGTTACTGCCGAAGGAAAGGAAAATAACGATACGCGTTCAAATCCTCGACGAGCCTGTTTGCATTTCACATTGTCCGTTGTAAGGGGTCGGGAATCCCTAACAAATCGGCCGCTCAAAAAAAATCTATGTTTAATATTTGCTGGGGAAAGATTGGGACTTTTTTCAAATATTTATTCATCATATTTTAGCAAAGATAATTTGAATATTCTTGTGAAACCCGTGCATATATAAAATCACAAATTATGTGAGGCATGTGGTGATATAATGGTTACCGCCCTAAGAAAGGAACATGACGATACGAGTTCAATTCCTGGAAGAGCCTGTTTGCATTTCACATTGTCCGTTGTAAGAGGTCGGGAATCCCTGACAAATCAGCTGGTAAAAAAAAATCAATGTTTTATATTTGCTGGGGAAAGATTGGGAGATTTTTCAAATATTTATTCATCATATTTTAGCAAAGATAATTTGAATTCCCTTGCAAAACCCGCGCATATATAAAATCACAAATCCTGTGAGGCGTATGGAGGGGTAATGGTTACCGTCGTAAGAAATGGACACGGCGATACAAGTTCAAATCCTGGACAAGCATGTTTGCATTTCATAATTATAATTTCATATCAAAGTGTTAGGTTTGGTTTGGTTTGGTTTGTTTTACGGCATATCAAACTCGGTGGGTCATTTAATGCCGACAATGTTTTGAAATAAACTCATTCCTAATGGATACTCAGTTTTTATTAACACATTTTTCTATTTCACCCATAGATGGGACCCTAACAGCTACTACCACTCAGGGTCAGAGTGCACCAGGTTTCAATGCTGATAAAGGGGTGCTCCACATTCCCCAGAAGTCCAGAACCGGAACCTCACCATCAGATGTCGTTTAACGTCATACCCAGAACATCAAAGTTTTAGGTATTCTACTATGGTCGAATATGGCAGTAAATATCAAAGGGCATTCCATCCTCTCATTTCATCAGGTTAGTTATCCAGAAGGTGTTTTCGAAAAAAACATGTTGACATTTCATAAATAAGTAAGGTCGATATCAGCCTGACAGCGAAGGAGTCTATCCCCTTTTCACTAGCGCTAGAGCAAGAACATTGTTTTTGCATCTAAGGTGGAGCGCCACTTGCCCCTCCCTTTACCGCACAGATCCCTGTTCTATTCATACGCTGAGTTGGCGAGGGCCGGTATCGAACCAGAAACCTTGCGATTCCTAGGCAAATGCTTTACAAACTGAGCTAAACCGGCCCTCATTAAATTTCTAAGGGAGTTATCATTTATGATATTATGATTTTAAAGTCTCCATTTGTTCACAACCCCTATCAGCACACTATTGGACCCTTCCCATGCGATCTCCGTTATATTAATTCTGATTTTCTAATCTTATTATAATGGAGATTCGGTGTCTGTTTGTTTGTAACCTAAACTACGTCCTTGCTTACGCCACAATACCCCCAGGAATTGCACAAGATTATAAATAAGTATTTAATTTATAGTCAAAATCATTAATACATAGAATAAATCTTATTTATTAAGGATGTCCTATGAAAATCTGAGTTACAATTACCTCAAAACAGCCCATGTTATTAGTGCGTTTAAAATCCTGCAATGTGTCTTATATATTACTAAGAAATAAAGGTTTACACAATATATGCTGTGGTTAATTTGCATACTGGTTTTAACAAAATTGGGTTTAATAAATAATTACTTGGTGTTATTGATCTCTAATATTATTGTTTTATTCTCCAACGTATTAAAATCAATCATATGAATGATTTCATATAGAAAGCAATTAAAATATAATTACATTAAGTGTAATCTCTTGATATGCGTTCGTATTTAATTACTTTCTAATCTATTCAATTGAATTATTACTTAAATACTTACGCATAGAATGTGCATATTCTTGCTAGTAAAGATAATTCCAATGTTAAATTTAAAAAAAAATCCTGTACAAGGTTCCAAGAATGTGGTGCCAGGGATGGAGAACAAGTTGAGACTGTTAGGAATTAGATCATAAAGGAACTCCCATACAGGTTATAACATTTTTAGAAACATCATACCGATATACTATCAAACAAAAGTTAAAACAGACCTTACGACGACTAATCAAGTATTTTATGTAATATCTTTCGATTTGCAATGATAACATCTTATTATAATGGAAATTGTGTATTTTTCTATTCCTCTGAATGTTTGAGATTAGGCTTGATGATTAGTATTATCTGCATTATTCGGATTATTGTCCCCATCTTCATTGTTATTTGTACAACGTTTCAGGCGATATGCCCTCCGGCCTTCTTCAGGTATTTCTTGTCGGACTCGGGAACCTTCTTGTCGTAATCGGGAGCCATCACGAAACTTTGAACCTAGCCCTTTATTTATTCCACGGGGGTATCCTGTTCTCATTCCGCTGGGGTAGGAGTTGCGTTAATTATTTTTCTAACTGCCTTCACTCAGGATTGAATCGGGTTCCAGAGATAACTGTCACTTAGAACTGTCTTAACCTAACTACCTTATCCACTAGGCCATGTGTCCAATTGGACAATTGAGTGTGAATTTTGGGAACTTATAAACCTAATGTCTTGATTTGGCTAGAATATCTACCTATTTACTTATGTGTGATTTTTTTACCTAGACTCATATTGTGTGGACTAAATAAAGGGTTAGGTTCAAAGTTCCATGGTGGCTCCCGATTACGACAAGAAGTTCCTGGGTTTGAAAAGAAGGTTCCCCGAGTCCTAGAAGGTTCCCGAGTCCGACAAGAAATACCTGAAGAAGGCCGGAGGGCATATGGGCCGAAACGTTGAACAAATAACAATGAAAACGTGTATTTTTCTGTCTGTCACCGAAACTATATCTCTACTTTAGTCCAATTACATTAGTTATTTAAGTCACATTCTTCCTGATTTTATTTTTATCTAAGCCTCAATTATTAATAAAATAATTTACATTATTAATACTCTTGACCATATCTACATACTATATATTTACCACGTACCCCACGTGTACAGGTTAGGCAAACGGCCCTATTAATGTGGGACCACCCACGAGCCAAGACTCATAGGTGGCGGGTGAAAAATGCGTTGATCCCGTCGGCATTATCCCTCAACGGGGGTGCCTCTGGCACTGGGCAATAAACCAATCACTGTCCCTTTAAATTGAGGGGGCAGGTGTTGCCTGGGGAGATGGCCCCCGGGGATCAACGATGTTAACTTGTACGGTCCAGGGCCAAAGCCACTGGGCCGCCGGTCGAAACCGCAGTTAGATATGTTGACCATATTAATAACATGTATTTGTATTTATATAAACAACAAAATAGCAGTTTAGAGTGTGAACGGAAAGGCTAATTTGTATAGTGATACTAAAAATTGATTTTAATAAATATGTGCTTAATATTATTGATTTCTAATTGTTTGGATTTATCCTACTGAATATGAGCAGAAATCTCGGGTATAAATCTTAAAAGAAATCCATTAACAAGAAGAAATAACTGTAAATTGATTCTCTTCTTCCTATTTTAGCTAAATAGTTAAATTATGAAATTATCAATGAAATATGGGAGTGATAGAAGAATAAGTTTCTTTTGTTCTTTTTTTCGATTTTACCCCCTCTATATAAAATCTTTTTATTTGTATTCTTATTTAGTTCCATTAGCCTTTCTAATTTAATATAATATTTTATTACATTAAATCTTATATACTTGCACCCGGAGGTTGTATATATTTGCTAGTAGGTCCAATGTGTCTATTAAGAATCGAATTCCCGACTCTGTATCGATTGATTTGCGAGAACTAGCTTATGCACCATTACGCCACAATAAAACATCCTTCGTAAGCAATAAGGCACCAGCTGAAAGTGAACACCTTTTGCGTATCTCTGTGGCTATTTAGATAAGGGATCTGTGTCGTAAGCAAATATTGATAATAGATATATCTTGGAAATCGCACACACATCTCCCATTCGTGAAATGTGTTATTTCCCATTGCATTCCTACTTCCTGGAAACAGGAGGCCCATTCAAGTGAAATTGATTCCTGGCAGGGATTTTTCCTGCTCCCCGGATCTTCTGTGGGTAGTTGTTGAGGAGCAGTCACCACCACATTTTTTCTTTTTTCTCCATTTTTGTATATTATCCCTCGTTCAGTCACACCTGTCTTTTCTCATCCGTTCATCGGTGCTACCTTGTGAAACCAGAATCCATTGACAGCTATGACTCATGTGTGCGTTTTTTAATTGTTTTTTTTAATCGCAACAACTTGTGTCCACAAATAAATAAATAATCAAAATAATATAAATAAAATAATCAAAATAATATAAATAAATAATTGCCTCTGGCTCTGCTACTACACGGCTGTTTTCCGTGTTTATTTCACCTTGTGATTTCGTTCTGAACTAAATATATTATATAATATATATATATATATATATATTATATATTATTATCGTTGCACATTTACCCACCCTCAGTATTATATCTAGATCTTATGATCAGATTTCTATTTGTTGAAAGATAGAGAAGCGCCAAAAAAATAGCACATCATAGTGTGTTTCTCATAGCGCTAATAAAGCAAATTAATTTGATCTAATTCATATGTTGGAGGCTTGTGGTGTAACGGTTAGAGTCATAGGAAATGGACTCGTCGACGAAGCTACAGTTCACATAGCGCTAATACCCTTGGGAAAGGTATGGAACCAACTACTCTCCCTCCAGCTATGGGTAAATAGTAGGGCAGACTGGACTCTTTAACATCAGTTAGGCAACCAGTCTAGCAGAAGGAAAAGTCTGAATTAATACCTGTTAAACTCCATTTGGAGTAGTCACTACTTGAATAGGCTACTTAGTGATCTATTTCACTAATTTAGTTAAATTGAATATTTGAGTTTAATGGCGTGGCAATACGTGTGTACTCTCAATCCGTTGGTTGGTTGGTTTGGTTCTACGGCATGTCAACACATTGCTTCATTTTATTCCAAAGACGTTTTTGTTTTATACATATTTGATGGTACTTTTTTAACTCAATTATTTTTAAACACATTTTTAAACTCATCTTTCCTCTATTTTACCCATAGATGGGACCCTAACACGTACTACCACCCGGACTCTAGGGGTAATGGTGATCAAGGGTTACTCCAGATTCACCAGAGCGCAGTCGGTGTATTCTAAAGATCCAGCCGACATGGATAGCTCGCGATAGGTTTACTGTGTGTGTGTGTGTGTATGTGTGTGTAGGGAAAGATGAATATATTTTTATCGTACCCATTATATATATATATTATATATATATTTATGTGTGTGTGTGTGTGTGTGTGTGCATGCACAAACTCATAATTGAAGGAAATAAAGATATACAAGGCAAGGAATTGTATATTTTACTAGTATACATACATAATGGTTTCTATAGTGACATTTTTTTTTGGAAAATACATCTTCAAGATGCACCGGGATGCATCATCAAATAGTTAGCGTATATGTATGTATACATGTATGTCCGGATGAAATAACGAAAATAAAATAATTAATGACAATCACAAGGTTCTTGGTTCGATACCGGCCCTCGCCAACTCAGCGAATGAGTAACACAGGGATCTGTGCGGTAAAGTGAGGAGATGATGGTAGGTGTGGCGCTCCACCTCATATGCTAAAATAATCTTCTTGGTCTAGCGCTAGTGGAAAGGGGATAGACTCCCTCGCTGTCTGTCCGATACCGACATTAGGCCGCCCCGAGAACTTTACTTTTTACCTTATAGACTAGACTACATACAAGAAGCATTATAGTTACAAAGAAACTCTGTCCAATAATCTCTCTATTAATACGCTTGTTCCTTAATCTTCCGACCGTTATAATCTTGCAACACCCTCTGGTTAAAAATCAGATCGTCAAAATCATCCAAGATAAAATGTAAAAATGTAAATCCTGAGTATATGGTGTTGCTTATCCGCAGAATTATAATTTCTTATGAGTGTCCTCAGCCAAATAAGGAACCATTACGTTTTATTATAAAGAAAGGAAAATAAAATGACATGCTACACAGAAATAAATACAATAAGAAAGAAAGAAACAAAGAAACAAAGAAAGAAACAAAGAAACAAAGAAAGAAACAAAGAAACAAAGAAAGAAAGAGAGTTGGGGAAAGAAAGAAAACTGAGAGGTAACGTTATTCGATTTCAATCGAACATTATGGAAAGAAAGAAAAAATGTATGTGTGAGAGAGTTAAATCAAGGTTATTATACTTTTTACTTATTGAAGTAATTAGCAATAGCTCTTAAGTAATCATATCAAACGCTGAGATAATTAAATTATCATACTGTGGTATATCCACAGGTCCTGCTAGTATATAGATAAATAGATAACCCGTGTAGGTTTTTTTATGTCTAGAGCTTAGGGAACAGATTGATCTCTATAGGAAATGGACACGGTAATCAGTTCAAATCTTGTCGAGGCTTATTGCATTTCACATAGCACTAATAAGAAATTTGCGATTAAGCGACACCAGATAATCAGCATTCACATGTTTTCATTGTATCTTGGTCAATTTCATTCTTACCCAGAGAAAATGATGATAACCGGTGGAAGATTTAGGAACGAGCGTATTAAAATATTCATAGACTAAGTTGCTAAACATTACTCCACGCTGGGATGCTCAGAAAAGCGGTGTTAGTATGTTTAATAACACAGCAAGGTGGTTGGTTGGTTGGTTTTTACGGCATATCAACCCTTGGGTTATTCTATTTAGACGTTTCTGTTTTATTAATTCTGGTAAAGGTATTCATCCAACTGTTCTCTCTCCAGCTATAGGTAAATAGTAGGGCAGTCTGGCCACTTTTAACCTTGCAACCGGTCTAGAAGAAGTAAAACTCGGAATTTTAACCTCTCAAACTGCTCTTAAAAATAAAATTGTGTTGCACCCGTATCATTTAGAGGGGCTGGGTAAATATATATATGAATCGGTTGTATTTAAAAAAAAATGTAAATTCAGCCGAATCGTCGGTATCAGTCGGACAGCAATTAAGTCTATTCCCTTTTCCCTAACGCTAGAGCAGGTAGTGTTATATATTGTACAAAGGGAAATATGAATTCCCGGTTTTATTAAACAAAGAAGTTTTAACAACTGCCCGTTATCAGATCAAGAGATAAAAATACGTGGGAGTAGCTATGAAGATAAAAAGAGACAGGTCAGTCGTCAGAGTCCCGGAGGCAGTCACGCGCAGAGAGAGTGAGGCGATCGGAGTCAGTAGTTGGCCGAGCGGGACCTCGCGTAGTTGGTGTCGGAAAAGCTAGCGTTAATATTTACCAACTGAAAAAGCTTGTCGCCCAGAAATTTAATTGAAGGACCGAAAGTGTAAAGACTGAATATATTGATTAAACTGACCCTCTCTCTCGAAGTTAAGAAGCTTGAATTTATTGCAATAAACTTCTGGAGGACAACTTTGGTGTTATTGTCATCCCTTACGACGAAGAGAAAACTATTGCAATTTAGTACAGTGACGACGCACTATGCAACAGTAGATTGTTTTTGCGTCTGAGGTGGACTGCCACGCCTACCATCAGCTTCTGACGTTCCTGACATCTGATGGATCCAAACTGTGCTATTCATACGCTGAGTTGACGGGGGCCAGTATCGTAACCTTGTAGTTTCCTAGGCGGATGCTCAACCGGAGTGACCTATTGTCGGTATCAGACGAAAAGCGATGAAGTCTGTTTCCATTTCACAAGATCCAGGATATTGTTTTTGCGTTTGAGGTGGAGTGCCATGCCTACCATCAGCTTCTGACTTTACCACACAGTTGTATTACTCAGTTTTGTTACTCATGCGCTGAGTTAGCGAGGGCCAGTATCGAATTTGGAACTTTGTGTTTTCCTAGGTGAATGCTCTACCGACCGAGGAAAACCCATCTATTGGGAAATACTTAAAAGGCTTTACTTTCGATATTATTGAATGTCCAGAAATATTGGTTTATATAAAGTTTAATAGTTCACAAAAAATCCCGAAGAAAAAAAAAGAAGTCTTATTTGACAAAGAATAATTGATAAAATTTGATACCAATATTTTCATTGATCGACGTCCAAGTCCGGAAGATCAAGCTCAGAAATGATTATCAATATCAAGCATTTAATATACTAAAAGTGATTACCAAAATGTTTGGCGAAACCCGGCCGTATTTGAAGATCGAATCTAAACTCCATCATTGAAAATTGTTTTACTTACTTTTTATTCTTGCACATTTATAAGTTTTGTTATTAAATAGATAGCAACTTTGAAATAAGTTTGTATAAATATATTTTAAGAACTGTCTGAAAGAATGATCGATCAGCAGATATCTATGATTCAATGAAGAAATAGTTCTTGGTAATGGAAATCAATATCTATTAATCGATAACGGAAAATAAAGCAGAGACATCTTTTTTTTTTCCTTACCAGAAAAATAGTCGAAAAATCATGGTAGTTGTAGCAGCGAACCTATTACGTGGACTTCACCCCTACCGATTATTTTACAGACTTTATTATTAGAGAGCTCAACGTTGTATTGATCGGTTCGCCATGTTGATAAGAGGTTATAAAGGGAGAGAACTCTGAAAGATAAAAAGGCGCGAAAATATAGAAGTGGGAGTAGTGGGAGGGAATTAGAAGAAAGAAAAGAAAATGCAAGCATAGACAGGTACTGGTTAACTTGTTCGGGTTACTAAAAAAGTACCAAATAAGTATTTATATATTTCATCATTGTGGAAAAACATTTAAAAATAAAAAAAGTATAAAAAATAAGTATTTATATATTTCATCATTCGTGGAAAAATATCGACGGGATGGCCTAATGTCGGTATCATCCAAACAGCGAGCGAGTCTATCCGCTTTTCACTAGCGCTAGACCAAGGAGGTTGTGTTTGCGTCTGAGGTGGGTACCACACCTACTATCAGCTCCCCAGTTTACCGCACACATCACTGTGCTACTCAGAGTTGGCGAGGGTCGGTATTGAAGAAGG
Organism: Doryteuthis pealeii; assembly: GCA_023376005.1. NCBI lineage: Eukaryota > Metazoa > Mollusca > Cephalopoda > Myopsida > Loliginidae > Doryteuthis > Doryteuthis pealeii. Next base: position 9,075,054 of record CM042155.1, read on the forward strand.
AACCTTGCGATTCCTAGGCAAGTGCTCTACAAACTGAGCTAAACCGGCCCCTTGACCGTCGTAGTGTAATGATTGGCAAATTAGTCTAGCAGAGCCATTACTAAATAAGGTTTATATGCCGTAAAACAAAACAAACCCAACCAGGTGGTTGAGCAGTCTATGACTTGCAATACTCCACTTTGACCCTTTCTTGAGCTAGATGGGCGGTCGGAGAGTCCCCCTCCGATCAATCGGCTGGTCAGGTCAAACCCTATCACCTATATGATTGCCCCAACTCTATTGCCCTTATGGCAACCCCAGATTTATAGAGATAATTGAATTCAAAAGTAAACTGATCATTTGCAAATTGTTATGGAAAATAACCGGTGGTTTGATTGACAGCCTTTAACCCCTTGTTGACCTGGACACTATGTTCTGATTCAGTTAAGATATCTCGTGACTAAATTCGTTGGGAAAAAGGCATAACTTTACACAGAGTGAACTAGGCGGCCATTGTGATGGCGTCCATCACGGAATTCCTCGCAGCGGATTGGAAAAATGATGTTGGGGAAAAATTAAAAACACAAAACCCCTCAAAATTGAACTATGTCGAGTTCCTTACTTAAAAAGTAGCAGAGGATGGGACGCGAAATTGTATGACCTGAGAAACATCCCAAACAACCGAAGACAAAAGATCCAAATGATGAATTCCTGAGGAATTGGTGAGTTATAGGGAATTGTAAAAAATATTTGAATTCAAAAGATAACTGTTAAATCGCAAGTAGTAATGGAAAATAACCAGCAGTTTGATTGACAGCTTTTAACCCCTTGTTGACCTGTACGTGATGTACAAGATACCACGTGACTGGAATCAGTGGGAAAAAGCTTACTTTTTGGAAAAATCTGATACGAAATTAATTTTAGAAAAATCAATATTTCCTGGTATCTTATCTCTTCATCTATTTTTGCAATTAACTATAATTATAGTAAAATTATATATATATATATATATATATATATATATATATAATATATATATATATATTATAAATGAAAATAAAAGGTTTAGCTTCGATTTATTTTCTTAGGAACAATCTTTACAACCAAGCGGTTTCTTGCTATCGCATTCGATACCAGGTAAAAGGAAATAGTTTTTGAAAATGATAGAAATGGTACAAATGGTTAAATGTGCTCGTTTCTCAACTGTATTATATATATATATATATATATATATATAATATATATATGTGTGTGTGTGTGTGTGTGTGTGTGTGCGAAGATACGAGGGTTGGAGTAAATTCGACAGTATGAGGTAAGGTTAAAGAAAATGTGGACAAAAAATAATAACAAGTAGAAGTAGGAGATAAATATTTCGTTCCGCTTTGAGAGGGAACTTCATCAGTCTAATTTATTCAAAACAAGGTACGTACATTTGTATTTATAGAAGAGAAAGTGAGTTTGGTGATGAAATTGAGGGGAAGGGAAAGTTTGTGAAGATTTGGTTGATCAGAGGATATCTATCATGAAAGTGGGGGGGGGGGGGGAGATCAGAGGATTATAGTTTGTTCGGGGAGATAAGATAAGGAGGTGCT
>CM042155.1:9079124-9109124 GCA_023376005.1 Doryteuthis pealeii
TGTGTGTGGGGGGGTGTATGTGTATGTGTGTGTATATATATAAGTATATATATATATATATACATATATATATATATGTGTGTGTGTGTATGCATATATACATATATATTTATATATGTATGTATGTATGTGTGTGTGTGTGTGTGTGTGTGTGTATATATATACATTTATAAGCCTTTTTGATTCCACATAACGCTAATAACTTTTGGAAAGGGATTCATCAAAGTATTCTCTCTTCAGTAATGGGAAAATAGTGGGGCATAATCTTTAACCTTGGCACGGCAACCAGTCAAGGAGAAGGAAAACTCTGAATTCAAACTAAAGAGTCGTTAGTCAAAATTACTGTGAGAGGTTGCTCAGAAATGTGTATTTCACAATAAAAATAGTGATAAGAGTTTGAAAAATCAAATTAATACATATTAACAAGCACCATCTTAAAATTTATACGAATTGTCTTATTTTATTTATTTTTCTCGTAATAGACCTTAATAATTTCATTTCATAGCATATATTTGCTAAATTAGATTTTTTTACGATAAAAAAGATATCGATTTTATAACGAATGTAAAACTGGAGAGGAACATTGCAAAAGAACGCTTTAATCCAAGTAGCAGATGACAGATTTAAATTCTCTATGAATTCAAACGTGGGAGGAAATTCTGTTACAAATGCGCCTTGACCAATTGATAACTAATTCACTTTATACTTCAAAAACTGAGAAAATGGACTCTTCATCCCGATGGTTGCAAAACAGGTTAATAATATTTGAATGGGTTGATTCATGGCTAAATTAATTTTAGCAAGATCTTCAGCATCTACTGCTCATCTCTCTCTCTCTCTTTCTCTCTCCCCCTCTTTCTCTGTCTCCCTCTTTCTCTTTCTCTCTCCCTCCCTCCTCTCTCTCTCTCTCATTATCTCCAACTGTCATTCTATTTCTCACTAACGCCTTACGGTTCTCTCTCTCTCTCGCACATTATCTCCCTCTCACTCTCCCTCTCTCTCATTCTATCTCTCTCCTTGTATGTCTCTTTTTATCTCATTCTCTTCGCCTCCCATTCTCTCTCTATTTCTACCCCCTCTCCCTCTCTCTCTCTCTCTCTCTCTCTATATATATATATATATATATATATATATATATATATATATGCCTCTCTCGTTATTTCCGGCTCTCTCATTCTCTTTATCACTAATTCTCTGTCTCACTAATTTTCTCTCTCACACATTCTCTCTCACTCTCATTCTTTATATCTCCTCGTCTCTCTCTCTCTCTCTCTCTCTCTCTCTTTGTTATTCTCTCTACCTCGTTCATTCCCTTTTTTATATCTATATTCCTCTCTCCTCATCACTCTCTTTCTCTCAGTCACTCCATCTCACATTCTCTCTCTATTTCTACCTCTCTCACTTTATTTCCCACATTCACTCTTTTTCTCTTCCCCTTTAGCTCACCCCCTTTCTCTTAATCATTCTCTCTCTTTTATTTATCTTAACAGATCCAGAATGTTGTTTGAATATTTCCAAGTAAAATTTTCGAGTAAATAAGAATCGTAAAAAAACTGTTTATGATATAATCAAGAAAGAGAAACATTTTCTTTCAAATCATCAATCACAAAGTTTTGGTTTGGTTTGTTTTGTTTTACGGCATATCAACCTCAGTGAAGTCATTCTTAATGGATACACAATTTTTTTATAAACTTTTTTTTCTATTTAACCCATAGATGGGACCCTAACAGGTACTACCACTCCAGGTCAGAGTGGACCAGAGAGCAATAGTGATGAAGGGGTGCTCCACATTCCCCAAACCTCCAAAACTGGAACCTCACCATCAGATAGAGTTTAACGTCATTCCCAGGACATGTAGACCCTCAGCCACCGCCTTCTAGCACCCATATGATAAAATGGGCTGGGGCTTGCCATAATGGCAATAGGGTTGGGGCAATCATATGTGCTAGGGCTTGACGTGACCAGCCGATTGATCGGAGGGGGCCTCTCCGACCGACCGTCTAGCCTAAGTAAGGGCCAAAGTGGAGTATTGCAAGTCATGGACTGCTCAACCACCTGGCTTCTATCCTTAAGCATCACGGGTCGCCACCCACGGCCAACAGGTGGCCTCATTGTGGGAGTCTTACCATAGGTGCATTCTAATGCCCCACCCGACAATTCGGAATCCCAAAGGTATATCTATAAGAGTGTTAATATTCTTGAAAATCATTCTGCAGTTCGAAATATATATTTCATTGGATGTTTATTTTAACAGATAAGACGTGTGGGTTGAAGATTTTTAGAAAATTCTCTTGTAATAATAATCGTTTGTCTTAAAAAAAAAAAAAACAACTACAACACTTTATGATATTGTTAAGAAAGAGTAATATTTTCGCTGATTTTTATTTTTACATAAGGGTTGATAATTTGTATTATTTTGTTTTGTAAGAATGGCGCAACGGATATAAAGGTTGAGTCCATACAGTTCTAAATGACAATCATCATTTCATTGCAGGTTCAATCCAGACCAAGAGCGATGATAACATAGAATACTTAACATAACTAAACACTTGTACTCCGTCATGGCTAACGGAATGAGAACAGTCTACCCTAGTGGATTGAATAAAGGTTTCGGTTCGAAGTTCTGTGAAGGCGTCCGATAACGACATGAAGGCTCCCGGTTTAGCCAAGAAGGTTCACATGTTCGAAGAGAAGTTTCCCAAGTCTAAGAAGGTTCCTAAGTTCGATAAGAAACATCTAAAGAAAAATCGGAAGGCATATCAACCGAATCATTTTTTATATAACAATAAAGATGAGGAAAATAGTCCGAACAGTCAAAATAATACAGAGAAACATTTTTTTTAACATCATCCATGCATCTATTAAGGATTGTTAGTGTGTATGTATGTATACATGTATGCCCCGATGAAATAATGAAAATGAAATAATTAATGACAATCACAAGGTTCTTGGTTCGATACCGGCCCTCGCCAACTCAGCGAATGAGTAGCACAGGGATTTGTGCGGTAAAGTGAAGAGCCGATGGTAGGTAGGTGTGGTGCTCCACCTCAGATGCTAAAATAATCTCCTTGGTCTAGCGCTAATGAAAAGGGGATAGACTCCCTCGCTGTCTGGCCGATACCGACATTAGGCCGCCCCGACGACTTTACTTTACTTTACACACACACACACACACACACACATATATATATATAGGGATTTTTATGGGGGATCCAGCGAGACTCAAACTCGCTATTCAGTAATAATAGATTGCGAGACTAACTTGCTAACCATTACACAACGCTTTCTTTTACTACTCAGGCGACGCAAGGTAGTCGCCTCTAGTCAATAAGAAAGGAATACTTATAAGAATGTTAACATTTTTTCAAATCATTCTGCATTTAGAAATACCCACCCCTCGGGGTGGGGTCCAGTGGCATCGACCCTGGATCTTACAAGCTAATAGCGATGATCCCAGGGAGCCATTCCTCTGGCAACACCTGCCCCCTCGATTTAAAGGGACAGGGCTGGGTTTATTGCCAAGTGCCTGAGGCTCCCCCTTGAGAGGGAATGCCGACGGGATCAACGGATTTTTTACACCCGCCACCCATGAGCTTCAATTTGTGGGTGGGTCCACATTAACAGGGCCTTGTGCCTAACACGTACACGTGGGGTACGTGGTAATTATAATACCATCTTATTATGATGGAGATTGTGGGTTTCTCTATCTGTAACCGAAACTATATTACTATACAAGTCACAATTTCCTTTGTTATTTACATCACATTCTCCAGGATTTTATTTTTATTTAAACCTCAATTATTAATAAAATTGTTTTACATTATTAATACTGTTGACCATATCTACATGATATTTTCCACGTACCCCACTTGTACGGGTCAGGCACAAAGGCCCTATTTATGTGGGACCACACACAAGCCGAGACTCATGGGGTGGCAGGTGAAAAATTGCGTCGATCTCGTCGGCATTCCCCCTCAAGGGGGGCGCCTCAGGCACTGGGCAATAAACCCAGACCTGCCCCTTTAAATCAAGGGGGCAGGTGTTGCCTAGGGGGATGGCTCCCTGGGATCGACGCCGTTAATTATATCAATGGTCCAGAGGCCGAAGCCACTGTTGACCATATCTACATGATATTTTCCACGTACCCCACTTGTACGGGTCAGGCACGAAGGCCCTATTTATGTGGGACCACCCACAAGCCGAAGCTCATGGGGTGGCGGGTGAAAAATTGCGTTGATCCCGTCGGCTTTCCCCCTAAAGGGGGGCGCCTCAGGCGCTGGGCAATAAACCCAGCCCTGACCCTTTAAATCGAGGGGGCAGGCGTTGCCTGGGGGGATGGCCCCCTGGGATCGACGCCGTTAATTATATCAATGGTCCAGAGGCCGAAGCCACTGTTGACCATATCTACATACTAATAACATACAATTGTATTTATATATACAACAAAATAGTGGTTTACAGTGTGAACAAGAAGGCTAATTTGCATATTGATATTAAAAATTTGATTTTGATAAATATGTGCTTAGTATTATTGATTTGTTTGGTTTTATCTTATTGAATATGAACAAAAATCTCGGGGAGAAATCCATTAAAAAGAAGAAATAACTGTAATATTATCCTTTACTTCCTATTTCAACTAAATAGTTAAATTAGGGAAATTTACCAATGAAAGACGGGAGTAATGGAAAATGATGGAAGAGTTAGTTTCAAAGTTGTTCTATTTTTTGATTATACCCCCTCTGTTTCAAATCTTTTTATCTGCATTCTTATTAGTTTCTAATTTAACATGATATTTTATTATATTAAAACTTAAATACTTGCACCCGGAGGGTGCAGATATTTGCTTGTATATATAATATCATATATTATTAGATGTTTATCTTAACAGTTGATAGGCATCATGCTGTTTCAATATTTTCAAGTAAATTTTCGCCTAAATAAGACTTCTTTGTGATAAATAACTGTTTATAATATAATTATGAAAGAGAAACATTTTTATTTAAAATTCCTTTATAGTGGATGTAAACACGTGACATTACAAGATTTTTAAAATAAATTATTTTCTAAGAAATCCGCGGGAAAAACAATTAGTTTATTGTTTCTGCATTTTATTTTTAATTTTTATTTATTTTAATGCAGTCGATTGTCTCTAAAAGAGAACCCCCTGAGTTATGCCCTTAAAATTGAAATATTTCTTTGTATTAATTCAGAACAATTAATTCCAAATAAAAATGCGCACATTGCCGTGAATCACAATTAGTCTATTCAAAACAAACACTGGCATGTGGCAAAACTATTTTGCTAAATTTTTCCTAAATTTAAAACTTTCCTTAACCTTTGCTCAAGGAAAAAAAATCTTAAAAATCAATTATTTCTTTTCAGTCAAAATGCATTAATCTCTGATTGAAATGAGGTTATTTAGATTATTTTTTTTTTAGATTTTTTTTTTGATTTTTGACAAATCTCGAAATCAAATGCTATTTCTGTTTTATTTCCAAGTTTTTAAATGAACATTAATATGACGACTTGATTATTATTTTTTTTCTTGTTTTCTACTTTTTTTGTTTTGATTTTAATTTCGAATGATTTTATATTTGATAAAATTGTGTTGGTCAAATCTTGTTTAAATAACAAAATAAAAACTATTAAAAGAAGAACTTTGAAATTAAACATAAAAAGCAGAGATACAATGATTATGTATATATATATCGCCGTTACTCGTCTGTTTACAGATTTGAGTTCTCTGGTGACTGTAAAAACATTCCGCGTAGGGATGTATCAATTAATTGTTCACTTCAGACTGGCGGCCGCTTGGCAGACAAAAATTCGGTCCGGTTTCGATCCCGGCTAGAGGGAGGTATTAAAAAAGTCGAGCGTAAACTTCGAAACAAGTGTCTGTGGATGACTGATATATATATATATATATATATATATATATATATATATTTGCTTGTCGTGATTATTTCAATTATATATATCAAATTCTCTCTATGTATGAAAATTTCCTACATTTCTGTGCTCAGCATGGGTATGAGTACGGGAATGCGTGCCGTCATGCCGAGAAGACGTGACTCTGAGAGGTAACTGTGTCCTCTGTTATGTTGTGGATGCAGCTACACGACACATCAGGTTATAAGAGTGGCGCATTTATCATTGACAAGTTGATTTGGCGAGTTTCGTGTGTGGTGTGGCCGGTGGCCCAACGGCTCTGCGTTCCGGGTTCTCCTGTTCGATCTATGTCGGAGGGAGATCGTAGGTATCCAGTGCTGATTAGACCTAATTAGATCGAAACATCTGTACAGTGCTCCACACGTCGCACATGATATTCGCCGAGTTTGCTTGTCGTGACTATTTCAATTATATATATCTTATTATAATGGAGATTGTGTGTTTTTCTGTCTGTAACCGAAACTATATTACTACTCAAGTCACAATTCCCTTAATTATTTACGTCACATTCTCCATGATTTCATTCTTTTAAACCTTCAGTTATTAATAAAAATTGTTTTACATTATTAATACTGTTGACCATATCTACGTACTAATAACAAGCAATTGTATTTATATATACAACAAAATAGCGGTTTACAGTTTGAACAAGAAGGCTAATTTGCATATTGATATTTAAAATTTTATTTTAATAAATATGTGCTTGGTATTATTGATTTCTAATTGTTTGGTTTTATCTTAAGAAATATAAACAAAGCTCTCGTGGATAAATCTTAAAAGAAATTTATTTACAAGAAGAAATAACTGTAATATTATCCTTTACTTCCTATTTTAACTAAATAGTTAAATTAGGAAAATTTACCAATGAAAGAGGGGAGTAATGGAAAATGATGGAATAGTTAGTTTCAAAGTTGTTCTATTTTTCGATTATACCCCCTCTGTTGCAGATCTTTTTATCTGCATTCTTAGTCAGTTTCATTAGCCTTTCTAATTTAATATGATATTTTATTATATCAAAACTTAAATACTTGCACCCGGAGGGTGCATATATTTGCTAGTATATATAAATATATTATTATTATTATTATTATTATTATTATTATACTAAAGCTGAGATAAACACCTAAAGGATTTTTTCCTATTTAGGTTAATGACACAAAATTTATACTAAGATATTCCTTTGTTTTAGGACTACTTAATGTATGAAAAAAATCCAGTTTAATTGGTTTTAATTAGTTGTAATTAGCAATTAAGGCAAAAACTGACCCGTCCCTCACTGCCATTCTGAATATTACTCTCCACCTCTCTATGTATGAGTAAGAGTGAGAGTGAAAACGGAGAGTTATTGTGTTAGAGACATTTAACTATGTTAAAATTAATTAGGGGTAAGCCGATAGTGGCGTAACTAGCGTAGACCAGTAGTGGACTTGCCCTTCCAAGAAAGCCGACTCTCCAGTAGTTATAAAAATGATATTTTTACTGGGACATCGGGGAAGAGGGATGTAGATTGTAACGCGGTACGTCTGGGTAACGAAACCTTTCTGGTTCGGGTTGACCATTTTTTTTTTGTTTGGTAAAAGTGTTTGTAGCTCGTTACTACTGTGTAGTGGAATCTGTGTTGGTCGGACTAAAATTTATTTGACGGAAAGAGTTTTTAACTCATAACTACATTGTAGTTAAATTTTGTGTTTAGCTCTGTTGTGCGAGCCAACGTTTTTCTTTTCTTTTTTTCTTCCCCCCCCAAAAAAAACGCTATGCGGTATTTGCTGAAAATCCGACCCATGATACTTATTAACTTCATTTTTAAATTTTTTTAAAGGCGTTTTTCCCGAGTAGTTAATGTGAAATGAAAGCGATATTGTACCCCACTCTAAGTATTTTCTCGACAAGTAAATGTAAATATTTTTTATTTGATTTTGTTTAATTTGACCATTCGATCAACAACAATAAAATAAAAATATATTATTTTTATTTCCTAAACTCGGTCATATTTACTTAAATATTTTACAGTTGTTTTGAATAAAATGAAAAACAAAATATTTGTATTTACTTGTTGATAAAAAAAACTGGGGGTGGATTACTTTTATCACATTCAAACCTAAAAGTTATTTTAGATACGGGGAGAGGGGTAACATATTTACATTTACTAGGGAGGGCGCTGAAAATATCACTCTATCCCATTAACGTTTCATGAAAAACGCCATGAAAATATTTTTAAAAACTGAATTATGTGGGATCTTTCTACGGTAAAATTTTTAAGTAAAAGATAATATATATATACTAGCAAATATATGCACCCTCCGGGTGCAAGTATTTAAGTTTTAATGTAATGAAATATCGCATTAAATTAGAAAGGCTAATGAAACTAAATAAGAAGGCTGATAAAAAGATTTGAAACAGAGGGGGATATAATCGAAAAACAGAACAACTGAAACTTACTCTTCCATCACTCTCGTCTTTCATTGTTATTTTTTCTAATTTAAGTATTTAGTTAAAAGAGGAAATAAAAAATAAAATTACAGTTATCTTTTCTTGTTAATGGATTTCATTTAAGATTAATTGAAGAGATGTTTGCTTATATTCATTAAAATAAAACCAAACAGTTAGAAACCAATAATACTAAGCATATATTTATTAAAATTACATTTTTAATATCAATATGCAAATTAGCCTTCCCATTCACACTGTAAACCGCTATTTTGTTGTATATATAAATACAATTGTATGTTATTAGTATGTAGATATGGTCAGCAATTAATAACGCAAAACAATTTTATTAATAATTGAGGTTTAAATAAAAATAAAATCATGGAGAATGTGATGTCTATAACTAAGAGAATTGTGACTTGAGTAGGAATATAGTTTCGGTTACAGACAGAAAAACACACAATCTCCATTATAATAAGATATATATATATATATATATATATATATATAATCACATATTATGGATTTAATATCCCGTAACTAAAGTTTCATGCTTACTTGCAATGATCAGACGGTCAAAATGTTTATATTTAAAACAAACAAAAAAACGGTGTTTTTTTTAACATTTTGACCGTCTGATGATCGCAAGCAAGCATGAAACTTTAGTTACGGGATATTAAATCCATAATATATAATATTTGATTGTAAAACTGATCTGCTATTTTAGCATTAAGCACCTTCATATGCCAATACTATATATATATATATATATATATATATATATATATATATATATATATATATATAACGCAGGTCTTATATCTCAAATTACTACTGCAGCAGAGTGCAATAAATTATCATAATAATCTATCTAGCGTAGTCTATTCATATCTATCTATCTATCTATCTATCTATCTGTGAATATATATATATATATATATATATATATATATATATATATATATATATATATATATATTGCAATACAAAATCGTATCTACCATAACTCCTTGCAAAATCAAATATTCAAATTCTCGGGATTGGCTAACGGTTCTATGTCAGCGTTCTAAAAGGGATGTTAAAAAAAAAATTCTCTTCGAACATTTCTAAAAAAATCTCCGTTTTTCCCCCAACGAATTTTTTCATTCAAAATAAAATTTCACTCTGATGAAGGTCGAATTTTCTCTGAGTACGGAATATTTTCACATTTTTCTATTATTATTATTTCATTTCATTTGTTTATTTAATAATAATAATAGTTTGAACCGTGTACACAGAGATGAACTGACTGAAACACATGTGTAAGTGATATTGATTAAATTCATCTTTTATTATCCATTCTGTTCTTTCTTTTCTTTATTCATTCTTCCTCATATATATATATATATATATATATATATATATATATATATATATATATATATATCTTAGTCTATTAAAATCTATATGTCTATCTAAGTTTATTCATATCGATCTATCTATATCTATACACATATATGCGTGTGTGTGTAAAATCTATATGTCTATCTAAGTTTATTCATATCGATCTATCTATATCTATACACATATATGCGTGTGTGTGTATTTGCGTTTGCGTGTGTGTGTACTTGTGTGTATGTGTGTATTAATTTACTTGTACTATTTGTAACTGTTACATTTCTGCATTTGACTGAAGCGTAGGTCGTCGGTTTTCAAACCTAAAAACAACCTACAATCTAAAACTATGTGTTGCCTATTTCTACCTCGAAGGAGGTGCTAGACGTATATATAACAAAACCATTAAAATTTTGTATTTTTATTATATGATTCGGAAAATAAAGCGAAAGTACTTGGTTTGCCACTAATAACTCTTTCTGAAAACTTTTAAGACGTTAACACACACAACAAAAAAATGTTTGAAAACTTGAAAAAAAAAAAAAAAAGAAGAAAAATTTGGAAACAATGAAGATTCTATAAATTTTTAAGCAATTAAATTATTCTTCAAAATCTCTTTAGTCTCTTGAACATGGATGTCTTTTTCTTTATTATATATTCAATGTATTCAAACCTACATTTAAGTCCTGGGTATGACGTTAAACTATTTGATTGGTTTGGTTTGTTTTGTTTTACGGCATATCAACCTCAGTGGGTCATTTAATGCCGATAAAGTTTTGAAATAAATCAATTCTTAATGGATAATACAATTTTTTTTATAAATACATTTTTCTATTTAATCCATAGATGGGACCCTAACAGGTACTACCACTCCGGGTCAGAGTGGACCAGGGAGCAATTGTGATGAAGGGTGCTCCACATTCCCCAATCTCCAAAACTGGAACCTCACCATCAGATAGAGTTTAACGTCATTCCCAGGACATGTAGACCCACAGCCACCGCCTTCTAGCACCCATATGATAAAAAGGGGTTGGGGCTTGCCATAAGGGCAATAGGGTTGGGAAGTATCTAAAAATAAGAATTTATATAGTTTTTATAATGTTTCGTAATACAATTTCCACAGTATTTAGAACAAAGGTAAGGACATGTTTACACGAAAATGTAACAAACTTCCGCCAAATATAAATTCTCAATGGGAGAAAGAAAAAATATAATCGCATTCCAATTGCCATTCCTCTGGAGCAATACAAAAAAATTGTTGGTTATCCATTCAATGGTGATATTTGACCAGTTCTGCTACTGAGTATTTTTCACGATATTATTTTATTAATCTGAGGATGGATCGGGTATAAATTCCCCCTGCACACGGGTAGGATATGTCGCATGTATGGGGCATCCAGCAAGTATAGAACTCACTATTCATAGTAATGGATATGCGAGACTACCTTGCTAAACACTATACAACGGCTTTAGTATGCAGCAGCCTATTCGGATGAATTAATACGTTATAGGTCTTTAAAAAGAGTAGTGTCATGAATTTTTTCTGATCATATTAATTATTTTAAAATTTATTCATCTCGTAGCGGTGATTAATTTTGTAATTTTCCCTCTCCTATACGAATTTCTCAAGTTTGTCTTATTTTTAGTGTTAAAATTATTACTTTTAGTGTTAATGAAAAGATGCAGCCCAAATATACCTAATTCACTTTTTGTTTTAATAAACAATGCTATAACGATATAAGTTGTTGCGGGGAGTGGCCTATTTTCGGTATTGAAGCATGGACATTTTTGAGGATGAATCAGCATAACACTACAAGGCATTTTTTCTACTTGTCGAGAAGTGTCATGTGGTAAAGAGTGAGAGTTGTGAATGTTAGGTGAGTCTGGAATTATGCGTTTACAGAGTAAGATGTGGTCTTTTACTCTGGTCAGTTTTGACTTAAGGGAAAATAAAAATTTCATGAGAACAAATAAGTCGCCTTGTGTTATTACTAAAAACTATAAATGGCACAAGGGAAGATGTCCCCAAGCATTCAAATTTGGTTTCCAGACTCAAAACATCAAAGAAGTGCCGGCCAACTGAACATGAGCCCAGCAACCAGATTCAAGCCGAAGCACACTGGACCCCCCGAGGGGAATAGGTAAGGGTATTTGCCTGCTCATCCCACTTATGAGGGCTGGACACAAGGTCTCGTTTTTACGTGGGCACATAAAAATTGCGTCGATCCAGGGGGATGGTTCCCCTGAATCGATGCTATTAATTGTACTTTACCGGTCCAGAGGCCGAAGCACACTGGACCCCCAGCCGAGGCCGGGTATAGAAGGTAAGGGTATTTGCCTGCTCATCCCACTTATGAGGGCTGGACACAAGGTCTCGTTTTTACGTGGGCACATAAAAATTGCAAGGATCTGGGGGGATGGCCCCCCTGGATCGATGCCATTAACTGTACTTCACCGGTCCAGAGGCCGCAGCACACTGGACCCCCAGCCGAGGCCGGGTATAGAAGGTAAGAAGTGTCAAAGCATAGAATCTGGAACAGATACTACACTTCGATCCCTACATCATCAGGTAAGTCCAGAAATAAGTAAACAACAATTATTTCTATATGACACATCACTCCATTCCCAAAATAGAGAGCCATAACATTACAATGGTAGGCAGAATTTCTCATCCCAATCTGTCTAATGGTCAGTTCACTTTGCTGTCTATATTTCCCCCTGTGACCAACAACGAGAGAGTCTATCCACTTTTCGATCGCGTTAGATAAGGGGGATTGTTTTTTCTGAGGCCGCACTTACAATCAGCTGCCCACTTTAACGCACATATCAGATTACCTAATTTGTGCTACTCATACACTGAGTTGGCGGGGACAGGTATCGAACCAGGAGCCTTGCGATTCCTATGCGGGTACTCTACATACTTAACTAAATCGGTCCATGCGATATACAATTACATAATGATCTAGAATGGGACAGTTAAAGTTTTCAGTTGAGTGTTTTTTTTTCTTTTCTTCTTTAAAATAATCGTATTACATTTTGTCTATGATATTTTTGTAATGAGTATTGCTATTTAATCTATATCAGTTAGCACTACCTTTATAGGTGATATAAATATATATGTACACACACACACACACACACAACAAACACACACACACACACACACATATATATATATATATATATATAATATATATATATGAATATGATATAATGAAAAAACAAAAGATGTTTACAACTGCATGGGCTCATCAGGAGAGAAGTGTGCAAACCGTTTCGGGGCCTATCTCTCGACGGTTTAAAAAGCAACACCGGCTCATCCTCACTGATATGAGGACCCTCGCTATATAATGCATCGGCCGCACGTGGGTCGGTCATCAACAAAAATAAGACGCGAAAAATGACCGTTAGTAAAAACAGAACGCTGCTACTTATTTTACAGTTGGATTACAATTGGATTGTATTACAATAATTTTGATATTTTATATACACTTTTTATACATATTTACACTTTTTTTAAATAACTCTACATCAGACTTTTTTGAGTCTTATTTTATAACTATAATGCTTCTGATTATTTTTAAAATTAAAAATATGATTCATTTTATTTTTAAATAAAATTCATTTTATTTTTAAATAAAATTCATATTATTTTTAATATAGACAGCACATTTTTTGATTAATTCCAACGTTTGACTAGCAGCGTTCTGTTTTTACTAACGGTCATTTTTCCCGTCTTATTTTTGTTTATGACCGACCCACGTGCGGTCGATGCATTATATAGCGAGGGTCCTCATATCAGTGAGGATGGTGCGGTGTTGCTTTTTAAACCGTCGAGAGATAGGCCCCGAAACGGTTTGCACACTTGTCTCCTGATGAGCCCTTGCAGTTGTAAACATCTTTTGTTTTTTCATTATATCATATTCATACTGTCGGATTAATTTCCATCTTATTTTCACACACACACACACACACACACACACACACACACACACACACATATATATATATATATATATATATATATATATATATATATATATATATGTATGTAGGGGAGTAAATATGGAAATAAATCGGACAATATTAAGAAATTTGAAAAAACAAGTGTTCCAAAATCTTATTTTTGGAACACTTGTTTTTTTTTTCAAATTTCTTAATATATATATATATATATATATATATATATATATATATATATATATATATATATATATATATATATATTATATAATGTGTGTGTGTGTGTGTGACCAGACAAATTGTTGGTGGGAATGGTACTATTTATAATTCTTAATATAGATATATTAAAAATTGGAAGTCTGCATGTAGAGATCAATGTTTAATACTTTGATAATTATATTATGTTAAAGCTTATAGATTTATTTCAAACGAAAAATTCTCGTCACACACACAGACACACAGACACACACACACACACACACATATATATATATAATATATATATATATATATATATATAAATCGGGGTGGCCTAAAGTCGGTATCTGCCAGACACTGAGAGAGTCTATCCTCTTTTCACTAGCGCTAGACCAAGGAAATTGTTTTGGCGTCTAAGTTGGAGTGTCACGCCTAACATCAGCTCCTCACTTTACCGCACAGATCCCCGTGCTACATATACGCTGTGTTGGCGAGAGTCGGTATCGAACCCGGAATCTTGTTGTTTCTAGTCGGATGCTCTATCGACTGAGCTAAACCGCTCCTAATATTTGATTAAAGAGACAAGACACGGAATGCTATTGAAAAATTATTAATTTCGTTTACATACAAGAGAACGCATAACAGAAAATGTTAATAATATCAAAATATTTGTGATCTAACGCTTTTAATCATGCATCTGGCTATTATCATAATCAGAAAAGAAACCAAAAAACAAACTTTTGATGTTATTCCTTTTCAAAAAAATTAAACGCAGCGTTTGTGAAGTCTGCTTTATGATGACGTCAAAAACGAGGCGGCATAGAAGCAATTGGATTCCCTGGAGACAATTATCGCTCAGTTGTTAAACACATTTGATTTCACAGTTGTCAAACGGAAGAAAGACTTTATTTATTTTATGATTTTCACTTGGATTCAATAACGGCTTCACACATTTTCATGCCTGTCAATATTTCAGCTTGTGTCTAGTATGGGGTTGCATGAGATTTTAGGGTATGACGAGGTTTGGGTGTTTTAAGGTTTAAATGTATCTGGATATTCTTGGTGCGTGTTCTACGGGTTTTCCTTTTAACCCCATCTCGTTTGGTGGTTGCGCTGAAAAGAAGGAATTTAAGGAACGAAAAGGAAAGAGACAAAAAGCAGTAGGTAGTTTTATGACTAAGGCTTTATTGGCCGGGTCATAGTCGCCTGTAGCAAGGGGATATCTCCCTGTCTAGTAGAAGCGAGTAGACCCAGTTAAGGCCTCATTTTGAATGGCCGAGAGATTATTTTGGGGTCGGGGGACAGTCTTATGACTTAGGCTTTATTGGCTGGGTCATAATCGCCTGTAGCAAGGGAATATCTCCCTGTCTAGTAGAAGCGAGTAGACCCAGTTAAGGCCTCAGTTTGAATAGCCGAGAGATTCTTTTGGGGTCGGGGACAGTCTTATGACTTAGGCTTTATTGGCTGGGTCATAATCGCCTGTAGCAAGGGAATATCTCCCTGTCTAGTAGAAGCGAGTAGACCCAGTTAAGGCCTTTGTTTGAATGGCCGAGAGATTCTTTTGGGGTCGGGGGATGGTCTTTTTTGTCGGACATGCGCGGAGGGTTCTTCCGATGAAGGCCTCATGGGAGTTTTTTTTAAATTCTAATTTTATTTTCGTTTATTTTGATCCCCATACTTGTCTTGTACACGGCGTTATGATGGACGAATAAACAGCAAACTTTGTAGAAATATTTTAATAACAACACAAAATAACAATAAC
This sequence comes from Doryteuthis pealeii, assembly GCA_023376005.1. NCBI lineage: Eukaryota > Metazoa > Mollusca > Cephalopoda > Myopsida > Loliginidae > Doryteuthis > Doryteuthis pealeii. The sequence continues at coordinate 9,094,798 of CM042155.1, forward strand.
AAATACTTTAATAACAACACAAATAACAATAACAAATATTTAATAACAACACAATAACAATAACAATATTTTAATAACAACACAACACAAATAACAATAACAAATATTTTAATAACAACACAAATAACAATAACAAATATTTTAATAACACAAATAACAATAACAAATATTTTAATAACAACACAAATAACAATAACAACACAATAGCAAATGCTATTCAATAAAATAGATGAAATAAAATTATGTGATACCTTTCAATTAAAATGAGCCAATCATTCAAGGAGGAAGAATTGCTGCTGTTGTTGTAAACAGAGAAAGCAACTTATGTCTCTTGTTGATTAAGGACGGAATCCTCTTGGCTGAGCAGTCCAGGACATGCAACATCCCACTTGGTCTAAACGTACGGTCGGAGACCACCTTCCGATTAATCGGTTGGTCACTTGGTATTTTCCTCGTACCTCACGTGTACATGGTCAGGCACAAAGGCCCTATTAACGTGGGACCACCCACAAACCGAAGCTCCTGGGTGGCGGGGGAAAATTGCGTCGATCCTGTCGGCATTCCCCCTCAAGGGGGCGCCTCAGGCGCTGGGCAATAAATCCAGCTCTGATCGGTTGGTCACTTCAAGCCCTAACACCTATATTATTGTCCTGACCGTATTGTTCTGATGGCAAACATTTTTATCATATATACAAGGTTTATAAAAAAGTATCAAGTTTTTTTGTACTTTTTGACACACCTTGTATTCTGAAAAAATTACGTTTTATTCATTCTTCATTTGCATCTTAGTAAATACAGTTTAAACTTAATACTTTTTGACACACCTTGTATTCTGAAAAGAATTAATGAATGGAGCGTTATTTTTTTCTCAGAATACAAGGTGGCAAATAGAAGAAAAAATCTTGATACTTTTTTGACACATCTTGTATGCTAGAGAGAGGTGACTGAGGGTCTTAGTTTGCGATTTATGAGGTTAAACTGCCTCTAGTCATGAGTTTCCATTTCTGAAGCTCAGGAAGTGTGGCATGATTCAACGTGATAATACCTGGTTGTATCCCATATATGGATTAGATATGGTGTAATGGGTAAAGTCATGGGAAATGGACGCGTCGCCCCGAGTTCAAATCCTGGACGTGGTAATTGCATTTTCACTTGGCGCTAATACCCTTGGGAAAGGTATGAATCCTAGTCTTCCTCCAGCTATGGGTAAATAGCAGGGCAAACTGGGTTCTTTAACCATGACTAGGTAATCAGTCTAGGAGAAGGAAAACTCTGAATTCAAACCTGTTGAACTCCGCTTAAGAAATTGACCTTGTGTCCTATCATGCTGGTGCGGAGGAGTTGGTAAATATATATATGGATTAGATAATTGAATAAAGAAACGAGTTTAAAAATCTGTTTAAAAATAACTTCAAAATAAATTTTTCAATACCCAACAAAAATAAATAAAACGAAGGTTTTTGGAATTGAATAACCCATGATGCCTCTAGGACTTTGGTAAAGAACATCCTCTCTTTCTCATTATTTCCAACAGTCATTCTCTTTCTCACTATTTTTTTCGCTATTACTGTTCTCTCTCCCTCTCTCTTGCAAATTCTCTCTCTTTCTCTCTTTCTCTCTCTCTCTCTCTCTCACTATCTATCTATCTATCTATCTATCTCTACTTCTTTCTCTCTCATTATTTCTGACTGTCGTTCTCTTTCTCACTAATTTTCTCGCTCTTACTGTTCTCTCTCTCTCTCTCTGCCTCTCTCACTATCTATCTATCTATCTATCTATCTATCTATCTATCTATCCATTTATCTATCTCTACTTCTTTCTCTCTCATTATTTCTGACTGTCGTTCTCTTTCTCACTAATTTTCTCGCTCTTACTGTTCTCTCTCTCTTTTGCAAACCCTCTCTCCCAGTCTCTCTGTCTCTCTCTCTCTCTCTATCTATCTATCTATCGATCTCTTCTTCTTCTTCTTCTTCTTCTTCTTCTTCTTCTTCTTCTTCTTCTCTCTCTCTCTCTCTCATTATTTCCGACTGTCATTCTCTTTCTCACTAATTTTTCTCGCTCTTACTGTTCTCTCTCTCTTTTGTAAATTCTCTCTCTCTCTCTCTCTCTCTCTCTCTCTCTCTCTCTCTCTCTCTCTTGAAAATTCTTTCTTTCTCTATCTGTGTCTCTTTTTCTCTCTCTCATTACTTCCGACGGTCATTCTCTCTCTCTCTCTCTAATTTTACAATCAATCAATCAACAAAGCAACTTATTTCACGTACCTGATATTCTGGTAGACAACATAATCAAATTAGACAAGACAATGTTATTAATGCGTTTAAAACTCAGCAATGTGTGTTATATATCAATATGAAATAAAAATTACATAATATATGATGTGGTTAATTTGCATTCAGGTTTTAACAAAACAGGGTTTAATAAATAATTACCGTATTTGACGGCATATAGCATGCACTTTTTCCCCAAAAGTTAGGCTCAAAAAATTACCCTGCGTCTTATACATCGTAGGTGAAATTTGAGACCTCCCTTAGGCCTAGGTTAATCTCTGTTATTTCCTGCCATTGAGATGTCTTGTGTACGCTTATTGCTTGCATGTACTGCCAAATTGCTTTTATACAGCTCTGTTTCTGCTTGTCTAATGCACAGCTAGACTGTTTTCAACAATATATGCCTAAATATACTAGAAACATTTTTTCCTGAATCTTAATCTGCTGAAATGGGGGTGCGTCTTATATGCCCGTGCGTCTTATATGCCGTCAAATACCGTACTTGATATTATTGATCCCTAATACTATTGTCTTATTCTCCAACGTATTAAAATCTATCATTTGAATGATTATATATAGAAACCAATTAAAATATACTGAGGTCAGTTAGCCTACTGTTGGTTTGAATAACAGCAGCTAAGTACAAGTCAAGCAGTGTCCAAGACATTTGGTATAAATAGGAATCAAGAATGATCCATCCATGAATCTGGGGGATTTGGGTGATTCCATTCCTTGAGTTCTGATTGGCTGCTTGACTGCTTGATTTGAATGACATTGTGGAGTCTTATATATACTCTGTCATTTTGCAGTGGACTTTGTGGCTTTCGGGATTGTATTGAGTTACAACCGTTTGCTGCCTTGTCTTCCCAGTTCGACGGTAATTGGACTTTAATTATTCTTCATCTCCCCTCCCCCCCTATTGCGCGAGCGTAGCGGCCTTTGAGGTGGAATTAGTTCCTTTCGACCCGGCCGATTACAGGGGAGTAATCTTGATAATGCACGGGGTATTTTTGATGGCATTGGCTTAGGGGTTGGAGTGACACTGGGTGAGGCCTGGTCCCTAGTTGATGTTACCATTCTTTTGGTTTGTGGAACATCCTCAAATATTGGTTTAGGGGGCTCAGGCAAAGCGCTAGGAATATGTACAGGAGCCACTGGTGCTTGGAGCTTCCTGAGGAATCGGCGATTCCGCAATGTGATCCTACCTGATCCATCAATCCTGATTCGGTATTGGTGATTGGGGAGAGTTTCGACAACTCTGCCTGTTATATCCCACCGACGGTTGTTTGGACGTTGTACAGACACTGTGTCTCCCTTTTGAAGTGGATACAGTGTATCTGCTGTGCGATTGTATCTCTTATATATACTCTGTCATTTTGCAGTGGACCTTGTGGCTTTCGGGATTGCATTGAGTTACAACCGTTTGCTGCCTTGTCTTCCCAGTTCGACGTTAATTGGACTTTAATTATTTTTCAAAATATAATTTAAATAAGTGTAATTTTTAATTACATAATTAAATTAGGTGATACAATTGACGGAATTACATTGTAGGGGGTCCTAAAACTTGAACCTTGATAGGAGGGTTCCCATTTAATGAGCTTTCCTATTTTTATTTTAACTATTAGTCAGTAGAACAACCGCTAAGGCTCTATACTGGTCCCTGCCAGCTCAGCGCACGAGTAGCACATATTAGGTAATCTGTGTGATAGGAATATGAGGATAGTTGTGTCTCTCCACCTCAGCTCAAAATAATCTCCCTGGTCTAGCGCTTGAGAAAAGGCAATAGATTTCTTTGCTGGTACCGACAATAGGCCACTCCACCAGCAATTTTATTATTATAATAGAGATTCGGTGTTTGTCTGTAACCGAAACTGCGTCACTGCTTAAGTCAAAATACCCCCAGGAATTGCGTTAGTTTAACAATGGGTATTGAATTTGTAGTCAAAATCATTAATACATAGAAATAATTCTTATTTATTAACGATGTTTCTGTGAACATTTGAGTTAGATTTGCCTCAAAAGAGCCCGTGTTATTAGTGCGTTTAAAACTTAGCAATGTGTGTTATATATCAATATGAAATAAACATTACATAATATATGATGTGGTTGTAATATATTGTAATATATAGTAAGTGGCACGTGCGAGAGCAACTGTCAGTGGCTTTCGGTAGGACTGGAGTGGTGGGAAAGCCGCTCTGAGTGGGTTAAAGTGGAGAAAGAATTAAAGAACTCACAGTGTAATTATAAGAATGACTCTGAATTTTCAGTTAGTAAACAAGAACCTCCAATCTACAAATAAAGTTCACTATCTATTCACCCCAGTGACACGTGCGAGAGACGCTGCGAGCAGTTTAAAGTAGACAAAGAGTTAAAGAACACACAGACAGTGCAATAATAACATTGACTCTGAATGTTCAGTCTGAAAATAAGAACCACCGGCTTTAACTAAAATAATCTACAAATAAAGTTCACTACCCTATTCACCCCAGTGACACGTGCGAGAGACGCAGTTTAAAGTAGACAAAGAGTTAAAGAACTCACAGATAGTGTAATGACCCTGAATGTTCAGTCTGAAAATAAGAACCACCGGCATTGACTAGAATAGTCTACAAATAAAGTTCACTATCTATTCACCCCAGTGCGAGCACCTTAAAGTAAACAAAGAGTTAAAGAACTCACAGACATTGTAATAATAACAATGACTCTGAATTTTCAGTCTGAAAACAAGAACCTCCAGCATTGACTAGAATGATCTACAAATAAAGTTCACTATCTATTCACCCCAGTGACACGTGCGAGAGACGCTGCGAGCAGCTTAAAGTAGACAAAGGGTCAAAGAACTCACAAGCAATGTAATAATAACAATGGCTCTGAATTTTCAGTCTGTAAATAAGAGCCCCCCCCCTCCCCGGGCAATGACTAGAATAAACTACAAATAAACGTTTCTGATAAAATGTCACGACGAAATCGGGGAAAAAAGATATTTGTTCGTGGGGAAAATAAAACAAAATGGCAGGAGTCCGTAGCAGAATTGGAAGATGGATGGTGAATTGAAAGCGTACTAGAACAGAGACGGACAATAAGATAGAAAGCAAAAAGGGAGAAAAATGCCTTTAGGTTTAGACAAGAGGGGGAAAATGGAAAGAATGGCTGAAAAGAAAGAAAGAGAAGTTGGATTTGAGTTGCCTATCATGGCCGATTGATTTATAGACGTAATTAAGACTTATTGGGCAGATATGAATAAAAGAAAAACACAGCCATCTTGAAATCAGTTTTAATCACAGATTATTTTAAACCTGAATATTAATCTTTCAGTTCCGGATATTCCGGTAATTTTTCATTTTTCACCTGGAATATGCATTGTCTTCAAACGGAAACTGATAAATTCTTCAATTTGATTCTTTTGTTATCTTCATTCTATGCTTATTAACCTCAAAGACTGCACCGAATTCTATTTATAGAATAGAGAAAAGAATTAAGATTTAAACATTTTTGCTTTATTTATTAAAAACGAATAAAATTAAAACAAAGTTAGCCTTCCAAATTTTCTTGGAAAGCTGCTGAAAATAACAAAAAGATTTTAATTTATTTTCTTTTTTCTATTCATGCTTCTAGTACTATTAAAATTTAAAAAAAAACAAAAGAACTTTTCATCTATTAAAATGAAAAAAAAACAAAAAAACTTTTCATTTATTAAAATTTAAAAAAACAAGAAAAACTTTTCATTTATTAAAATTAAAAAAAAACAAATAACTTTTCATTTATAAAAATTTAAAAAAACAAAAAAGAAACTTTTCATTTATTAAAATTTAAAAAACAAAAAAACTTTTCATTTATTAAAATTTAAAAAAAAACAAAAGAAACTTTTCATTTATTAAAATTTAAAAAAGAACTGTTCATTTATCAAAATTTAAAACAAACAAAAAAACTTTTGATTTATCAAAATTTAAAAAAAACAAAAAAACTTTTCATTTATTAAAATAAAAAAAACAACTTTTCATTTATTAAAATTTAAAAAAAAACAAAGAAATGTTTCATTTATTAAAATTTAAAAAAACAAAAAAACTTTTCATTTATTATAGTTTAAAATTTTTTTTTTTTTCATTTATTAAAATTAAAAAAAAAACAAAACTTTTCATTTATTAAAATTTAAAAAAAGAAAAAAACTTTTCGTTTATTGTGGAATTCCCCAACTACAATTTGGGTCACGAAAACACCAATTCTTGTTTTTGACTTTATATATAATTCGACGAATTGTCACAATCTAATAAGTTCTGGAGCGATTTCTGAAGCAAGATATCATAAGTATTCGTGTCGGTACTACTGTATGGCTGCACCACTTTGGAATCTAACAAACCGTTTGGTAAAAAATGATACATGGGAACTACTCTTGTATGTTACGTGTTCTTTTGAACAAATCATGGAAGCAACACTATGCAACCTCTCACCTATTCTAAACGTGTCAAATAATTAATAGGGTGCCTATTGATTATGCCCGGCAGTGTAGAATTCAAAAAGTAATAGGCAATTCTGTACAAGAAGAGTCAAGGAAAATACCCATTAATATGATAGACAGGTGATTACCTTACACTGACATCGTTAGCTAGTCTCTGATTGGTAACTCAATCGTGAGAATGTGTTATTAGAGTATTTCTCTGAATTTGTGAGTTCAATCCTCGTCAGGGGCAGCAGTAACATAAAATAATAATTAACACAGCTTAACATCTGTACACCAGCTTTTGTTGGTTGAATGAGAACAGTATACTACTGTGCATTGAATAAATGGTTGGGTTCAAAGTTTAGTGATGACTCCGTTTACGACAAGATGGTTCCCGATTATGACAAGAAGGTTCCCGAGTTCGAGAAGGTTCCCGAGTCCGACAAGAAATACCTGAAGAAGGTGGGAGGGCACATCAGCCGAAACGATGTACAAATAACAATTAAGATGAGGACAATAGTCCAAATAATCCAAATAATCCTTGTGTTACGATTTTATGGGCCATCCTTTAGGGTTTAAGCAAGAGCGCTTGTCCAGCGGAAATCCTTGATAAAGAATCCTTTGGTTGTTCCTTGGTGCTCCTCAATATTGCAAGTTCCTCGTCAATGATTGCAAATGGACTGTTCTCAGTATCAGTGCTTAAGTAGTCAATCAGCCACGCATTATTGATTGTTGATTGGCGGAGGAACAAACCACGCGACCTCACCTAGTCTATAAATTTAGGTGGTGTATTGTAGCACACCTTATATCTTAAAATATACCAACAGTTAGAGATTCAGCATTTGCTGAGTGACCGAACAGAATAGAAGGAAATATGACGTCTCTCTTCCGCTAGCTATTTCTCTCTATGCGTGCGATTATAATTCGGATTTAAATAAAGACGTCAAATATGTATTGTCTTGCATTCCTTTGTAACAACAATGACGGACACAAAGATGACAAAACGCACAAGGCCAACATAAGAAGATAAGAGAGAAACCAACTCAGCATTGAAGATGATGTAATGAATATGTAAATATCTTGGTACCCCCTCACTATAATCTGATTGGACAGTGACATGGATAGATATTCGACACTGTGTTGGTACAGGAACCTAAACCTAAACCTACAAGCCCAGTATGCTTCGGCCACTGGACAGGTTGATCTGGCTAATTGCGTCGATCCTAGGGGGCCGTCCCACCAGGCAATACCTGCCCCCTCGATTTAAAGGGGCAGGTTTATTGCTCAGCGCCTGAGGCGCCCTTTTGAGGGGGGAATGCCGACGGGATCGACGCAGTTTTTCTACCTACCACCCCATGAGTCTCGGCTTGTGGGTGGTGCCCACATAAAACGGCCTTGTGCCATATCGTGTGAAAGTGGGACACATGTAAAAAAAAACAAAACCTAAGCCTAACAGCCTAAACTTACTCGCCAGACTACACGACTGCTCGGAAGTCGTACTGCTATTCGACGCACCAGCTACTACTGCGATAATATACCAAATACCAACTTTATAATATATCCCTTAACCCGGATATATCAGAAGAATACCCGATTCGACCGGATAAGAAGATAAGTATCATAAAAGAAGGCTATAAAACTCATCCAACCTAATTTCAGAAATTACCCGAGTAAGATGAGCAAGACATACTGGACATAGTTAAAGAAATGATGACGAAATCGTAAACGATGCTCTCCTATGGACTCATACTCACTGACACACCAATGCTGGTCGACCAGCAAAAAATTATAATCATCAGTTATGTACATATATTCCATGCCACCCAGAAAACTGAACTGAATAGATCTTCCAACCCATAGAAGTATTGGTTTTCTATCTATAACAGCATCTTTACAACGTTTAATGAAATGAGCGCCAATATCTCTATTTGTATCAATTACAGATTCACCAATCTTAAAAAAAAAACAAAAAAACGTTTCAATAGTAAACAAACACAATGCACTGCCTTAAGCCATGCCGCCCTGTGGTTGGGGCGTTAGAATGCACCGACTGCACCTCTGCAGAGGGGTAAGACTCACCCCAATGGGGCCACCTGTTGGCAGTGGGTGGTGACCCATGATGCTTAAGGATAGAACCCAGGTGGTTGAGCAATTCATAGCCTGCAATATTCCACTTTGGTCCTTAATTGGGCTAGAGGGGCGGTCAGAGAGACCCCCTGATCAATCGGCTGGTCACGTCAAGCCCTAGCACCTATATGATTGCCCCAACCATATTGTCCTTATGGCAAACCCCAAACCATGTTTATTATATGGGTGCTAGTAGGCGGTGGCTGAGAATAACGTTAAACTCTATCTGATGCTGAGGTTCCAGTTTTGGATGTTTGGGGAATGCGGAGCACCCCTTCATGACCACTGCTCTCTGGTCCGGACTGGTAGTACCTGTTAGGGTCCCATCTGTAGGTTAAATACAGAAATGTATTTATAAAAATGTGCTGAACTTGCACAAAGGTGTCAAAATTAGGATGACCCACAAAAAAACAGAACCTAAATTATTTATTTATTTTCCCATTAAACTAACCTTAAACCGCAACCCCTAAGCATAAGCCTAAGCCTGACCCTAACCCATAACCCTAACCCATAACCCTAACCCCCCTAGTTCAAATTAACAGTTTTATTACAAAATGTGTGGGTTCTGTTTTTCTGGGTCACCGGTATACAGGGAGACCCAGAAAAAACAGACCCTAAATTATTTATTAATTTTTCCATTAAACTAACCCTAAACCCCAACCCTAACCCTAATCCTAACCTATACCCTAACCCTAACCCTTAACCCTAACCTCAAACCCTAGCCGCCATAGTTAAAATTAAGTTTTATTACAAAATTTTCTGGGGACTGTTTTTTCTGGGTCACCCTAATTTTGACACCTTTGTGCAAGTTCAGCCTAAAAATAATTGTGTATCTATTAAGAATGAATTTATTTTAAAACTTTGTCGGCATTAAATGACCCACTGAGTTTGATATGCTGTAAAACAAAACCAACCAACCAACCCAAACTAAGCCATGATTGTAACTGACCGTATCTGGAAAAAGGTAATATGTTCTGTGTTGTTAGTCTGGGTAACTTGACAGATAGTTTAACCAATACGGTCTACGAAAACAGTTAACGATCAATAATAGACTGAAGGCGATGGAATGAATTAGAACGATAAATATATGTATTGACGAACACAAACGAAAAAGTTTACAAAAATAATACAAAGGAAAAAGTTCAAATTTCTTAACAGACCGTAATTAAGAGGTGGTAAAAAAATGTTCAGCTATGGGGAGATAGGAGATGCATCTTGACTCGGAGTTGTGTCTTGTCTGTGTGCCTGAAGATATTTTCAATTGATCAAAAGATATTTTCAATTGATATTTTCAATTGATCGAAAGATGCGGTAAAGGGACGCGGTGTTCACCCACGTGTCCGACCCATTTACACGGGTCAGAGAAACAAGTCATTTTGTTGTATACCCTTTCTTTACTTCTATTACTCTTCTGCTCATCTTTCGTATCTTACGTTCTTCTTCCAGCATCTGGACCTAGTCTTGGGGACTTCGTGTCTGGTTTTCTATTTATCTGTTCTTGCTGGTTGGTCGTCCTTGATTCATTTCTTCTTCTATGTCAGTCTTGTTGCCAAGACATTCATCAACCACAAAACCATATTATTTATTTAAACCTTTATTTATTTAACTAACATCTTCATCTAACTAACACAGCGAGCGTGTGCAGTGAGTCCCAGCTAAGGCATCTTATCTGCCTGACGTCCAAGCTGAAACTGAAGAACCAACCAGGTCCCACGTGACTTCACGTATTTCGCTGGCTTTCTGTAATATTCCATGGAAAGTGTTGTGATGTTAGTCCCAACAGTAAAAAGAAGTCAAGTCGAGATGGGGTAAAATAAGACAAGTGTATTTACAATTAATGGTACATGTACGACTAGCTTGTCGTTAACGGGAACAGTCCTCCTTTCCACTCGGTGTCTCACTATTTATAGTGAGAACCGGTGCATGTTCTCCACTGTAGGAACGGCCGGTACAACAGAAAGTCCCGCCCGTGATATGAAAAGGGGCCATCCCTTCAGAAATACAGAGGGTTGACAATAATCTATGCATATATTATGTAACAATTTACCTACAACAAGAAGAGGAAAGGGTTTACAATGTGTACATTTGTAGGTATGTGTTAATGTATGAATGTGAATGGTAGTTGCAAAACATAATACATTAGCTAGATGGAGCTACCATTACTGCTTTCATAGGTTCACTTGCGCCACAGGGGTAACAGGTCGGAGTAATTTCTGTCGAATCCTGTATGGCAATAATAATTATCATAGACCGTTGTTACAGCGTGAACCCAATATGTTCAGAATTGTTTAATTCATATTATATTGAAATTAACTGTGAATAAATAATTAGTGTTTTATCCTCATCTTTGTCACGAAATCAATGTGAAAAGCCAGAGTTTGTTTGAAAAGAAAATAATTAATGTCTCTCTATTGATTTCTTTCGTTTCTCATTACCCATTCTACGAGTCATAATCGACTCGTAGAATTTAGACTATTATTAATTGTGAATTAATAAACAAGGGGAAATACATTATAATTATGAATCTATAGTTATAATTGATTGCAAATTTAATTGGAATCGGATTATTCTTTATTACTCCAACGAATATCTAATTGCAATGAGTATCATGCATATAAAGAGCGGGAGAGTCCTGAAGACCGTGAGAGACTTGCTGTCACTTAAAACCCAGTGAAAGTCTATCTGCTAACACTGGTAGGAAAACTTCACAAGGAGTATAATAATAATAATAATAATAATAATAATAATAATAATAATAATAATAATAGGATTGAAACCATTCAGAAAACTGCACTACTGCAATCTGCCAGAATACTCAGAAGAGTCCTGGAGACCTGAGGAGACTTGCTGTCACTCAGACTCCAGTGAATGACCATCAGCTAATACTGATGTGAAAACTCAAAAGGAGTAAATAATAATAGACTACGCGGTAATAGAGATGAGACCGTAAACCATGTACTATGCGAATGTAGCAAACTAGCACAACGGGAGTACAACACCAGACACGACTGGGTTGGGAAAGTGATCCACTGAGAATTATGCAAAAAATTAAATTTTGACCATAAAACAAAATGGTATATGCATAAACCAGAATCTGTTTTTGAGAACGAAACGCATAAAATTCTCCGGAATTTGGAAATAAAAACGGATCACCTTATCCCAGCAAGAAGACCAGACCTAGTGTTGATTAACAAAAAAGAAAGAACTTGTGAACTGATGGATTTTGCAGTTCCAGCAGATCACAGAGTGAAGCTAAAGGAAAATAAAAAAAAATGACAAATACCTGGACCTTGCCAGAGAACTGATAAAGTTATAGAATATGAAAGTCAAAGGGATACCAATTGTAGTTGGTGCACTTGGAACGGTCCCAAAAGGATTGGAAAAGGGTTTGAAAAATCTGGAAATCAGAGGAAATATTGATATCATCAAGAACACTGCACTGCTGCAATCTGCCAGAATACTCAGAAAAATTCTGGAGACCTGAGGGGACTTGCTGTCACTCAGACTCCAGTGAAAGACCATCAGCTGACGCTGATGTGAACACTCAAAAAGAGTAAATAATAATAATAATAATTATAATAATAATAATAATGGCTAAGAAAAGGAAACCTCAAAAAAGAAACTGAATCCCTTATAATCGCAGCACAAGACAATGCCACTAGATCAAACTATATAAAAGTAAAAATAGATAAGACGCAGCGGAATAACAAGTGCAGAATGTGTGGAAAGAGAGACGAAATAGTCAATCATATAATAAGCGAATGCACCAAACTAGCACAAAGAGAGTACAAGAGTAGGCACGGATCTGTGGGAAAGGTAATCCACTGGGAATTGTGCAAGAAATTCAATTTTCACCATACGACCAAATGGTATATGCACAAACCCAAACCTGTCCTAGAGAACGAGATGCACAAAATTCTCTGGGATTTTGAGGTGCAGACGGTTCACCTAATCCCAGCCAGGAGACCGGACCAAGTATTGATTGACAAGAAAAAGAGAACCTGTCATCTCGTGAATTTTGCTGTCCCAGCCGTTCACCGAGTGAAAATGAAAGAAAGCGAATAGATAAACAAATACTCAGAGAACTGAGGAAGCTGTGGAACATGGATATGAATGTCGTACCAATCGTAATTGGTGCCCATGGAACAATCCCCAAAGCTCTGGTAAAGAATTTTGGTGAACTGAAAATCAGAGGAAGAATCGAGACCATCCAAAGTACATAACTGTTAAGGTTCGGCTAGAATACTCAGAAGAGTCTTGGAGACCTGAGGAAGAATTGAGACCACCCAGACCACAGCATCGTTGACATCGGCTAAAATATTCAGAAGAGCCCTGAAGACTTGTTGTCACTCAGACAGCAGTAACTACACATCACCTAACGCTGGCGTGAAAAACATACAAGGAGGGAAATAATAATACCGATGGATCATAGAGTGAAAATAAAAGAAAACGATAAGGCAGACAAATACGTGGACCTTGCTAGAGAACTGAAAAAAATGTGGAAAATGAAGGTAAAAGCCGTATGAATTGTAATTGGTGGCATTGGGACGGTTCCCAAAAGTTTGGAAAAGAGAATGGAAGAACTGAAAACCAGACAAAGAATCGAGACCATCAAAAATTAACATTGATAAGATAATATAATAAATCGAAGAGTCCTGGATACCTAAGGAGATTGCTGTCATTCAGCAAGATATGTGGTAAGAACTCTCATTGAATCAAAGTGCTGAGGAGACTTGCTGTCACTCACACTCCAATGAAAGAAAATCAGCTAACACTGGTGTAAAGATATTCCCAAGAAGTGAAATGAGAGTTTCTCACCAATGCGATTTTCAAAACAAACACGTTTCGAATAAAAGCATAAGCGAGAAACTGTCAGTTACCAAACGCTATTGACTTCAAGTATACGTTACTCGTACGGATATATATATATATATATATATATATATATATATATATCCGTAGGAGTAGCGTAGACTTGAAGTCAATAATATATATATATATCCATCTGAGGTGCCTTGTCCTGATGGTGAGCGGCTAATACGCTGCATTGAACCAATGATAACAAATTCTTTTAAATTTTATGGTGTGTGTGTGTGTGTGTTAGAGTGTATATATACATATATATATATATAATATGAAATACCTATATATATATACATATATATGTATGTGGAGAAAAGTAGACAAACACGGGATGTTATGGAAACTGGATGTTTATTGTCGACGATGCAACGTTTCGGTCATTTAGACCTTCTTCGGGACGCGAATATAGTTCTGAAGAAGGTCTAAATGACCGAAACGTTTCTTCGTCGACAATAAACATCCAGTTTCCATAACATCCACATATTGTCGGATTAACCTCCTCATATTTCTCCCATAAATATATATATATATATATATATATATATATATATATGTGTGTGTGTGTGTGTGTGTGTGTGTGTATATAAATATATACAAGACAAAATTGCTGTATATATCTATCTATATATATA
>CM042155.1:9116624-9122996 GCA_023376005.1 Doryteuthis pealeii
TAACTCTGCTTCTCTTGAGTTTATTCAAAGGAAGTTTATACAATAATTTTTTCTATAATCCTTCTTCTTACTAAGCAGACATTTGATAATAAGATAAAATTTTATAGACGCTCGAAGATTTTTTTTTTCATTTTTGAAAGTACATGGGCGTGTTTGATGGAGAAGTCATATTCAACAAAAGAAATAAAAACAAAGAATATGTAAAAGATAATTTTGTTGTAATATCTGTCTTTGCTTTTGGTAATTTTTGAAGAAATTATTATATAAAATTTATTTGAAATGTTCTGAATGATTTTGTCTTTGAGAACGTTCTTTACAATTCTTAAACACTGGTGTGCTATATTTGTTAAAAATGTATTTTTATCGACAGGAATTATATCTATTTTTAGTACGACATTATGAAAATTATTGCAATGAAAGAAAAAATGTATTTCAATCGTAATTCATGAAACTGCATAACAGAGAGATTTTTGAATAATTATGATATTTCGGACTGTTACCCTCATCTTTATTGTGTATAAACGCAACGTTCAGGCCACTGTAACCTTGGATTCAGCAGGTTATCTCAGTCAGCAGAGCGTTCGGCTAGAAACCACAAGGTTCCTAGTTCGATACCGGCCCTCGCCAACTCAGCGTATTAATAACACAGGGATCTGTGTGGTAAAGTAAGGAGCTGATGGTAGGTGTGGCGCTCCACCTCTAGACGCAAAAACAATCTCCTTGGTCTAGCGCTAGTGAAAAGGTGATATACTCCCTCGCTGATTGGCTGATACCGACTTTAGGCCACGCTGACGACTTTACTTGGACTTTTTACTCAATTAGCTTAAAATAAGTCATTTTCAGACGATTATCCATTAATTCAATCGCAGTTACGGAGCTTAAGCGTTACTGTTCATTTAGGAGAGCTCAAAGCAGGCTAAATACCACATGACAAAATTGTGATAAGATATAGAAAAATTAAATAGATGAAGTTACTTATTCTAAAAAAATCATTAAATCTGTGAATTGGCGATAAATTCTAATCGTTATAATGACTTTCACTTTCTAAAACCAAATAACTGAGGGAAATTCACACTTGGCGGTAGCTTCAATCCGGAGCTCCACCAGAAACGAAGGCCAGGCCCAGTCCCAGCACAACAAATCATCATCATCATCATCATCTCGCGCTTTCAACGCGGATATCCATGACAATCTCTCTCCATCCGTCCCTATCGCTCATCATTCTCGGGAGGTCCTCTATGCAACATCCTGCATCCGCACAGTTTTTCCAGCAGTGTCCCGCGTGTCTTGTCCGTCTTACGAGGATGGTTTGGGTGATATGTGGTAGGTAGCCGTACAACTGCTTTCTCGTAGGGTGCTGTTTCCATGTCTTGTTCATGATCATCCGCAGCATTCTTGTGCAGCTCCCATCTAGTTTATTCTCTAGTCGCTTAGTTAGGGTCCGGGTGGTGCAGCCATACAGCAGCACCGACACGACAACGGCCTGGAAGAACTGTCTCTTTAGCTTGTCTGTGAGATTGGACCTCCATATGGTAGATAATCTATTTATAGCGGCCCATGCCTTTCCTATGCGTGCATTAACGTCGTTTAACGTCGTGGAGGAGATGTTACTGCCTAAGTATCTAAATTGTTCTACAGAGTTTAGGAGTTTGCCATCAATGGTTGAGATGTCGTTTTTGTTCGCACAACAAACACAACAGTGTTGCTATTAGCCGTACAAACAGTTTTCCTTGCATGCCCACCGTTTTGGAGACCTCATTTTTGGGACTACCTTCACATTCACTCAAACACACACACACACACACACACATACATACATATATCTATTTGTGTATGTATGTGTGTACATCGTTTTCGGTGGCAGTCGATTTGTCTTTGATTTGCCACGATACGTCAACGCCATTGGGTAAGTGAGAAGGCTAATGTATTCGAGACTCCCCGTCGCACCATAATCCGCTTCATCGCCTGGAATGTTCCGTCTGTGTGTTGACAAATAACCAGTTCTATTAAAAGAGATAATCCTCTTTGTTTCAAAGGTCCTTCATATATATATATATATATATATAATATCTTATTATAATGAGTTGTGTTTGTCTGTCTGTAACCGAAACTAAATCCACTATTCAAGTCATAATTCCCTTAGTTATTGACGTCACATTTACCATGAATTTTTATTTTATAACCTCAATTATTGATAAAATTGTTATACCTTATTAATACTGGTGACCATATCTAACTAACTAATAGCATGTAATTGTATTTATATATACAAACAAATAGCGGTTACAGTGTGAACGGGAAGGCTAATTGCATATTGATATTTAAAATTTGATTTTAATAAATATTGCTTAGTATTATTGATTTCTAATTGTTTGGTTTTCTCTTAACGAATCTGAGCAAAAATCTCGGGATAAATCTTAAAAGAAATCCATAAACAAGACGAAAGAACTGTTAATTTTATTAAATACTTCATAATTAACTAAATAGATAATTAGTAAAAATGAAAGACGGGAGTGAAAGCAAATGATAGAAGGGTTAAATCTAAAGCTGTATATTTTCGATATACCCCCTCAGTTTATCATTTTCTAAATAGTTTATAATTTGATACAATATTTTATAACATCAAAAACTTAAATACTTGCACCGAAGGGTGCATATATTTGCTAGTATATATAAAAGGAAGGAAGAACTCAACGCTGTAATTCCATAATAAATTTATTTCGATCAAAATTGGGGCCTATATAAATCTAAGTTGATTTAAACCGGCTCCCCAATTTTCGTCTCATCAGATGGAGACGAAATTTGGGGAGCCGGTTTAAATCAACTTAGATTTATAAGGCCCAATTTGGTCGAAATAAATTTATTATGGAATTACGGTGTTGAGTTCTTCCTTCCTTTATTGATAAATATTGCTCTGTATAATCTAAAGGTTTATTATACATTGAGCTCTCTTCAGTGATTTAAAGATTCGCTGTATTTATACATACTGGATCATCATATTTACGTGGATCTTAGAAATCACATATAGAATCATCCCTTACTACAAGTTTTGGATAAATCTCTTATATATATGATATTATATATATATATATATATAATATATATATATGGGAGCAAAAGGGGAAATCAATCTGACAGTATGTGGGAGAAAAATAGACAAACACGGATGTTGTACTGGATGGATGTTTATTATGTAGTGATGTTGACGTTATACGTTTCGTCTGTTAGACCCTTTCAGGACACAGACTGATTCTTGTATTGAAGGCTTCAGTTCTCTTACTGACGAGAGTTTTGAGGTCATGTTGGGAGAGGGTGGTCAGCTGCTGCTGATCTACGGTAAATGTTAGAATAGTAGTACATCTCTACCTATAATAACATCCATCCGGTAATACATACCGTGTTTGTCTACTTTTCTCTCTCTCCTCTCTCTCTCTCTTCTCTCTCTGTATATATTATATATATATAAATATATATATATATATATATATATATATTACATTACATATACAAGTTATTAACGAGGTAACATTTTTTCATGTTTACAAAAATTACCGATTGGAATTAAAAAATTTTCACAGTATAATGAAAATAGGTGGATTGTTCTGCGCAAAGGACAAACAGTAGCCATTTCAATATCAACACGATATGTCCAGATATAAACAAGTGTCAATTATATCGTGCTATGGGTCGCAAATGTGACTTGCCCTTCTGAGAAAGATATCATAACATCTGAACTTTTCAAGGCAAGTCTACTTAGAAATATCCAAAACAATTGGAAGATATCACCAAACTGGAAAAGATTTGTTGCAGCTCCTACGAAGGTACATAAGAGTGCCGATAAGGGTCACTCGATGTTGTTTCCCGACGTTCTTTATCACGAATGAAACGTGAAGCTGTAAATAACCAGGCCTTTCAGAAGCATTGAGAAGCAACAGTGCCTAGAATACTCGCTGTCGTCTTTTGAAAAGGGTCGGGCATCAGTGAGACCAGTGACAATCCTCGATTGACAAATACACATACAATACGTTATGAAATGGGTAAAGGGGAACATGAATGTCGATGTCTTAAAAGTACTGTTCATAGATGAAACTCGTGCAACACTTGATGGCCATGATGGCTGGAAGCAAAAGTTGGGTCGTAAATGGACGAGATCCTCATCATCGCTTAGACGCCAACACAGGAGGAGGAAGTATTAAGATTTGGGCTGGTATTATTGGAGGTATCATGGTTGGCCCGTGGAGGTGTCTGAAGTTACGAAAATAACCGCAGATGTTTATATAGCCTTCCTCAAAGAGACACTGGAATATTGGCTAAAAAGCAGAGAATCCACCTTCAGGAGAACCATCATATTTTTTGCAAGATAATACTCCTTCGATTAAGCACATAAATGACGGAATACCTGCAAAATTAGGCTTCTTGGACCTCGGAAGATTAACTGGCGACCATTCTCCAGACTTAAACCCAATTGAAAACTTGTGGAGCATTCTGAAGCTACGTGTTTATGAATGGACGCCAATTTAGATGTAATCGGGAGCCATCTCTGAACTTCGATCAAACCTTATTCAATCCACGGGGTTGATTGTTCTCGTTCTGTTAGCCATGACCGAATACAAGTGTTAAGCTGTGTTAATACTTATTCTATGCCACGTTTGCCCTTAGCTAGGATTGAACCTGCAGCCCAGAGATCATTGACGCATAGAACTATACTAGAAGCGGCTACCGGCGTCACCTGGGTAGAGGAATGCAAAAAAGGTTAGTCCCACAGATCCATTATTATTGAATCGCGAGTTCGATCCTGGTAGTGACCCAGTTAAATCCCCATCTAAAAAAAGACTTGCGTTGTCCAGCTACCTTGAAAGAAAAAAAATAATATCTATATTATTTTGAAAACAACAAAAATCTATGATGTTATTATCTAGATTTTATCTTTTAATTATCTTCACGAATATACATCAAATCATTATTTTTGCTCAAAAACCAAGCCCTTGTGATATCTAATTTATATATATATATTATATATATATTATATATAAATATATATTTACTTTGTCGTTAATGTTTTATTTTTTTCGAAAATTCATCTGGACACAGATTCACACAACTAACTTCCCTTTAATTATGTATAGATAGATAGATTAACGTAAACTATTCCCGTCTTGTGCGGGCTGGGCGTTTAGATGCACCGCGACCTCTGCAGAGGTAAGACTTCCCAATGGCCACTGTGGCCTGGGGCGACCCGTGTGCTTAAGGAATAGAGGCACCAGGTGGATGAGCAGTTCATGACATGCCAATTTACTCCCTTGGCTCTACTTGGCTGAGGTGCCGGTCGGAGAGGCCCCTCTGATCAATCGGCTGGTCACGTCAATCCCTAGACCTATTGATTTTCAACCCTAGGTGCCTTATGGCAGCCCCAACCCCTTTATTATATGGCATGCTGTAAGGCCGGTGGCTGCGGGGTTACATGTCCTGCAATGGCGGTTTAAAACTCTATTTCTGATAGGTGAGATTCCGAGTTATTGTGTAGGTTTGGGGATGGGGAGACCCCTTCATATACCTTGTCCTCTGGTCACTCTGACCGGAGTTTAAGTACCTTTAGGGTCATCTTTGGTGAATAGAAAATAATGTATTATAAAAGATTGTATTATCCATTAAGATGATTATTTACAAAATTTATTCCGGCATTAAATGACCCACTGAGGTTGATATGCCGTAAACAAAACAAACCCCACCAATAACGTCTATATTGTCTGCGCTCCAATTGTTTATTATACTAAAGCAAAGAAAACAAAAGACAATAGGCATAGAAAGATAGATCAAATTGAACAAATGTTTTGCGTTACCAAACAATTCTTTCCGCGCTGTATACCTGCGCAACGACCGTGCATTTTTATGGACTCTACAGAGACTTTATAAAAACAGGAAAATAGCTTTATGGGTAAATAGATATCGTTGTAAAACAAAACTTATCAACGTTCTTGGTTATGTCGATTTTTACGTTGTTATGATATTCTCAGAATATTTCTGGTACAAAATACCACACAGTTCGTCTAGACTTAGTCTGTATATAGTTCTTGTTTTCGATAACTTTTGGGCTTTTTTTAAAATATAAAAAAAAACCTTTTGATATTTCATTTTACTACTCTGTCCCAAATATTTGTGTAATTTTAGTATATAATATTACATGCAAGTAATCAACTTCATTACTGGTTACAGAGCGTAGTAAAAAGAAATATTTGAATTCTTATGTGGAGATATTCTAATTTTTTCTTTTGTATAATTTTCATTAATTTAGAATATAAATGAAAATGATAAAATTACTTTTAAAAATTTTTCAAACATTCTATTTCTGTCATTTAAATAAATGCATTGATT
>CM042155.1:9123096-9128096 GCA_023376005.1 Doryteuthis pealeii
CTCGGCGAATAACCCACTCCCACGCCAGCATTCCGGCTCAGCCATCCTCTCATGCCCTTCTACCATCGTGGGGGGCGCTCCCATCCACGTGGTATCCTCGCACGGCTTCAACGGACGCACGAACCTGAACTTAACCTACATGCCCCGCGCTCGTCGGGATTCCACACCAACACCCGCATACAATAAAGGGACCCCTGCCACCCCTTTCGATCTCAATATCAAGCCGATCAGCCACGCGACTGCGCGCCGAATGCCACACTGTTTTATTGATGGACGCACTGCTCAGTGATCCATCACTATCGCTACGGACTACAGGCGCAGGCCACAGCGGACCCGTCAAACACAATCCTCGCGCTTTCAACTCTGCACACGACCTCGTAGTAACCGCCAACCAATACAAAGAAACATATATAATATATATATATATACTATAAAGAAAATGTGTGTGTTGTGTTGTGGTGTTCGTGTATGTGTGAATGTTGTGTGTGTGTGTGAGTTAAATGTATATATATATATATATATATATATAATATATACAATATGCAAATACCTATATATATATTATAACATAATATGTTATGTGGAGAAAAGTAGACAAACACGGCGTGTTATTGGCAAAACTGGATGTTTATTGTCGACGATTGCAACGTTTCGCGTCATTTTAGACCTCTTCACGACGCGAAATATAGTCCTGAGAAAGTCTAAATGAACCGAAACGGTTGCATTGTCGACAATAAAACATCCAGTTTCCCATAACATCCCATGTTTGTCTACTTTCTCCACCATATTGTTTCGGATTAACCACCTCAATTCTCCATATATATAAATATATAATATATATATATAATATATAAATAATATAATATTATACTATATATATATTATATATATATTGAATACATACTATATGTTGTGTATATTACAAGAAATAATAAAGCTATATATATCTATATTATAAAGTGGTGTGTGTGTATATATATACAATATGAAATACCTAGTATATAAAAAAATGGAACTCTCTTGTCGAATTTTCGACGCATAATGAGTGTTCATCCCAGTGAACAACCAAACACGGTGATTTGTTTATTAGTGGTGAGCACTTGTGTTAAGACCATTCCACATTTTTTGACACGGTCGATAGGAAAAGAATTGGTGCCATTCAAGGAATGCCACCAAAACCCAATTCAACCGGACTGACCTCAGGAATTTTGAAATTTCAGAGTTATCCCCTCTCCTTAGACTGCGTTCACCTACGCAAGGTTAAAGAGCCCAGTTTCTTCCCCCTACTATTTATTTAACCCATTAGCTGCAAGACGGGAGAAATATATGGATTAATTACCTTTCCCAAGGGCCATTAGCGCTATGTGCATGCCAACAGCTTCGTCTAGGCAATTGAAATCGAATTTCCACGAATCTAAACCACTAGCCCACGCGCCTTCCATACATATATCATGAATACATATATGTGGGATATATTATATATATACAATACCAACAATAGCTTATATATATATATATATATATATATATAATATATATATAATAGTGGGTTGTGTGTGTTGTGTATTACAATACGAAATATATATATATACTATATATATATATATATATATATATTATATATAATCATATATATTTCTCCTAAACAGGTAAAGCATTGTTTCACTGTTCTCAAAAGATGACTTATTCCTCTGTGCAATATGATTTATCCTAGAATTGGCAAACACTAAAAGGAATATCTATTGAGCTGAAGTTTGCACCGGGAAAAGTTAAATATTGACTGAGACAATAATTATTTATATTGCTTCTCTATCCGGTCATATTCTTTATTCATTATATTATATATTTATATATATAGTGGGTAATCTATATATATGTATATTTTTTTGTCTTATTTCAACATTCTCTCCTGAGATATAAATTAGATTCTGCCGTTTTACATTTACTATCTTTAAACTTTTCATACCACCCCCGCACAAACTTTAACTTATATTTTTTTATTCCTTTCTTTATCATTGGTTTCATTTCGGAAGAAGAAGTTTTTTCATCTTCATCTATAGATTCATTCTAAGTTTTTCAATTTACTCCCTGCTCCCCCATGTGTAAACACATCGGGAAATGTCTAATGACTGTCTTGCCGGCCATTTCATATTTTTTCCAGCAGCGAATTTTTTAGGTTGCAATATAACCATCTGGGTTTGCTCTTATTTCAACCGACCTTTGCATTACGTGACCGCTTTTGAAAGTGTCAAAAGAAAGTATTTAACCCATTGTCCGCCCACGGACCCCCATCCCCCAATCCCCACGTGCCTCTGAGGATGCTGGCGCGTTAATACTCAAAGCTCTCTTCCATTAACTTTTTGGCATTTTCATTCGATTTTTTTTTATATAACGATCCGTGTATAAAAATTCAATCTCACAAATTATAAAAAATCCGACTTTTCTATGAACCTTAGGCAGCATGAGAGAGAGCGTGTGCCTACATTGAAGAGAACAATGCACTCTACATGATTATATACATTACTATATTTTTTAATATTAATGTTGTTATAAGATCGTTTAACTATATATATATACTATATATATTATATTATATAGAAAATAAAAATGGAAATTTAATCCGACAGTTGGAATATGATATAATTGAAAAAACAAAAGATGTTACGACTTAAACTGGGCTCATCAGGAGGAGAAATCCGTGTGCCGGAACCCGTTTCGGAGAGATAGGCCCCGGCGAAACGGTTTGCACACTTCTCCGTGATGAGCCCAATTAGTCGTAAACATCTTTTGTTTTTCATTATATTCATATTTTCATATATAATATATATATTATATATATATATATACCTATATATATAATCATATTTACTACATATACTTATTTCACTTATATAATATATTTAACATTTAATATATGTATATATATGATCGTGCCCATGGCATTTGTAAACATCCCTCTTTGTTATATATATATATATATTAATATATATATTCCACATAATATATGTATATTTATTATATTATGTAAATATATCTAATATTATATAATACATATATATGTTATGATAGCGGTCATTATAATAAACACACACACACTATATATTACAATATTAGTACAATGTATTGATGAGCCCATGCTTTGTAAACATCCTTGGTTTTCAAAAATATATCGTATCTTACACTGTCGCGATTTAAGTTCCAAATTATTATTTCACACCACACTCACACACACACACACAACACAACACACCACACACACATATAATAATATATCATATATAATATATATATATATATATACTATTTAATAATTATATTAATATATTAATATTTTGAAAGCCAATAACAAGCGTATGAAAAATAAATTAAAAAACAAAAACCATGTTATTTTTGTCCTTATCGATTTCAAAGAAGCATGAGGTTTATCAGCCAGAGATTATTTCTTCACCAGAAATCGGGACGTGCTATATGCTTTTATTATTTGTGGTACAATTTCTCTTTCCTTATTTCCCTTTTTTTTCCTCTTCCCTTTTTTTTTTATTCTCTTCTTCTTTCTTCTTTCTATTATTATATTATGAAAGTAAAAAAACAGACGATTGTGTTTTTGATATGGCCTTTTTTTTTTTAGCCGACAATTTTCTAGAAAGAATATGTGGCTTAATTTATGTCCGATACCCTAATTTTTGCAAAATTAATTAATTAATATTCCCGCCTAAATACAATTAATTAGTTATATAATTTTCAAAAAATTAGGCCACGGACTTTTCAATAAGCCACCGTATATATATATCCTGTATATCATATTACATTATATAGATATATATATATGTATATGTATTTTACATATATATGTATATATATGTAATATATATATATGTTAAATTATATAATATATATGTATTTATATATAATGCTATATATATGTATATGTATAAATAATATATCATTATAACTCTCTCCACATACATATGTAAATATATATGTGGTATATATATTCACATAATAATATAAAGGTATATGAGTGCATAGTATATTTACATACTTGTTTTTCATGATATATATCTTTTCCCGATATAATTTACATATAAATTTTTGTATATATATGCATATATATTTACCATTATATGTATATATATGTATATGTCTCTATATTCGTATATATATTTTAACATATATATTGAATAGTATATATATACGTATATGTATAATATATATGTATATATATTTACATATATATCTATATGATATACCTATATGTATATGCATATATATTTACGTGATATATGTATATAATTATAACTATATATGTACTTATATGTGTCTGTAACTATATATAATGTATATTATATGTTATGTATATATATATGTATATGTGGACTGTATTGTATAGTATTATATATATATATATCTGTTATGTCTTAAATATATATTGCTGTGTGTTGCCGTTATATCATGTATATATATATATATAAAATATATATATATATATATTTATATATATAATATTATATATATTATAATATACTATATATACTTTACTAATATATTATTTACCAGAAGAAAAAAAGCATATAAAGCAGTTAACCTATAATACACAAGTCATAAGGAGAAAAATGCATTAATTTCAAAAGACTTGGGTAACAGTTAATGCTTTCTCAATCCACATAAAACATATGAGACACAGAAAACACACAGACACAGAGAGGACAATCAAAGGGAAAAATAACACTTATACATACACACCCCAGAACACAAAAATGTAAACACACACAAAAACAGACAAAAAACCCAGGCACACGGGACACACTCACAGACAGAAAAAAAATGTGTACACATGCACACAAAAACACAGCAGTGACAGGCAAAATATATATATATATATATATATATATATATATATATATTATATATATATATATATATATTATATATAATATATCATGCCGCAATCGACATTACCATGATCTTCAATTTTGGATGAGTTACGTCAGACAATTCGA
>CM042155.1:9133096-9195596 GCA_023376005.1 Doryteuthis pealeii
TCGTGCAACACTTGATGGCCCTGATGGCTGGAGCAAAAGTTGGGTCGTAAATGAACAAGATCCTCATCATCGCTTTAGACGCCAACAAGGAGGAGGAAGTATTAGGATTTGGGCTGGTATTATTGGAGGTATCATGGTTGGCCCGTGGAGAGTGCCTGAAGTTACGAAAATAACCGCAGATGTTTATATAGCCTTCCTCAAAGAGCACCTGGAATATTGGCTAAAAAGGCAGAGAATCACCTTCAGGAGAACCATCATATTTTTGCAAGATAATACTCCTTCGCATTAAGCACATAAAATGACGGAGTACCTGCAAAAATTAGGCTTCTGTGGACGTCGGAAGATGAACTGGCTGACCAATTCTCCAGACTTAAACCCAATTGAAAACTTGTGGAACATTCTGAAGCGACGTGTTTATGAGAATGGACGCCAATTTAGATGTAATCGGGAGCCATCTCGGAACTTCGAATCAAACCCTTTATTCAATCCACGGGGGTAGATTGTTCTCGTTCTGTTAGCCATGACCGAGTACAAGTGTTAAGCTGTGTTAATACTTATCCTATGCCACGTTTGCCCTTAGCTAGGATTGAACCTGCAGCCCAGAGATCATTGACGCATAGAACTATATTAGAAGCGGCTACCCGGCGTCACCTGGGTAGAGGGGATGCAAAAAAGGTTAGTCCTACAGATCCATTATTATTGAATCGCGAGTTCGATCCTGGTAGTATGACCCATTAAAATCCCCATGTAAAAAAGACCTTGCGTTGATCCAGCCACCCTGAAAAGAAAAACATTAATATCTACTATTTATATTGAAAACAACAATTATATTGAAAACAACAAAAATCTATGATGTTATTATCAAGATTTTATCTTTTAATTATCTTCACGAATATACATCAAATCATTATTTTTGCTCAAAAACCAAGCCCTTGTGATATATATATATAATATATATATATATATATATATTATATATATTATATAATATATATATATATTTACTTTGTCGTTAATTGTTTTATTTTCGAAATTTCATCTCGACATACAGATTCACACAACTAACTTCACTTTAATTATGTATAGATAGATAGATTAACTCAACATCTATATCCCGTCCTGTCGGCTGGGGCGTTAGAATGCATCGACTGCACCTCTGCAGAGGGGTAAGACTCCCCCAATGGGGCCACCTGTTGGCCGTGGGTGGCGACCCGTGATGCTTAAGGATAGAGCCCAGGTGGATGAGCAGTTCATGACATGCAATACTCCACTTTGGCCCTATCTTGGGCTAGACGGGCGGTCGGAGAGGCCCCCTCCGATCAATCGGCTGGTCACGTCAAACCCTAGCACCTATATCATTTTCACAACCCTATTGCCCTTATGGCAAGCCCCAACCCCTTTTTATTATATGGATGCTAGAAGGCGGTGGCTGCGGGTCTACATGTCCTGGGAATGACGTTAAACTCTATCTGATGGTGAGATTCCAGTTTTGGAGATTTGGGGAATGTGGAGCACCCCTTTATTACCATTGCTCCCTGGTCCACTCTGACCCGGAGTGGTAGTACCTGTTAAGCTCCCATCTATGGGTTAAATAGAAAAATGTATTTATAAAAAATTGTATTATCCATTAAGAATTGATTTATTTCAAAACTTAACGGCATTAAATGACCCACTGAGGTTGATATGCCGTAAAACAAAACAAACCAAACCAAATCAACGTCTATATCTGTTGCGTCCAATTGGATTTATTATACAAAAAGCAAAGAAAAACAAAAGACAAATAGCATAGAAAGTAGATCAATTGAAAAATGTTGCGTTACCAAACAATTCTTTGCCTCGACGCTGTATACCTGACAGCCAACGACCGTGCATTTTTATGGACTCCTCAGAGACTTTATAAAAACAGTGAAAAAACATAACGTTTATGGGTAATCGATATCGTTGTAAAACAAACCTTATCAACGTTCTTGGTTATGTCGATTTTTACGTTGATTATGATATTCTCAAATTTTCTGGTTACAAAAATACCACAAGTTCGTCTAGACTTTAAGTTGTAAATATAGATTCTTGTTTTCGATAATTTTATGGGCCTTTTTTTTCTACAAATATAAAAAAAAAAAACCTTTGGATATTTTCATTTTACTACCTCTGTCCCAAAATATTTGGTACATTTAGTATATGAATATTACATACAAATGTAATAACTATTATGGTACAGAGGTAGTAAAAAAGAAAATATTTGAATCTTACTGTGGAGAATATTCTAAATTTTTGTTCATTTTTGTTAATTTTCATTAATTTAGAAATTAAATGAAATGATAAAAATTACTTTTAAAACATTTTTCAAACATTTTTTTTTTTTGTATTTAAAATAAATACATTGATTTGATATGAAAATTCTTACTATAAAATAATTTTTGATGGAGTCATCTAATTCACCTCCAACCAAATAATATAGATTCATTTTTATGATTGTTTTAAGTAACAAGATACTAAGGTATTCGTAAGGCCATTTATTAATAATTATATCTTTATATTAACTTTCTATCGGTTCTACAATTTACATATGTATCAGCAATGAGTAGGATGTGACACAAGGTCAGTTTTTTTAAGCAGGGGTAAACAAGAATTAATTCATTAGCGCTATGGGAAATGCAAACATCTCGTCAAAGAATTAAACTCGTCTTGCTGTTTCTCTGAATTTTTTAGATGAGGCTTGGTGAATTGCATTATTTGGATTATTCGGACTATTTTCCTCATCTCTTTCGGTCGATGTGCTCTCCGGCCTTCTTCAGCTATTTTTTGTCGGACTCGGGAATCTTCATGTCTTGTAAGATCGACCCATTGTGGTGTAATAATAGGCAAGCTAGTCTCGCAGATCCATCACTACTGAATAACGAGTTCGATAGTCGCTAGATGCATCGTATTTGCGACCTTGTGTTACATCCTACCCGTGCCGAACGTCGTCTTTAGTTGTAACGTTATTCAAATTGCGAGAGTTTTCAGCAGAAGCGAACGACCCAAAAGAAATGAACACAAGAAGAAGAGCTAAAATTAGATGAGTGGAGATTCAATCCAGGCTTAGGAGAGAGAGAGAGAGAGAGAGAGAGAGAGAGAGAGAGAGAGAGAGAGAGAGAGGAGAGGGGGGGGGATGGGAGAGGGATGGGAGAAGAAGGGAAAAATATGTACACAAATATATAGTCAGATAGAGATAGATAGATAGATAGATATATAGAGAAGAGAGAAGAGGGGGGAGAAGAAGGGAAAACCATGCACACAAAGACGTCAGAGAGAGAGAAGAGAGAGAGAGAGAGAGAGAGAGGAGAGGAGAGAGAGAGAGAGAGAGCGGGAGAGAGAGAAAGGGAGAGATAGAGATGGGAGAAGAAGGGAAAACCACAAAGATATAGACAGAGAGAGAGAGAGAGAGAAGAGAGAGAGAGAGAGAGAAGAGAGAGAGAGAGAGGGGGATAGATAGAGATGGGAGAAGGGAAAACCACAAAGATATAGACAGTAAGAGAAGAGAGAGAGAGAGAGAGAGAGAGAGAGGGGAGAAGAAGGGAAAACCATGTACACAAGATATAGAGAGTCAGAGAGAGAGAGAGAGAGAGAGAGAGAGAGAGAGAAAGAGAGAGAGAGAGAGAAGACGGGGAGAAGAAGGGAAAACCATGTACATAAAGATATATATATATATATATATGTTATATATATATAATAATATATTAGAGAGAGAGAGAGAGAGAGAGAGAGAGAGAGAAGAGAGAGAGAAAGGGAGAGAGAGAAAGGAGAGAGAGAAAGGGAGAGATAGAGATGTGAGAGATAGAGAAGAAGGGAAAACCATGTACATATATAAAGAAGAGAGAGAGAGAGAGAGAGAGAGAGAGAGAGAGAGAGAGAGAGAGAGAAGAGAAAAGAAAAGAAAAGAAAATGAAATCGCATAAGGAACGATAATAATTATAAAACAAATTTCTATCTAATGTCATCTTGTTCCGTTGAAAAAAAAAGTCAGATTTTTTTAAACCCGGTGTTAATTAGTAAAAATACTATTTTTTATTTATTTTATTATCACAGTATAACAGAACTGTTCCTGGGGAAAATATTCTCTCAATTTTAACAACGTGTATCTTTTTTTTCTAATACAATTTCCTAAATTTCTGGGGATTTGTGACTTCCTTCCAAATTAAGTTCGACGTTCAGAAGAAGAAAAAAAAAAGATTTTTTTCCGGCTTCAACAAGTTTAAATCCAGCTTCAACTTTTTCTATAATTATTTCTCTTAGAGAACTTTTAGCTATTTCGTTTACTTTGTCTCAAGTTTTTAAAAAATTGAAGGAAATAAATGACATATATACTTGTATAAGAATAGGATGGATGCTCTTATAATACGTTAGAAGGCTCAGTGTAACCTTCCAACGTAGGTATATATATGTACATAAAATAATCTGACAAAGAAGTTATATATAATAACAAATGCAGGCTTTATTGTCTGAGCACATAGACGAATAAACAAGTACAATAGCATATGTTACGTATTGCGGTTTTTCACGGCATTAAATCGTGTATGTAACGTAGCGTGTATGTTGTATAGCGGGTATAGTCACAGTACCAAAAAGCGATATATGTAGTAGTCGGCTACTGGACTTCAAGAAACAACAGATACGTATATACAAAAATAGGACCCGTCTTTATTTTCTTCGGTGAGTGGGTGGTAAAGGCGTAGAGTTTCACAATGAACATGCCGGGTGGTTGGCGAAGGCGGCGACGAGTGTTCACTGTGGAAATGCCCGAGGGTTGACAATGTCAGCTGCTGGGATGGCTAGCGTTGGTGAGGTAAAGGGTTGGCTAGGTGGCTACGTGAGTGACTGTCACGCTCACTTGTTCTCTGTCCCGAGGGTTCTGTTTAACTGCTGGGATCTCTGACTTTCTTTTATGTATATAAGTCGCCTATGCATTTTCTTTTGTTATACTTATCAGGGGAAAAATCTATTTCCGATTTCATTGTTATACCCTCTCTCTTTGTTCGTGTTAACCGGATAAAGTCCTTTGTTATTTTTGTCGTCTTTTCTTTGTTTCGGTTTAAACGGAAAATCCTACTTCCGCCCGTACGAAATGTAACACACATATACAAAGGCAGATACATGAAGATACACAGAGGATAGAACTAAAGTCCTACAGATGTACTAAAGAGTTCACGAAGAAATAAATCACTTACTGCTGGTTAGTTGGGGGGGCAAAGCCCTCCACTTAATGGACATAGATACCAAGCGTCTAGTCCATGTGTAGTGGTGGCTGAACCCGAGAGAAAGAAGAGAATTTTCCCAGGCTACTGCTTAAATACCCCAGCCACCTATAGGCGAAAACCTGGTGGCAAGAGAAGATAACCATTTTGGACCCATGTCCATCTCAGCAGGGGAAGACAATCGCTGCACTTTGTGGAGGCGTTTGCGGTAATGGTTACTGTTGTAGGAAATGGAAGCGGTGAAACTAGTTCAAATCCTATACGAGGCTGTTTTAATATCTCATAGCGTTAATACTACTGGGGAGACGTATTATGTATTGGTTAAATTGCAGCTAATTACCGTGGTAAATTAATCGTCGGTAAATTTAGTAAGTGACAGAAGGTCGAAAACTATGGAGTATCAGGCGAGAATCATCCTCACTATTCCTTAGTGATGGTACTGTGAGGATAGTGTTACATAATCTATGCGATTGCATGAGATTATTGTCGGTCCCCTGTAATTCTGAGGGGATGACCCCTTTTATACCATGGCCGGGTCCTTCTATGGAAAATTACAGAAGCCCGCCAAATATGTGAAGTCACGTGGGACCTTTTTCAGAGTCCCCAGTTTTCAGTTAGACGCCAGGCAGAGAAGTCGACCATTTTAGGTCCTGCCTAAAACTGGAACTCACGCGCGCTATGTTAGCCAGATATTTAGTTACGTGAAATGTATAGTTAAGGAAATAAAAGTTTGTATAAGTAAAATGTTCTTGTGGTTGATGAATGTCTTGGTAACAAGACTAAGAAATGAATCCAGGACGACCAGCCAGCAGGAACATACCAACAAAAACCAGACCCGAAGTCCCCAAGAAAGTCCAGACCTTAGAAGAGACCAGACCAAGATAGATGAAGAAATAGCAAAGCCGACCAGAAGAAAATACGACCAGAAGTAAGAAGTAAGAAAAGGGTATACAACATATGACGGAGAACGAAAAAGAGCAAGACATTGTCTTGCCTGCCGGGATCGAACCCGCGTCCTCCCGCATGCGAAAGCAGATACGATTTAGGCACTAGACGGACGCGAAGTGCCAGGATGTTTCGGTAAATACGTACATAAATAACACGTGAGTCGAGCGCTCGGCAGTGAGGAGTTAGCACTAGCAGGTTGACTGACGCGAAGGACCGAGTAAAGAAATGTGATTTTGAACTGCTAAATCATTTCGACTACGGTGACGGATTTTGCAGCTGCTAGGCGAGGACGAGGGACGTGTTGACCAGGGGAAGGTTTGGCTTGCTGGAAGACTGTGGATTCGCTTGTTTTTGTCCCCCCTCAATTCCCCCTCTATTTCCCCCCTTCTATACAACAATAGTTTGCTAACTATTACACCACGATGGGACGCCCAACGAAACTGTGGAGTATTAAGTACAGAGGGCTTTGCTCCGATAATGTCGATTTCATGGTTTCAGAATTGAATTGATGACCGTCATCAAAGAGGAACTTATTTGATTCTTTTAAGACTGTCATCTTATTATCATCAATATCGTTATTGTAGCTGTGACTATTATACGCAGAGTGCCAATCAACTGGCTAATTAGATCTTGGTTGAAAATACGTAGACTTTTCTTTTGTTTTTTTAATAATAACAAGCTAAATTGAATCAGCGCAAACAAGAAAATTAGATTTCGCCTCAACGTAAAATTCATTCTAATAATCAATGAAAAAGATTTAGATAGAGAGAAACTAAAAATGAATATAAAAGGACAAACTGAATTTTAAATTGGATCCCCGGCAATCAAAAACTTGTTCATTTGTAAAGTTATTTTTTTTTGTTTTTTATTTTTATTTTAATAGTATTGTTTTTGTTGTTTGTTTTTTTTGGTTTTTGCTGTTGATTTTTTGTTGTTTTTGTTTTCATTGTTTCAATCTTGTTGTCCATGTTCTGCCGGCGTCTTAATTAATTTTCTCTGATAGGTGCTCGATTTTCAAAATTAGTCATCAAATTTTAATGGCAGAATTCTTTGAGAGAGCGCCGTAATGGAGATTTATTTTTTTATTTCATTTTAATTTTTTTATTAATTTTTTTTTTTTGGGGGGGGCTCTTGGTTCGGGGACTTTTTTGCAAAGTTAGCCGAAAGACACTTGTGTACATTCATCCACTTAAAAATGCGTTACATAGTGGTGCAATAGGTTTGCAAGCTAATCTCGCAGATCTATAACTTTTGAATAGATGGTTCGATGCTTGGTAGACGTCTCATACTTGCGACATTATGTCACCTCCTACACCTCCAATTTATTTATTTATTTATTTTGGATGGGTGACTTTTTGTAAACCGCCCTGTCGGCTGGGGCGTTAGAATGCACCGACTGCACCTCCCCCAATGGAGCCACCCGTTGGCCGTGGGTGGCGACCCGTGATGCTTAAGGATAGAGCCCAGGTGGATGAGCAGTTCATGACATGCAATACTCCACTTTGACTCTATCTTGGGCTAGACGGTCGGTCGGAGAGGCCCCCTCCGATCAATCGGCTGGTCACGTCAACCCTAGCACCTATATGATTTTCCCACCCCTATTGCCCTTATGGCAAGCCCCAACCCCTTTTTTATCATATGGTGCCTGCGGGTCTACATGTCCTGGGAATGACGTTAAACTCTATCTGATGGTGAGGTTCCTGTTTTGGAGGTTTGGGGAATGTGGAGCACCCCTTCATCACCATTGCTCCCTGATCCACTCTGACCCGGAGTGGTAGCACCTGTTAGGGTCCCATCTATGGGTTAAATAGAAAAATGTATTTATAAAAAAATTGTATTATCCATTAAGAATTGATTTCTTTCAAAACTTTATCGGCATTAAATGACCCACTGAGGTTGATATGCCGTAAAACAAAACAAACCAAACCAATTTTTTGTAAAAGTTAGTCTAAAAACACTTGTGTACATACATACACTGAAAAATGCGTCACAGTGGTGTAATAGGTTAATAAGCTAATCTCGCAGATCCATCACTCTTGAATTGAGGGTTCGATCTTCACGGGATGTCCCATACTTGCAACCTTGTGTCACATCCTACCCATAACCACGGGTTAGGTAAACACCTACAATTAAGCAAGAGCGTCTCAACGTGATAAAATGGTTAACAAACTAGTCCCACAGATCCATTTCTACTGAATAGCGAGGTTTATCCCTAACTAGAACAATATCAACGGAATCAATTTAATGTCATAATCAGAACAACCCTCTTTTAGGGTAGGACAGGGTCTTACTGGTTATTTCCTATAACTCCAACCTAAAAAAGGGGAACCACTCTGAATGAATTTTATCTGTTAATTAATCTACCCATTATTTTCCCATTTAACCCTAACCCTAACCATAACCCTTAACCTTAACCCCGTCTTCTTTTTTCCTAGTGTATCAATAAATAAATAAATGAATAATTTATCTGTCAATCAGAGTGGTTCCCCTTTTTTAGGTTGGAGTTATAGGAAATAACTTCTCTGCAGGGAATGCATTCAGCGTGTACAATTTTACGCCAACCTGACATGTACTTGTGTGTACCAGACTAGTTTTGCAGATCCGTTACTTCTAAATATCGATGCCCTGTCAGTCAGGGATTTAAAAATACATCGCTGCACCCCTGCATAGGTGTACGATCCCCACCATCTGTTGATCTTCATAGATTTCAAATATAAATTTGAGAAATGTCATATCCTTATCTCATTTTCTATGGTACGTGGAGAGGCTCGAATCTGGTAGCCG
This sequence comes from Doryteuthis pealeii, assembly GCA_023376005.1. Taxonomy (NCBI): domain Eukaryota; kingdom Metazoa; phylum Mollusca; class Cephalopoda; order Myopsida; family Loliginidae; genus Doryteuthis; species Doryteuthis pealeii. Next base: position 9,142,063 of record CM042155.1, read on the forward strand.
GGCAGATGCAGAGTTGGCTGACAATTCCTAGAAATTTGGAGTCCGGAAACCAACTTGGGGTGCTGGGGGACATCTTACCTTGTGCCATTTATAGTTTTTAGTGTTAAGTATCTGGCCGCCATCCTTGGCCAGTTGTAAATAACTTAAAGTAAATAAGTAAGTAAGTCCTGAACTATATAATCCTTTGGTAAGTGAATAAGTCCTAAGTTTTGGAATCCTACGTAGTGTCAAAAAGGTCCAGCGATATAATCCTATGATCCGTCGTCCATGAAGATCCAAGTGGTTGTGAGTAGCTAATATTAGAATCAGCCAGTATAAATAATAATATCAGCAGCAGAACACTGCCAATGGTTGGTCAATAGGTTGGTCACATGATTATCGCCGAGTCTATAAATAAGAGTAGGCATCTAAGACACACCTTATATACAGAAAAGTCAACATTTAGAAATAGCACAAGGTGACTGATCTTTTTCTCGTGAGATTTTTATTTCCCCCAAGCCAAACTGCACTGAGTTAGAGACCACGTCTCACTGTCAGCGCATTGTCCCAAACTCATTTAATATTATCACCCCTCTCCCACACTGTTTCTCTCTCCCACGTCGTCACGTGTCACTTCTCGACCAGCAGAAAAAATGGCATATAGCGTTGGGCTGATTCTTCCTTAGAAAATTCCATGCTAACCTACTGGCTCTTTCTATTCTCACTCATATTACACGAATGCATTCGTTTGGTTGCTTTCATGGTAATCACGAACGGCGCAATTCTACATACTTCCTCGATATACAAAAGAACGAAATGTATCCTATCGCCAATAAAAAAAAGTATGTTGTTGATGACAGTCAGTGCACATAAGAACTATCAAACAAAATCTCCTGGATAATGATCTATAGAGCATTTTTGAGGCGCGTGGTGTAATGGTTGCAGTCGGAGGAAGTGGGCGCGTAGACCCGAGTTCAAATCCTGGACGAGCCACATTTCACATAGCGTATACACTTAAGAAAGGTATGCAACCAACTAATCTCCTTCCAACTAGGGTAAATAGTAGGGCAAATTGGGCTCTTTAAACTTGGCTAGGTAACCAGTCTAGGAGAAGGAAAACTGATCAAGCACGTTAAACTCGGCTTATAAAATTGACTTTGTGCCACATCCAGCTCGTCCAGCTGGGTGGTATATATATATATATATATATATATATATATATATATATATATATATATATACATATATATTATATATATTGAAGCTTTAGGTGTGGTTGGTTCCAAAGGCTATCACAATGCAAAGTAAGAAAAATGAGGAGCGTTCGTCTTTGGTTAATTTTCTTCAGATTTCGGGATAAAGATTCCTTCGTCAGAAGATTCTGAAAGTTCTGTGTCTGTTATCTTGTCGCTAGGATATATATATATATATATATATATATATATATATATATATATATATATATATATATATATATTATATTCGTAACTTGAATCTGTTATCTTGTCGCTAGGTATATATATATATATATATATATATATATATATATATATATATATATATAATATATATTATATATATATATATATATATATATATTATATATATATATATATATATATAATATATATATAATATGTATATTTAATATATATTATATATATTATATATATATATATATAATATTATATATTTATAATTAATAATACAATTTAAAAGTGGTTCCTACCATTGGTTTCTGAATAACACTTTTTCGGTGTTATTCGTCGTCAGAGCGTTTATATATATATATATATATATATATATATATATATATAATATATATATATATATATACGAGGAAATTTAAAAAAGATATCGGCACGCTTTATTTATGGAAGCAGAGCTCATCGTGGATGATTTGCTGGGCACATATAATAATATATATATATATATATATATATATATATAATATATATATATATAAAAAAGAAGTAGGCAAAGTGGAATATGTTAAAAAAAAATAATAAAACATTTTTTTTTCAAATTAAAAAAAAATATTTAAAAACATGATCATTTTGCGAACCTTTTTTCATTATAAAATGTTTAATTTCTCCCGTTGGAAGCATGACAACATATATATATATATATATATATATATATATATATATATATTATATATATATATATATATGTGCTTAATTGGAGTCGTACCTAATTTTGAAAATTAATTAATTAATAATGAATTAGGCGGGAATGCCTATTTAAATGTATGGCTAAACAAATCGAGAAAAATCAATCTCTGTATGTACATTTCGGCCTATTAGGCCTCATCAGGGCGGCCTTCCTATCTATAGCTCTGCTGATGAGGCCTAATAGGCCGAAATGTACATACAGGGATTGATTTTTCTCGATTTGTTTAGCCATACATTTAAATAGGCATTCCCGCCTAATTCATTATTAATTAATTAATTTTCAAAATTAGGTACGACTCCAATTAAGCACATATTCTCCCAAAAATTGTCGGCTAAAAAGCCATTCCAAACATACCGTGTTTACAACATATATATATATATATATAGATATATATATATATATAGTTTTTTTCCGTAGTTAGGATCTTTCCATATGTGGTTTAACCAAGCTGATGCAGGGAGACCATAAGGAGAGCTCAATGTGCCTAATTCCAGTGAGTAAAAGGACAGAGCAAGATATTTAGTAAATGAAGAAAAAACTCTAAACTTGCTTCATTACAATAATTTAATTCAACCGTATTAATATAACCCGTCGGTCGCTACCGAGCTAAAGGGCTCACAGAATCTCCGAAATTGGCCGTCAAGATCGGATTTTCTGCATCAACCAATGATCGCAGGGTCTCTATATTTACTGGAAGTCTAGCCGAATGCCCCACGTTGTGCTAAGATCTCAAACGACTAGAAATCTGCTATAGAAACTGATTTCCAAGGTTAATGGCGTCCGATTTGTCACACACAAAAAGAATAACGACTCTTTTTCTTCTTCAAAAATCAACAACATTTATATTCAAAAATACAAGAATACAAATAATTACTTCTCAATGTTTGTGGGAGTGATGTGTCCGTAATTAAATACTTCTGGTCTTCTGCAAAGTATTGTGCAAAACAGTTCGTAAGTTGACTAAATTTTTCAAAATGGTCTTAGCTGAAGTCAGTTACTCTCTCTCAGTATTGCGTTAATCTTGTCAGCTAGCCCGGTTCTCAAGCGATCACAACTTCATCTGCCCGTTTGGCCTCATCTGCCCATTCTGCCTCTTCTGCTTCTCAAGCCAAAAACGTCTGAGTTAAATAATATTTCGATCGGTACAATTTTATTTCCGGCCGGCATGAAGACACCGGGGATTTTTCTACTCCTCCCACTCAAGCAGGGTAACCGCCTCCCTCTTGTTTCCAACCAGCCAATCAAATTTACTTCCGCTCACCAATCTGGGTGCCATCTCTTCCGGCCACTTGAATGTTTTTTTTTTAAATACATTTGACTTTCTTTAATTTCGATTTTCAACAAGAGTTATCTCCATTCTCAAGTAGTAAGGAAACATAAAAACAATAGATTCTCTTTAATTCCGGTTTCTTCATTTTCCGGTAATCTATAAAACAAGATTTATCTTTTCCGCGCGACATCAGTCTAGCTACTTCAAAGGATCGTCTCGCATATCAGAGGATAACTACCGCTGACTAATCCAAGTGCTATCTCTTCCGCCTACTTGAGTGGATTCACCCCAGGGGTCTTCTGACCTACTTAAGATTCCACCCCCGCTACGGACATCTCAATCGCGGCCTTATAATTCTGACCCAAACGATCGGAAGATTTTAACTTTCGATTTTTTCTTTCTTTCTTTTTCTATTTTCCAAACCTGAATCAGGTCACATCAATACGGCATTTTCAGGTAATCACAAGAACATGACTCTTACTGAGAATTTCCCAAAGTAACATCTCTTTTAAATCTATCAATATTTCTTTATTTTTATTTCTATATTATTTTCTTTTTCTTTTTCTTTTTCTTTTTCCTTTTCTGTTATTATATTTCTCCTTATTTCTAGTCTTTAAATTCTGCTCATTTTGTATATACACTTTTACAACTTTTTCCCCAATGAATCTGTCCCCCATCTAAGCCACACCTCATCCAAAGCATAGACCTCCCCACCTCATTCAAAGAAACTAATCCTGCCCATTTCAAACTAAGACACCAACCCCCTCCCCTAAATTGATAGATTTAAAAATATTACTTTGGGAAATTCTCAGTAAAGAGTCATGTTCTTGTGATTACCTGAAGATGCCGTATTAATACGGTTGAAATAAATTATTGTAATGAAGCATATTTAGAGTTTTTCTTCATTTACTATATATATATATATATATATATATATATATATATATAAGATTTTGGATGTTTGTTTTTATAGAAGCATTGTTGATAAATTATTATTTATATTTTGCTTGAAGGCAATTATAAATGCATGTATCGCATAAAATACGATAATTATAGAAAATAATCTTGACAAGTAAATCCCGCAAAGGATGGCTCGCCATGCAGAACACCGTACAGACTGTTTCGACTTTATTAAGTCTCTTCAGCGATGTATACTAACGACTCCCTCCGACAGGAATCGAACCGGGACTTCACAGGCATAGTCAGAGACCATATCCGTTCGGCCGCCGGTACATAGCGAACAATCCCTGCGAAATTAACCTTGTCAATGATACTATTACACGCCCTGCCATAGTAGTAAATGGACGTTTATTTAGTAAACAAACCCGGCCGTAAGCTCTTCGGCGAAGTGAATAAGATTTTTGGATGTTTGTTTTTATAGAAGCATTGTTGATAAATTATTATTTATATTTTTGCTTGAAGGCAATTATAAATGCATGTATCGCATAAAATACGATAATTATAGAAAATAATCTTGACAAGTAAATCCCGCAAAGATGGCTCGCATGCAGAACACCGTACAGTCTGTATAATTATCGTATTTTATGCGATACATGCATTTATAATTGCCTTCAAGCAAAATATAAATATAAATAATAATAATAATAATATATATATATATATATATATATATATATATATATATATATATATATCATTTAAACATCCAAATATTATTTATTCAGTTTATTTTTGGAACTAGAGAGTTCAATACTCTTGATTATTTTTACTGTTTTGGTTTGTATTAAACTCATTTGAACTAGGAAATATCAGTCAGTGATCAGGAAATACCACTGACCAATGACATTTAGACAGCTGGCTGTAGCACTAAGAGGATTGACGTCTGGCTAGACAATTTCAATTAGGTATATTGGGTTGGACACAATGATCGGTCTGTCTGCAGTTAGATGTCATTAGCACCGTTTTGTTTTTAACTTTAGAAAATAAGGGACTTGTTTGCTATGTTATGTTTAAAGAGATTCAATGCAAACGAAAATATTACATAAGCAACTTGAGACAGCTCTGAATTATCATATATATATATATATATATATATATATATATATATATATATATATGAGGGTAAGTAAACAAACAAATGTGTTTATTTTATATGGCTTTAAGCCGACAATTTTTCGAGGATATGTGCTTAATTGAAGTCATACCTAATTTTGAAAATTAATTAGTTAATAATTAATGAATTTAGGCGGGCATATATGTTCAAATGTAAGGCTAAACAAATCGAGAAAATGTCAATCCCTGAATAGGTCGAAATGTACATTCAGGGATTGACATTTTCTCGATATGTTTAGCCTTACATTTGAACATAATAGCCCGCCTAAATTCATTAATTATTAACTAATTAATTTTCAAAATTAGGTATAACTTCAATTAAGCACATATCCTCCAATATATATATATATATTTATATATATATACGATAGAAATTTAAAAAAGAAATCGGCACGCTTTATTTATGGAAGCAGAGATTATCGTGTATGATTTGCTGGGCAGAACTCTGACTATTCTGCAGAGAACTAGATATCTAATCGATAATATTCATCAAAGTATTATACATTGACCTCTCCACATGGATTACCACTTTTTAATATAGCTATATAGAAAAGGCCCTGAATAAAATCATTCTTAACACCCACTTATCTGGTATATATATTATATATATATATATTATATATATATATATATATATATGACGTTAAGTAAACAAACAAACGTATTTATTTTTATATGGCTTTAAGCCGACAATTTTTGCAGGATATGTGCTTAATTGAAGTCATACCTAATTTTGAAAATTAATTAGTTAATAATTAATGAATTTAGGCGGGCATATATGTTCAAATGTAAGGCTAAACAAATCGAGAAAATGTCAATCCTTGAATGTACATCTCGACCTATTAGGTCTCATCAGCAAGGTTATAGACATGGGAGACTGCTCCGTGTGTGACTCGAAACCTCGACTGTCAAGCTGACAGGCGAAGTCTCTAACCGTTACACTAGCTTGCCATCCCACATTCTTCGTTTGTTTTGAAACTTATTCATATTCCACTTTTTATTGACTTGCTACACGACAGTATGAGGTTAAGTAAACAAACAAATGTATTTATTTTTATATGGTTTTAAGCCGACAATTTTTGGAGGAACTAAATATATATATATATATATATATATATATATATATATAGATGATAGGAAGAGAGAGAGAGAGAGAGAGAGAGAGAGAGAGAGAGAGAGAGAGAGAGAGAGAGAGAGAGAGAGAGAAGGAGTTGTATTCTCTTTTTAACCCTACTATATTGCAGAATATTCTTGAATAGTATTTCCATAATACTGCATACTTTTTCTTCCTATGTGCATTTCAATTGAAAATCGACTCTTAAATAATGAAATCGATAACTGGTGGCCACGTCTTTAGACTTCCTTAATTCACGCCAGCATGTTCTGAAGCCTGTTCCGGATTTCGTCTTTTTTTTATACAAAAACAACCAACACATTTCGTCTGTGTTCACAATCCTAGCAGGCAGATGAGGAAATCGGAAGGATGCAGCAAAAAACCATTCCAGAAGAAGTTAGATATTTTTTTCTTCTTTTCATTACTTTTGCTTTTCTAAGTCTTTGGCTTTCTTTCCTTTTCTTTTTTTCTTTTTCTTTTTTTCACTTCTTTACACGCGCTTTAAATGACAACTTCAGAAGAAGAAAAAATGAAAAAGATTAAAAAAAGAAAAAAAAAGAAAAAAGAAAAAAAAAAAAAAAAAAAAAAAAGAAAAAAAAAGAGACGTGTTATTGACAAGTCCAGTCTTAAATTGTCACTTAAACACTAAATTCAGTTTCGATAGATGCCGGCCCTGTTATTATATATTCATCAAATTATTATACACAGAGCTCTCCACACGGATAATTCTTATTATATCTATATTTAAATTGTGGTGATTGCATTTCCCTTAGCGCTAATACCCTTGGGAAAGGTATGAATCCTACTCTCCCTCCAGCTCTGGATAAATAGTAGGGCAGACTGGGCTCTTTAACCTTGGTTAGGCAACCAGTCTAAGAGAAGGAAAACTCTAAATTTAAACCTGTTGAACTCCGCTTACGAAACTGACCTTGTCACACATCCTGTTCGTGCAGAGGATATATTATATATATATATATATATATATATATATATATATATATATATAAAGATAATCTAATGAGTCAGACGAACCTACTATTAGTTTCGCAAAAAGCTCTTCAGGGCTAAAATCTGAGTCAGATTTTAGCCCTGAAGAGCTTTTTTCGAAACTAATAGTAGGTTTGTCTGACTCATTAGATTATCTTTATCTTATTGGCTCTACTTAGGTATCGAGCACTTTTTACTTATTAGCTTCTCCTAGCGTTTATATGAATATATATATATATATCTTATATACATATATAAACATATAAATTGTTTTTTTCTTTTGGCCAAAGTATTGTACCAATAGATTATTTTTTGTTGGTACGAATATCTTGGTCTTTTCTTTTTTCCCCCAAATTTTTTTTCTCCCTGGTTGATGTTTGGTATTATATTTTTACAATCAAACTATTTGCTGGTTTTTTTCTCACCGCAAGGATTTACCAAAACGCTTGGTATATATATATATATATATATATATATATATATATATATATATTTAAAAAGGTTCATCAGGGAACAACTTCAGAAGAAGAAAAAAACACGAAAAAGATTTGTTTTTTAAATGTACTATTGACGACATGTCAGTCTTTGTAGGGTTATTTTATGCCGAAGACCAGTCTTCATATTCTAACTTAAAAAATATATTTAGTCCCGATAGTAGCCAGGCCTATTATTATATATTCATCAAATTATTATACGTTGAGCTCTCCGCACGGACTACCGATTTTTAACATAGCTATATTTTTAAAAAATGTCCTGAATGAACAACTACAGAAGGAAAAAAAAAAGAAGATGATAAAAATACAATTGACAAGACGAGTCTTAAATTGTAACTTAAACACTAAATTTACTTCCAATCGTATCCGGGACAATATTATATATTATCAAATTATTATGCATTGAGCTCTACACACAGACTACCAATTGTTAATATACCTGTAAGATTCAAAGTGATAATTATACATACAACTCCGACACATTTCTGAGACAAAAGATTTTATATAATACAGCACATGAATAAACAAGATACATAAACAATGGAAGATATGATAGTGTACATAAAAGTCACTGACAAGATAATATAAAAGGTACATACATGAGACTAAGAATAGTCCATGCTGTATAAAGCACTTACAGTGACCAGTAGCCGGCGTTGAGGGCCGAAGTCCCAACGAGAAGGGAATGACAATTGTCTAACCCATGTCTCGTAGCGAGGAAAGAGAAAGAGAAATTCGAATCAGCCGCTTAAATACAAGAGGCCCCTAGCGGGAACCAGCGACATCAAGCGGGCAGACAACTCCTCAGGCAAATGCGAAATTAACCCCTACATACCTATATTAAAAAAAGGTCCTGAATGAACAACTTCAGAAGAAAAAAATGAGAAAGATAAACGAAATAGAGATGTGCTATTTACTAATCCAGACTTAAATTGTTACGTAAACACTAAATTTGATTCTGATATTATCCGGGCTGCTGCTGCTGCTGCTTATTATTATTATTATTATTATTATTATTATTATTATTATTATTATAATATATTTGTCAATTTATTACGCATTAAGCTCTACATACGGAGTACCAATTTCAATATAGTTATATTAAAGGTAGGAAGCGCGTGGTGTAATGGTTAAAGTCATGGGAAATGGCCTCGTCGCCCCGAGTTCAAATCCTGGACGTGCTAATTGCATTTCACTTAGCGCTATTAGCCTTGGGAAAGGTATGAATCCTATTCTCCCTCCAGCTATGGGTAAATAGTAGGGCAGACTGGGCTCTTTAATCATGGTTAGGCAACCAGTCTAGGAGAAGGAAAACTCTGAATTCAAACCTGATAAACTCCGCTTAAGAAATTGACCTTGTGTCGCATCCTGCTCGTGCGGAGGGGGTATATATATATATATATATATATATATATATATATATATATATATATAGTTCTAATCAGGGGGCGGTCACAGTCAAGTCTGACGCAAGGTTCCAATCGACAGTCTAAACACTCCCTAATGTATCACGCTCCAAAATCCAATATCCAAAATTATTTCTTTGTCTCACTCGTCTCGACAACAAAATACTACTGCAGTTGTTCTCTCCCTCGTCTGCGAGGGTAAGTCCTTTAAATATACCTCAATCTCACCACATCCGGGCTACTCACTCAGAATTGTCCGTGCAGCACGTGCGACACTCGTCAGCACTGCAAGAACGCGTCAATCCTTACGGCGCGACAACCTACATCCAGGCCACTCTGCTATTTCCTATTTCACTGCTCGTCCACAGCGCTCACATTCTGAAAGACGCGGGTTCGACACTAAGTCAGTCCTGCACGCCAGGCAAAGCCTAGCCCGCTTCCTTCGAGAATACGGCAAGTCTTCACACTCGTCACTCTCTCCTGTCACACCGTGTTGCACGAGGTAGGTCTTCTCTCTCACTACAATAGTTATATTAAAAAGGCCCTGAATGATCATCAAGAAAAAATGAAAAATATAATAAAAGATGTGCTATTGACAAGACCAGTCTTAAAGGATAACTTAAACACTAAATGCTTATTAATTCTAAATATATATATATATATATATATATATATATATATATATATATATATATATATAAGTTTATATTATAAAGTATACAGACATTTTATTTCTAATTCAATCTTTTCTATAAGATTTATATCTTCATTTATTGTTTGTAATTCCCTGATAACAAATACGGCAAAATAAACATTGTTTAAACAAAAATCAGTTTTGCCATAACTATGTGTTACATAATCTATGTGGTTGCATAAGATTATTGTCAATCCCCTGTAATTCTAAAGGGATGGCCCTTTTCATATCACGGGCGGGACTTTCCATGGAATAGTACAGAAAGCCCGCGAAAATATGTGAAGTAACGTGGGACCTGGTTAGGTCCTCAGTTTTCAGTTGGACGTCGGGCAGAGGAGATGTTCTGCCTTAACTGGAACTCACACTGCATCCGCGCGCTATGTTAGTCAGATATATAGTTACATGAAATGTATAGTTAAGTAAATAAAAGCTTAAGAAAATAACACGATCTTGTGGTTGGTGAATATCTTGGTAACAAGACTGATGAAGAAGAAGAAATGAGTTAAGTGCGACCGACGACCAAGACGAAGTCATCAAGACGAAGCCCAAGATGTTAGAAGAGACCTAGAAGAACTTAACATATCAAAGACGTCTGAAGAAGAATAGAAGAACAGAAGAAGCATAGAAGTAAGAAGGGTATACAACATCTGATGCTAGACTTGTCCTAGTGCCCAAAGCACTGCACTTCGGCACCGTAGTAAGCGGGTTCGAACTCCAGTTGCACTATATGTTCACCTTCGGACCAATACACTTGGAAAAAGGAATAACACTCACCCAACCCCTATCGGTTAAATAGACTTTCGGACCAATACCCTTTAAAAAGGAATGAACACCCCCCAACCACTATTGGTTAAATAAACTTTCAGGCCAATACCCTTTGAAAAGGAATGAACCCCCCCAACCCGTATTGGTTAAATAAACTTTCAGACCAATACCCTTTAAAAAGAAATGAACACCACCCCCCAACCCGTATTGATTAAATAAACTTTCAGAACAATAACATTGAAAAAGTAATGAACACACTCACACAACCTCCTATTGTTTAAACAGTATCACTACTGTTCCTCTTTGAGGATGTCTTTGGCATTAAATATCCTACAAATGTTGATATGCTATTAAGCAAAGACGCCTAAGCTCTTACCCTTCGTAGATGAGTATTTCATCTAGTTGAAATATGAGAAATGTTTGATCAATAGGAGTTATATTCAATCATTTCAAGAGAAGATAGAATCTTTTTTTCTTCTATTCACTCGTCAATATTATGCAGAGATGATTCAGTGTTTCTTAGCTGAGAGATCCGGATCTGTTTTGATGAATTAATTTTGGTAGAGCCGAGAGGCAAGATTAATTTGAATGCACGAAACAAAATTTTAATTTCTAATTCTACGGGCAAAAGAGAATTTTCATGCAGCTAATTGTGATGTGAATTTAAAAGTTCGACTTTGCCTTCATATGTTTTAATTAAAATTAGCTAAATTTTCTGATCTGAATAGTCAAGATTAGGCCCGATCTTAGGTGTTTTTTTCATTTAACGATTAAACGTTTTTCCCGGAGCAAAACAAAGTAAACGAAGATTACAGCATGAACTGGTTTACTTGCCCAGGAAAACGTGTCTATGAAAAGAAAAAAATAAGGATAATAATTATAATAATGATAAAACTACAGCGGGTGCTTTGCTTGTCTTAAAAGCGACTGTTTCTGCAGAGGTCAGTAATAGTTAAAAAGATTTGAATTAGAAGTAAAGTAAAGTCGTCGGGGCGGCTTAAAGTCGGTATCAGCCAATCTGCGAGGGAGTCTATCCCCTTTTCACTAGCGCTAGACCAAGGAAATTGTTTTTTGGCATCTGAGGTGGAGCGCAACACCTACCATCAGCTCCTTACTTTACCGCACAGATCCTTGTGCTATTCATACGCAAGTTAGCGAGGACCGGAATCGAACTAGAAACCATGTGGTTTCTAGCCGAACGCTCTACCGACTGAGCTAACCCGGCCCTTTGATATATCCGGGTTAAGGGATATATTATGAAGTTGGTATTTGGTATATTATCGCAGTATTAGCTGGTGCGTCGAATAGCAATACGTCTTCCGTACAGTCGTGGGGTAATCTGGCGAGTGAGCTTAGGCTGGTAGGATTAGGATTAGGCGCTTGTACCACCACAGTGTCGAATATTTATACATGACACTGTCCAATCAGATTATAGTGAGGGGGTACCCAGGTATTTACATATTCATTACATCAAAGTAAAAAAGAAAAATAATAACTACGAGACAAAAATAGCAACTCGATGCTAAATTAGCAGTTATTTTCCGATATCCAATCATGTCTCTTAACATTATTGCGCGGGAAGTAGACATGATGTTAATTAAAAGACGAGACGATACAGGTAAAATAACAATACATCTTGCTTATACAAATTTATTGAATAAAGTGATACATAAAGTGAATTAGGCGCCAATAATTTTGGCACCTAAAAACAAGTAACGTAGTATATTGGCGCGTATTAATACTATACAAATAGTCTTAGAGAAGTGGTTCTATTAGCCGAATCACAAACAAGTCATAATGGACTATTTTCTAGATGAATCTTAACAATGTCAGATGAAAATACATTCAGATTTACGTAAGGAGCCACATACAAACCAAAGTTTATACGTGGTCAGTTTTAAAAACTGCGTGTATCCCCTCGGCATTCCTATTTTGAGACACTTTGAGTAATGGCCCCTGGGCACGATGCTAAGGTAGCAACCAATTTGCAAAACTAATCAAATATCTTTGAATTTTAAAAGAAAAAAAATAACATGAAATAAACAAAAATCTCTATATTTACCCAATTCTTCTGCACGAGCAGGATACGACACAAGATCAATGTTTTAAGCGGTGTTTAACAGGTTTGAATTCATAGTTTACCTTCTTCTAAACTGGTTGCCTACCAAAAGGTTTGAATTCATAGTTTACCTTCTCCTAGACTAGTTGCCTACCAAAAGGTTTGAATTCATAGTTTAACTTCTCCTAGACTAGTTGCCTACCAAAAGGTTTGAATTCATAGTTTACCTTCTCCTAAACTAGTTGCCTACCAAAAGGTTTGAATTCATAGTTTATCTTCTCCTAGACTAGTTGCGTACCAAAGGTTAAAGAGCCGAGTCTCTCCTGTTATTTACCGATAGCTGGATGGAATATAAATGCTTTCATACCTTTCCCAGGTGCAAGGCATTCCATCATTGTGCAATGGTTAGCAAGCTAGTCTTGCAGATCCGTAATTACTGAATACAAAGTTCGATCTTTGCTGGATGCTCCATCCGTGTGACCAGAGTGGTAGTACATGTTAATGTCCCATCAATAAGTTCGAGAGAAAAATGAGTTCAAATGTTTCTTTTAATTTGAATACCCAATAAGAATAAATCAAAACGCCTTCGGCATTAAATAACCCTACAAGGATTGACATGTCGTAAAATCAAACTAACAAAATAGTTATAAAAGAAAACTGAACTACTCTTTGTCGAATAATGGTGTCATCCGGACCCATGCTGTTGCGTCCAGCTTTGTCCCCCCCCCCTTGTTCATGGTTAATCTGCCCCCAGTCCATCTTCGCAAAAGAAAACATAGATCAGACTATAATATAACTAGTTTAGTTCCTGAACTACCATGTTTACACTGCAGAGACAGCAAGGAAAATGACGTAATCAGGCTAAAACTTAAATCACGTGACCAGAACAGTGTCAAAATATAAGCACGCAGATCACAGTGTGACAATAATAAAGTTAAGGGCAGGTTTAGCTCAGTCGGTAGAGTGTTCGGCTAGGAATTACAAGGTTCCTGGTTCGATACCGGCCCTCGGCAACTCAGTGGATGAGTAGCACAGGGATCTGTGCGGTAAAGTAAGGAGCTAATGTTAGGTGTGGCGCTCCACCTCAGACGCTAAGATAATATCCTTGGTCTAGCGCTAGAGAAAAGGAGATAGACTCCCTTGCTGATTGGATTAGGTGAATCTAGTGATAGTGAATGTGTATATAGATTTACTTTGTCGTTAATTGTTTTATTTTGTTAGTTTCCTCCGGACATACATACCAACTGCCCTTTATATGTGTATAGATGGTAAATATTTTCAGTCATATTTGCATTGAAAAAATAATTTCCGACAAGAGCAAAAGGTCAACATTTCCAACAAGAGCAAAAGGTCAACATTCTATGAGGACTGACAATTTTTGTATTGTCACATTTTTGAATGACAAAACCCCCAAAAGCAAGATCTGGTGATAGTGAATGTGTATATAGATTTACTTTGTCGTTAATTGTTTTATTTTGTTAGTTTCCTCCGGACATACATACCAACTGCCCTTTATATGTGTATAGATGGTAAATATTTTCAGTCATATTTGCATTGAAAAAATAATTTCCGACAAGAGCAAAAGGTCAACATTCTATGAGGACTGACAATTTTTGTATTGTCACATTTTTGAATGACAAAACCCCAAAAAGCAAGATCTGGTAATAGTGAATGTGTATATATATTTACTTTGTCGTTAATTGTTTTTATTTTCGGTAGTTTCTTCTGGACATACGTTCCAACTGCCCTTTAAATATATATAGAAAGTAAATATTTTCAGGCATATTTGCACTGAAAAAATAATTTTCGACAAGAGCAAAAGATCCACATTCTATAAGGGCTGACAATTTTTGTATTGTCACATTTTTGAATGAACTGATTCACGCCTCTTAATTTTTTATGGGACTTATGCACATTTTTTATCATGTGTGCTCGATGGCAGTGGCTGAGTGTCTTGTGTATAATGTTAAACTGCATCTATTATTGATCCAACTTTGGATTACTTAATGCCAACGCCATCCTTGTAGAAGAACAGTAGTGGTACTAAATAGATCAGGTTGCGGAGTTCGTACCTATCCCAAAGAGATTATTTTGAACGTTGGTTTGGTTGGTTTGGTTTATTAATTTTAACGGCATATCAACCCGTCCAGGGTTATATCATGCCTAGCGGTTGGGTTGTTATACATATTGTGTATTCATATATATACATTTAGTAATTGGTTTTAACAATGTGTTAGCATTATTGGGAATCATACTGTATGCCATTGATTTGTTTCATGTCTATATTCTATGGTATAATTTTATTTCCCTCAAAAAGGAGAAAATATCCTCTATGTTAACATTTTCAAATAGGTCCTTCATATTGTTTGCTTTAAAATAATGTTTTCTGATGTGAGCAAAAAATCTGCATTCCATCATTAAGTGATTGACTGTCAGGGGTGTTTGACATGTTTCACATTGTGGTTGTTGTTCTTGTTTGAGTATATAAGAGTGTGTTAGTTTTGTATGACCAATGCATAATCGGGACATAATGACTTGTTCCTTTCTTTTGAACGTGAATCTAATAACGTTACTGTAGTTTGAACTTGCTTACTGCGATGTTTGCTTCCAGCACATTAGCCACTACGTTCGAATGTTTTTGAAATAGTAATTTAGCGACGGTGATAATAGTTATTTCGGTATTGGCAAGATTCTAGAAGATTCTCTGACAAAATAGAGATTTGGTAAAGAATTGATATTGTTTTTCCAATTGACACCGAAAATAATGGGAAAGTGTAGAATATTTAGCGATAGATAATTGCCACTTGCTTTCCAACAATGCAATCTCGAAACTACCGGTATAAACTTATAGATACGTGTGTTCAAATCGTTTAGTGATTGAAGCCATATTTACGAAACCCGAAATGAATAATGAATAAAACGTTAAACTTCCTCATAATAACCACCTTGCTTTTCCCTACAGATTTTTACCATCGAAGTACACCTGAATTTCTATTCTATTATTATTTGGATTATTGTCCTCATCTCTATTGTTATCTGTACAAAGTTTCGATCGATGTACCCTCTGGCCTTCTTCAGGTATTTCTTGTCGAACTCAGGAACCTTATTGACGTAATCAGGAGCCATCACAGAACTTCGAACCCATCCCTTTATTCAGTCCACGGGTGTATCTTTCTCTCATTTCGCTAAATATAGCTGGGTATAGGTGTTAAGCTATGTTAATTATTATTCTATGTTACTATTGCCCTTGACCAGGATTGAACCTGCAGCCTAGAAGTAACTGTCACCTAGAACTGTCTTATCCAACGCCTTTATCAACTATGCTATGTGTCAGAGAAATACTATTTTTTACATAGTACGAAACTGGAATTCTACTTCAGTATAATTCTTATTACAGCGAATTAAATTTCTAAAGTAATCTACGCCATAGAGTAATTCCATGTCAACTCATCCAGAAAAAAAAGTAAAATTAGCACCCACTCACTTCAATTTTTCTAAAATCTTGTCTAGGTATGGACTATGTTAAAGTTAGACAATCCCCTAAATTTGAGCCCCCAATTCCCCCCCAAAAATGGCGAAGTTATGTCAATTTTTCTCTCTTCAAATTTATGGGTAAGTCGAGAAAAATGTGTATATTTTCAAAATTTTGCAGGCAATATGATAGGTACAAGGCAAATGTATTGTTTTATATAATTTTAAATCTATTCAAACCACCAACGTAAACTTGATCATTTCTATTACACTGACAGTTATTTTGTTCCATATAGACCTTAACCAATGCCTAAACGGAAACACTTAGAATCTAAAAGTGCAAAATTTTAACTGATGTAGTTTTTTTATGAAAAAAATCAAACTATGTTTTTAGTACAAATAATGTTCAATATATTTCAAATAATAATAGAAAAAATTGACATGAGTGCATGCCATATCGAGATATTGATCTTGAAAAATCAGAAATCATCAATAACTTAAAAATGGTTAACTTTAAGATTTCATTGATAGCATTCTTAGATTCCTTCGGCCAAAATGCTTTTATAAGCCATTGTTTAGGAGTAGGACAGCTCTAGAATTCAGTTTACAGACTAAAATAGATTACAAAAGTTGCCATTTTTCGTGCCCCACAATTTTGACATAACTCCGCTAATTTTTGGAATTGGAAGCTCAAATTGTTGGGACTGACAAAATTTCAGAAAAATTGAAGTGGGTGGTTGACATAGCCTGGATGATTTGTATAGAATTACCCCATATTAAAATACTAAATATAGAAATATTCATGTCACTGGGAATTTAAGGAAATCAAATTGAAGAAAAAACTTTACATTTGAGAGTGTTTTGTTTTAGAGCATATCAACCTCGGTGGGTTATTTAATGCCGGCAAAGATTTGAAAGATTCGTAGCGATAGTTTGGAAGGATGTTTTTTAAAACTCAATTATTTCTTTATAAACAAATTTTATATTTAACCATAGATGGGACCCTAACAGGTACTCCGCCCTGTCGGCTGGGGCGTTAGAATGCAACGACTGCACCTCTGCAGAGGGGTAAGACTCCCCCAATGGGGCCACCTGTTGGCCGTGGGTGGCGACCCGTGATGCTTAAGGATAGAACCCAGGTGGATGAGCAGTTCGTGACATGCAATACTCCACTTTGGCCCTATTTTGGGTTAGACGGGCGGTCGGAGAGGCCCCCTCCGATCAATCGGCTGGTCACGTCAAGCCCTAGCACCTATATGATTTTCCCAACCCTATTGCCCTTATAGCAAGCCCCAAACCCTTTTTATCATATGGGTGCTAGAAAGCGGTGGCTGCGGGTCTACATGTCCTGGGAATGACGTTAAACTCTATCTGATGGTGAGGTTCCAGTTCTGGAGGTTTGGGGAATGTGGAGCACCCCTTCATCACCATTGCTCCCTGGCCCACTCTGACCTGGAGTGGTAGTACCTGTTAGGTTCCCATCTATGGGTTAAATAGAAAAATGTATTTATAAAAAAATTGTATTATCCATTAAGAATTGATTTATTTCAAAACTTTATCGGCATTAAATGACCCACTGAGGTTGATATGCCGTAAAACAAACCAAACCAAACCAAACCAAACCAAAACCAAATTTACGCCCCAACCAAAAAAAAATGTTTTTTAACCACGGATTTAAATTTTACATTCAGATTGATTCCCGCCTTTTCCAAGGGCATTAGCGCGTAGGGAAACGCAAACAATCTCGTTCAGGATTTGACCTTTGCGTCACCGATTCAATTTCCTAGAACAAAAACCGTTACGCTACGAGCACCTCCAGAAAAAAAATTGTAAATGAATGTAACATAGGGAAGTAGAAATAAAAAATATAAAAAGAACATAAACTTGGAGGCTATAAAGAAAAAACCAAAAAAACAATCACTATTTGTCTGTGTCTCCTTTTACTAGGACAGTAACCGTTACACTTCCTAAAAAATAATAGGTTAATGAAATATATATATATATTTCCCAACTCCTCCGCACGAAGCAGGATGCGACACAAGGTCAATTTCTTAAGCGGAGTTTAACAGGTTTGAATTCTGAGTTTTCCTTCTCCTAGACTGGTTACCTAGCCATGGTTAAAGAGCCTAGTCTGCCCTGCTATTTGCCCATAGCTGGAAGGAGAATTGGATTCATACCTTTCCCAAGGGCATTAGCGCTAAGTGAAATAACAAAAAGGTTAATGTAATATAGGGAAAGGAAAAATACAGAAAATGAATACAAAAAATAAACGGTTAAATCGAACTTAACAGACCTAAATTCCACCATCGCATGTCACCCCGCCGAAAGAAAAAAAATACCAAAATTCAGGCAATCAACCGAATTTAATGAAATTTCTAGTGTTGGTAAATTGATAAATATATATAATGCACGAGTTATTTTATTTAAAAACTTTAATATATTTTCAAGTCAGTTAACTTTGAACCACGTATCTTTGCGGTGTAACACAGATTCCCAAAGATACGTGGTTCAAAGTTAACTGACCTGAGAAAATCTAAAAGTTTTTAAATAAAATAACCGATGCATTATATCTTTTATTCATTAATATATCAACACTAAAAATTTAATTAATTTCGGTTAATTCCCTGATTTTTGGTATTTTTTTCTTTCTGCAGGGTGACATACGATGGGGAATTTACGTCCGTTAAGTTCGATTAAACCAAAAAAATCTCCCATCTGTGTGTCTCACTATATCCTGGGTTGTGTTCTTTTATGACGTATACAATCATGGCTATACACCGCCTCTTTTCTTATAATGTTTTAAGAAATGATTTCTTTATTTCAATCGCACCTTTTTCCTTTCTGACTCTCGTTCCTCCGACTATTTGTTTAAACTTGTTAAGTAGGTCACTCATGGCCTCCCTCTGATTCTCTCCCGCCTTCCAAACATCCTGTCAGTGCTAAGTTCTCTAAGCCTTCCTTCCTCATCTTGGATTTCAGAAAATTCCAACTGACTATTCCGGATTGTTCGCAACGGTTCCCCTGTTGTTCCCATTCACTTTAAAACTTCCTTATTCGTCCCAAAAGCTGCCAATGATGTTCAGATTCTTTGGTAAGAGTAAAATACAAAATGCAAAAGGAAGAATGACAGAAATAAAATAAAAATAATCATATAAAGGCGTAAAGAAAAGGAAACTGAGAAAGAGAAAGTTTAAAATTGCTATGAGAATAAAAATAAAAATGGTTATGAAAGAAAAGAGAGAATAAAATGAGGTTCCTATTATTCTTTGGTAAAACTATAATACACAAAACAAAAGGAAGAACGATAGAAATAAAAATAAGAGGGGTTAATGAAAGCATAAGGAAATGAGAATGAGAAAGTTTAAAATATTCGGAAAAATAAAAGAAGAATTATTATAAAAGACAAGAGAGAATATAAAATGATTCTCTCAACTGTCTTTGGTAAAAGTATAATACACGACGCAAAAGGTGAGAATGATAGAAATAAAAAGAAGAGAGGCAAATAAAAGAGAAAGGGGGAAAAGAGTTGAGAATGAGAAAATTGGAAATAGTTGGAAAAATAAAAGAATTATTAAAAAGTAAACAAGAGAATATAAAATGATTAGTTTGTTTTGTTTTACGGCATATCACAGTGGGTCATTTAATGCCGATAAATTTTTCTTAATGGATACTCAATTTATTTTTATGAATACATTTTTCTATTTGAACCATAGATGGGACCATAACAGGTACTGCCACTCCGGGTCGGAGTGGACCAGGGAGCTATGGTGATGAAGGAGGGCTCTACATTCCTCCTGAACTGGAACCTCACCATCAGATAGAGTTTAACGTCATTTCCAGGATATGAAGACCTTCAGTCACCGCCTTCTAGCACCCATATAATAAAAAGGGTCGGGGCTTGCCATAAGGGCAATAGGGTTAGGAAAATCATATAGGTGCTAGGGCTTGACGTGACCAGCCGATTGATCGAAGGGGGCCCTCTCCGACCGCCCAGCTAGCCCAAGATAGGGCCAAAGTGGAGTATTGCATGTCATGAACTGCTCATTCACCTGGGTTCTATCCTTAAGCATCACGGGTCGCCACCCACGGCCAACCGGTGGCCCAATTGGGGAGAGTCTTACCCCTCTGCAGAGGTGCAGACTGTGAATTCTAACGCCCCAGCCGACAGGCCAGTGATTAAAGAAAGAAAGAAAGAAAGAAAACAAGAGAGACTATAAAATGATTTTCTCAATATTCCTTGGTGAAATTATAATGCCGGATACAAAAGTGTGTATGATAGAAATTAAAAAAAGAGAGGTAAGTAAAAAAAATTAACGGAGAAGGAAATGAGAAAGAGAAAGAGAAAGTTTAAAATAGATGTAAAATAAAAAAAAGAATGATTAAAAAAAAAATATATAAAACAGAATATAAAACCAAAAGGTGATCTCTTCTCATTAGTCAAAAACTACTTTAAGAGTTTCTCCTCTCTCTCTCCTCACCCTTCACTACCCTTTACAGAATTAAAAGAAATAAAAAAAGAAGACAATTCAAAACCGCAGTTTATAGCTCCAAGGAAACTAAAAAGGAGAGTGCAATAAAGGAAATGATCAAATTAACAACAGAATTAATTTTCTCGATTGCGCGCTTCTGACTTTGTAAAAATTGGATCAAAACACCCAGTCATTATTTTCCTTTTAAAACAATAAAAAATACAAAACTAAATACCAAATACTTATTTTCCGGCTTAATTGAAAGTGAGCTAACAATGTCTTTGAACCTGAGACCCCCAGGAGGTAGCGTTCATGTCCTGTTTATAGCCTCGATTGAGTTTTATTTCCAGGCCAGATTGGCGTTTAGAATCAACAAATAACACTGCAGTGTGTTTCGAGTTGAATTATAGTTGATTGTTTTGGCCAAAACAGTCTTATATTGGCAACCTGTTTCGATGGGAAGCAGAAAATAATCCTAATTAGCTTGCACTGAACTTGATGTCATTTTAGAATTTTGGATTTAGTTGTTTTTTTTTTATTGTATTTTCATTAAACAAATGTCATTCCGCTGAAGAGGTTAACTGCAGTACAAACATTGCAGTAACCATCGTTACATTAACCAATGCTAATTTCGGAAAGCCAAGTTAAAAGGAAATTCACAGAGAGAGAGAGAGAGAGAGAGAGAGAGAGAGAGAGAGAGAGAGAGAGAGAGAGAGAGAGTGTGTGTGTGTGTGTGAGAGAGAGAATCAGACAAAAAGTGTGCGAGAGAAAGAGAGCGAGAGAGAGAGAGAGAGAGAGAGAGAGATTAAAAGGAAACACACGAGAGATGAGAGAGAGAGAGAGAGAGAGAGAGAGAGAGAGAAGAGAGAGAGAGAGAGAGAAAGTGAGAGGGAATCAGAGAGAGAATATGTGAAAGAGAGAGTGTGTGTGAGAGAGAATCAGAGAGAGAAAGTGTGCGAGAGAGAGAATATGTATGTGGGAGAGAGATAGAGATAGAGGTAGAGATAGAGATAGATGGAAAGAGAGTTTGACTTAATTGAAATAGATAGAAAAAGAAGAAGAAACTGAAACAAACTAAGAGAAATAGGGAAAATCACTAGTCTGCACAGAGATAGGAAGGGAGAGAGTGAGAGAGTGAGAAATAAGGAGGGAGAAGTGGAAAGAGTGAGAGATAGGGAGGGAGAGGTGGAAAGAGTGAGAGGGAGCGAGAGAGAGAGAGAGAGGTAGAGAGAGAGAGAGAGTGTGAAGAGAATAAGAAAGAGAGAGAGAGAGAGAGAGAGAGAGAGAGAGAGAAAATACAGAGACAGAAACAGAGAGAGACACAGAGATAGGGAGGAGAGGTGGAGAGAATGAGAGTGAGAGAGAGACAAAGAGAGAGAGAGAACGAGAGAAGAGAGAGAGAGAGAGAGAGAGAGAGAGAGAATAAGAGAGAGGAGGAGAGAGAAGGAGAGACAGAAACAGAGAGAGAGACACAGAGATAGAGGGAGAGCGGAGAGCATGAGAGTGAGCAGAGACAAAAGAGAGTGAGAGAGCGAGCGAGAGAGACTCTGTGTGATGGAGAGAATAAGAAAGAGAGAGAGAGAGAGAAATACAGAGACTGAAACAGAGAGAGACACAGAGATAGGGAGGGAAAGTGGAGAGAATGAGAGTGAGCGAGAGAAGAGAGACAAAGAGAGAGAGAGAGAGACGAGCGAGCGAGCGAGAGAGAGAGAGAGAGAGGAGAGAGAGAGAGACTCTGTGTGATGGAGAGAAAGAAAAAAAGAGAGAGAAGAAAATACAGAGACAGAACAGAGAGAGACACAGAGATAGGGAGGAGAGGTGGAGAGAATGAGAGTGAGCGAGAGAGAGACAAGAGAGAGAGAGAGAGTGAGAGAGAGAGAGAGAGAGGAGAGAATAAGAGAAGAGAGAGAGAGAGAGACGAGAGAGAGAGAGAGAGAGAGAGAGAATACAGAGGACAGAAACAGAGAGAGACACAGAGATAGGAGGAGAGGAGGAGAGAATGAGAGTGAGCGAGAAGACAAAGAGAGAGAGAGAGCGAGCGAGAGAGAAGAGAGAGAGAGAGAGAGGGATGAGAGAATGAAAAAGAGAAGAGAGAAGAAGAGAGAGGACAGAGAAGAGAGAGAGACAGAGAGACGAGAGAGAGAGAGACAGAGATAGGGAGGAGAGGTGGAGAGAATGAGAGTGAGCGAGAGAGAGAGACAAAGAAGAGAGAGAGAGAGAGAGAGAGAGAGAGAGAGAGTGAATGTGTGTGTTGTGTGATGACTGAGTGACTGAGTGAGTGTGTGTGAGAGAGAGAGAGAGACTGTGTGTGATGGAGAGAGAATAGAAAGAGAGCGAGAGAATTAAAAAGTGTTAGAGTTAGTGAGAGAGAGGTGTGGTCTGAGTGAGAGAAAGAGAGAGAGGAGAGAGAGAGGAGAGAGAGAATATGTGCGCGTGTGTGTGTCTGAGAGAGAGAAAGAGAGAGAGAGAGAGAGAAAAAGAGAAAGAGAGTGTGAGAGAGAGAGAGTGAAAGAATGAGTGTGAGTGAGAGAGAGGGAGAGAGAGAGAGAGAGAGAGAGAGAGAGAGAGACTGTGTTGATGGGAGAAGCAGAAAGAGAGCAAGAAAATTAAAAAGTGTTAGAGTGTTAGAGAGAGAAAGAGAGAGAAAGAGTGTGTGTGTGTGTGTGTGTGAGTGAGAGAGAGAGAGAGAGAGATTAAACGGAAACACATACACGCAGAGAGAGAGAGAGAGAAGAGAGAGAGAGAGAGAGAAAGAGAGAGAGAGAGAGAGAGAGAGAGAATAATGGTTTGAGAGAGAGAGAGTTTGACTCAATTGAAATAGAAAGATAGGAAAGAAGATAAAGAAACTGGAACAGAGAGAAAGAAGAGAAAACTAAGTCACACACACTGACAAGCATACTCACACTGGAGAGAAGAGATAGAGAGAGAGAGAGAGAGAGAGAGAGAGAGAGAGAGAGAGGAGAGAGAGAGAGAGAGAGAGAGAGAGAGACATCATTGGCTATTTGTTTAGTCTATACTTTGTAATGTGCTTTGGGGAAAACGCTATGTGACGTCATGCTGTTAGTTGTCTTGCTAAATTCAAATTAAAACTTGAACTGAGTTGAAGCCAATGAAAACAAAAGTCAGAGATATCAAATATATAATTTAGTTTTCAGCACCAATTGTTCAGAGAGAGGAGAGAGAGAGAGAGAGAGAGAGAGAGAGAGAGAGAGAGAGAGAGAGAGAGGAGAGGGAGAGAGAGAGAGAGAGAGAGATTTAAGGTGTGTGAAGAAGTCAACCATAGTTGTCTCCTCTGAATTATGTTGTTTGGTGATTTGTTTAATGGCATATCAACGGCTTTCGGGTCATCTAATGCCGAATCAGGTCATCATTGACAAACGAAAGACCCGCTTGCTAACAGTATATATATATATATATATATATATATATATATATATATATATATATATATTATATATATATTGAGTATAGATAAAAGGATATGAAAACAACACAATATGCTGTTAAATTAAAAAGATTTTATATCATATTCATAGCTAATATTGAACAATATTTCGATTTATAAAAATCATATTCAGAGCTTGTTTATACTCCGGACTTATCAATAGGGAGACGAAAATAATATGAATTCAAAACGAAAACATTGATGTTGCAAAAAAGTTATGCGGTACTTTCAAATATAAGTATATCCGCCAACGTTTTTCTCGGTCAACGACAGTCATGTATCTCTTATTGTAACAGTTTTTGAAAAAAGAAGACATATTCCAAACTCGACGATAGACAAATTCTCTTTTTCAAACAGGATGAGTATTAACCCGTTGACGGTAGGCCCGCAACGGATTTTTAGAAAAGAATTTTTAATTTTGTATTTAAATTTGTATTTTTTTTATTTTTTCTATTTTTTATTTTTTCTTATATATAAAGCAAAAAAGTATGAATCGTTGTAAGGTTTTTGGGATAATGTCAAATTAAATTTGTTGGGAAGTATATGACGGAAATGGTTATGTGAAGGGTATTTTATGATTTCTGACTACAAGTGTCGCTAAATAAGGGGATATATTAAAAAAGCCTTGTCTTTGGGGGATGGTTTGGTGGGTGAGAATAACGCAAGATTCCATAGTTCTACGTAGTGTTCTATTGTGTAAGTGAGTATTCATCTACACTCATACCGTCGGATTCATTTCCTTTCTCTTAACTTATATATATATATATGTATGGAAACAAGAGAGAGAGAGAGAGAGAAGAGAGAGATGAGAAGAGAGAGAGAGAGAGAGAGAGAGAGATTTAAGGTGTGTGAAAAAGTCAACCATAGTTGTCTCCTCTGAATTATGTTGTTTGGTGTTTTGTTTAATGGCATATCAACGGCTTTCGGGTCATCTAATGCCGAATCAGGTTATCATTGATAAACGAAAGACCCGGGTTACTAACAGTATATATATATATATATATATATACACACAAGTCTGCTATCATTGGTTTCACGCTATCTAAACTTCATTGTTTAAGCGGAGCAATGTCTGAGCAGCGAAAGATTTTGGAAAATGATAAAAATCTGCTCAAACTTATTGTGTGTTTGTTAAAACAATATGCAAGTGTCATTTGTTTGTTTACGTGTGTTGTGTATGACGTTGGATGTGCCTGTTCTGTTCGTACGTGTGCGTATGCTGGCATGCACACACACACATGAACGCATATATATATATGTATATATATATATATATATATATACACATATATATATATATATATTTCACATGCGTTGTCTTCGTGTCATTTGCGGTATAAAATGGGATGACAAAGTAAAAAATAGCACAATTTTAAAAAGATGTGATATTGCTGGCATCAAACCCTACTAGCCAAGATTCAACTTAGGTGGGCTGATCACGTTGTCCGTATGAATGAGAACAGGCTTCCAAATAAGATTTTATATGGCAACTACCAAATGCTAAGCGTTCCATTGGACGTCCTCTCTTACGCTACAAGGATAAATTGAAGGACAATTTGAAACACCTCGATATTGACCTGAGTGCTTGGGAAGATCTAGCATCGGATCGGAAGGAATGGCGTAAGACCTGTTTCGCTAAACTAAAGAGCTTTGAAAAAAACAGAGTGAAGCATAGAGATCATCTCCGCATAACTTTAAAAGAAAAAACATTTAACTCCTGCCTTGGATCATTTCGTTTGTCAGTGTGGCTTCATGGCAGGGCTGGGCTGCTGTCACCTCGAGGAAACATAAAATGTCTTCTTGACAGCATGCACAACATGGGAGGAATCAAATCACTCACTGCTGACCCTCATCTATCGTTCTCGAAAGGAGAGTCCACCATATATATATATATATATATATATATATATATATATATATATATATATATACCAACCTCTTTTACACGAAAGGGATTTGACACATGGACAATTTCTTAAAAGGTACTTAACAGGTTTGAATTCAGAGTTTTCCTTGTCATATAGTCTTGACTAATCAAGGTTAAAGATCCCAGTCTGACCAATTTACTCGTAGTTGGCGGGAGAATAGTTAGATTCATACCTTTCCCAAGTGTATTACCACTATGTAAAATGCAAACAGCCTGGGTAGATGATTTCAAGTCTCACAATGTCCATTTCCTATGACGGTAACCATTACGCAATATGCCTCCACTCAGTCGGTATAACATCCGCTTGAGAACAACAAGGTCCCAGATTCGATAAAGGCCCACGTTAGTTCAGAGCATGTGTAGCAGATCTTGGTAAATTGGGAAGTAGATGGTAGGTGTGGCACTCCATCGTTAATGCAAAAACAATTTACCTAGTACAGTGCTAGTGAAAAGGCGAGTAGACTTCCTAGCGCTCCGGCTGATACAAAATATACATCTTATAATTAAAAATTTTAATTTAATTATTTTAAATAATTTTATTTAATTTTAATAATTTTATTCAAAATAAGATCTTTTATTCAAAAATATACATCTTATAATTTTTAAGTCACTCCGCCGACGTTACTAGTTTTACATAATGGACACTTGAACTTAGTATGTAATACGGCTAAGTACCGCTAGTTACTAATCTGTAATCGACCGACATGCCTAACTGACAAATATATAGGT
The DNA here is from genome assembly GCA_023376005.1 of Doryteuthis pealeii. NCBI lineage: Eukaryota > Metazoa > Mollusca > Cephalopoda > Myopsida > Loliginidae > Doryteuthis > Doryteuthis pealeii. The sequence goes on from CM042155.1 coordinate 9,169,120, forward strand.
CACATTAAGTTTCTATATATTTATTTAAGACTGTTCGCAGCATTATTGTGTAATAGGGTAGGTCAATTTTTCACTTTTAAAAAATATAAAATTGTCCATCTAGGCGAAAGTCGTGCTTGTATATTGAATACTGATACCAAAAATTAGACCTTTTACTTGCACCTTTGTTTGAGGAAATAGCATCAAAGATCGTCTACTAAAATTCACTAAAAATCCTCGTTTTCGCAAAATCTAGCCTAGAAATTGGTTAGAAAATTTACTGTTTTCAATATTTAAATCAAAAACGTTATTTTATTTTATTAAAAGGAAACGAATTATTCAAAAAAAGATATTTTATTCAAAAATATACTTATAGTTCTTAAGTCACTCCGTCGACTTTACTACTTTCTTTTTTCCGCAGTTGGGAATAACAATTTGGACTGTAATTAATAAAAGTTCTATAATTTGCTTGAAGCCTTATGTTTATATTAGTTTAGTGGTTGGTTTGGAAGACTATCACAATGCAAGTGTAAAGAAAAAAATGAAGTAACTAGGATGTTGTTCATTTACTTTTTATTATTCTCTTAATACTTTGGGATAAAATCCTTTCGTCAGAAGATTTCTGAAAGTAGGAGCACTGCAATGGAGCAATTACCTTGTCGCTATAATCTGCTCATTTATTGAGAATTCTGCGGTATGGGGTTATCGTCCTTGTCTACGAGCCTCTGTTTCGAACCAACCAATCACGATCCAGCATACTTTGGCGGCAAAGCCGAAAAGTAAACTCCCCCTCTTCTGATCCAGCTTTCAACAGGAATAGACCTAAATAAAGGGTCGCTCCTCTTCCTCAACAACCAGCAGCGGAGTCGGACGTCAAATCAGAACGTCTATCATATCCGAACCTACAGAAGGCCGTAGCGAGGGCTCCGATAATACCCTATCTCTGGATAGCAGCTAAGTTTTTACAAATTATAAACATAGTCTCGTAGACAAGGACGATAACCCCCATACCTCAGAATTCTCAATACATTCTGTTGTATGATTGGTAATATCTTCCACCGAATGTGTGTGTGTGTGTGTGTGTGTGTTGTAATGGAATATTCCACACTCTCTCACCCATGTGGTTTGACTATATATGTAGTGAGCACGGCATTATACTGGACTAGCTTCGAGGATTAGTAGCATGCCTTACTATTCCTTTTATGACTTACTGTATCTCTCTCTGCAATAAAACCCTCTATCTTAAATCTACGAACGTTTTGACTGGTCTTTCCACTCGAATACAAACTTGTCTGATTGTCTCCCTTTTAAGGACACAACAGTTTGTTTGATAATGTCTTAATATCATTCCAGGTCTTTTAGAAAAAATTCCCACGTTTGTTTACACGTTACGATCCTACCCCCAGCCAAGTGGTATATTCTTCTACCTTCTCATTAGACCTAGTGATTGGCCAAGTCGATAGCTTCACCAAAAAAAACAAAAAACAAAAAAAAAAAACGTTTACAAATATTTAACTATTTCATTTAATTTAGTTTGTTCGCAGATTATAATTACGTGGTATATATATTTACCAACTCCTCCGCACGAGCAGGATACGACACAAGGTCAATTTCTTAAGCGGAGTTCAACATGTTTGAGTTCAGAGTTTTCCTTCTCCTAGACTGGTTACCTAGCCATGGTTAAAGAGCCCAGTCTGTCCTGCTATTTACCCATAGCTGGACGGAGAGTAAGATTCATACCTTTCCCAAGGGCATTAGCGCTAAGTGAAATTCAATTACCATGTCCAGGATTTGAACTCGGGGCGACGAGTCCATTTCCCATGACTTTAACCATTACACCACGCGCTTCCTACATACATAATTACGTGGTATATGAATTAGACTTATCGACCCGAGTCCAGATTGTGGATGAAACTGTTTGCATTTCACATAGCGCTAATAACCTTGGGAAAGGTATGAATCCAACAATTCTCCCTCCAGAAATGGGTAAATAGTAGGGCAGACTGTGCTTTTTAACCCTGGCTAGGTAACCAGTTTAGGAGAAGGAAAACTTCATTAAAACCTGTTAAACCCCGCGTAAGAAATTGAATGTTTCACATCATGCTCATTGGGAGGGTTGGTAAATATATAGTAAAAGTAAAGTCATCAGGTGGTCTAAAGTCGGTATCAGCCAGACAACGAGGGAGTCTATCCCCCTTTTACTAGCGCTTGACCAATGACATGTTTTGTTAGCGTCTGAGGTGGAGTGACATACCGACCATCAACTCTTCACTTTACCGCACAGATCCCTGTGCTACTAATACGCTGAATAGGCAAAGGTCGGTATCGAACCAGGAACATTCTGGTTACCAGGTGGATGCTCTACTGTTATAAACCGGTCCTAGAAGCTAGATCGTACAAAAAATAATGAACGAATACTGAGTAGATTTGCTGTCACTTGATATACATTGGAGTTACCAGATACACTTCGTGTAAGAGTTAAGTAGCGATGAGCCTGAACACTACTTAGATGGGTGACCATTTAGGCAAGAGCAGGTACTGTAAGCAAAACCAATTATTGAAATGACTTTATTCGGCATTAAGAAAATGGAAAGTCGTCCGGATGGCCTAAAGTTGGTATCAGCCAATCAACGAGGGAGTCTATCCCCTTTTCACTAAGACTAGACCAAGAAGATTATTTTAGCGTCTGGGGTGGAGCGCCACATCTATCATCAGCTCCTTACTTTACCGCACAGATCCCTGTGCTACTCATACGCTGAGTTGGCGAGGGCCGGCATCTAGCTAGGAACCTAGTGGTTTCTAGCCGAATGCTCTACCGACTGAGCTATCTCGGTCCTATTGATCCGGCATTAAATGATCCGAAAGTGGTTGATATGCCGTAAAACACAATAAACCAAATAACCAACTTCGTGTAAGAACTCAATGGGTACAAAATTATATAAATTATTAGAATCACAACGGAAGAGAAGTGAAACTGACAATTGTTGGTCGGATTCTAGCATTTCTTTATTATTATTATTATTATTATTATTATTTTATTTCATGATGGCAAACTCCTAAACTCGGTAGAACAATTTAGATACTTAGGCAGTAACATCTCCTCCACAGAAAACGACGTTAATGCACGTATAGGAAAGGCATGGGCCGCTATAGATAAATTATCGGTCATATGGAAATCCAATCTCACAGACAAGTTAAAGAGACAGTTTTTTCAGGCCGTTGTCGTATCAGTGCTGCTGTATAGCTGCACCACCTGGACTCTAACTAAGCGACTAGAGAATAAACTAGATGGGAGATGCACAAGAATGCTGCGGGTGATCCTGTACAAGACGTGGAAACAACACCTCACGAGAAAACAGTTGTACGGCCACCTACCACATATCACCCAAACCATCCGACTAAGATGGGCAAGACACGCGGGACACTGCTGGAGAAGCAAGGACGAACTCATAAGCGACGTCCTCCTGTGGAAGCCAACACATGGGCACGCCAGTGTGGGCCGACCAGCAAAGACGTACATTGATCAGCTCTGTGCGGATACAGGATGCTGTATAGAGGACCTCCCGAGAATGATGAGCGATAGGGACGGATGGAGAGAGATTGTCATGGATATCCGCGCTGACAGCGCGACATGATGATGATGATGATATTTTTATTAATGGCATTAATTTTTATGTTCGGCATTTTCCGTTACTTGCTTTTCATTTTTAGACAAGTGACCAATTAGGCAACTGCAAGTACTATAAGCAAAACTAAATATTGAAATGACTTGATTCGGCATTAAATGACCCAAAAGTGGTTGATATGCCGTAAAACAATATCCAAATAACCAACTTCGTGTAAGAACGCAATGAGTACAGAATTATATAAATTATTCGAATCACAAGGAAAGAAAAGTGAAACTGACATCTGTTGGTCTGATTCTAGCATTTCATACCGTCCTCTATTAACATCGTTAGCATACAGTTCTTTATTATTATTATTATTATTTTATTTTATTTTATTTTTTTTTATTAATGGCATTAACTTTTATGTTCGGCATTTTCCGTTACTTGCTTTTCATTTTTGGTTTCTTATTCTCCTCCTAGAAGATAACTCAACTGCGCATGCGCACGATTTTCATTATGAGAAAAATCTTTATATGCTTGATTTTGTTTACCCGCTTTTTTGTTTTTTTTTTGTTTTTTTTTAGATTTCTATTTATTTATTTATTTTTTTATTCTATTTCCGTTTTGTTTATTTTCTTCCTCCATTTTTCTCATCGTGTTTTCCCGTATTTCCTCGTTCCGCTTTTGTAGTTGTCTTACTTTCTTGTTTTGCTCGGAATACCGGCGTATTTGGCATGTGTGCTTTTCTAAAGAGTCTTCAGCTCTGAATACGACTGAATGGTATCAACAGTGGCTTAGTACCGAGGCCGCGGGCAAGAGATGTCACACACAAATAGTTTGTGAATAGCGGACGCGGCAAGAGATGATGCTGGGATGAAGGGAGCCTTATACTTCGTGGTAAAGTATTCTATGCTGTTGTTGTTGGTGGTCACGGACGAAGAGGAAATAACAAAAAAATAAGAAAAAAGATTACGGCCATTTCAAAGAATCACTAAACGAGCACAAGAAAAAAAGAAAAAAAAAGCACAAATAAAAAAAATACAAAAAAGAAAAAAGAAAAAGAAAAACCAAAAACAAACAAACAAAAAAAACATATGGTTGTCCCTCTTCCTCTTTCACTACAACCATTTTTCTTTTTCAGTCTGACTGTCTGCCTGCCTGTCTGTCTGTCTGTCTGTATGTCTCACTCGCTCGCTCACTCATTCTTTCTTTCACAAAAGTGACTACATGTAATTGTACAATTACGATTGTGAATCAAAAAGTAATGCCATTTTGTTTAGGACAGCTATAATTACCATCAGAGGAACATGTATCATACACCAAAATGAAACTGGTCCTCTGTGGATCACATCCCTACTTCTCCACAAAGGAGAGTAAAAAAGTAATGCTATTTTGTTTAGGACAGCTATAATTACCAACACAGGAACATGTATCATACACCAAAATGAAACTGTTCCTCTGTGGATCCCATCCCTACATCTCAACATAGATGAAATCAAAAAGTAATGCCATTTTGTTTAGGACAGCTATAATTACCAACACAGGAACCTGTATCATACACCAAAATGAAGCTGGTCATCTGTGGATCCCATCCCTACATCTCCACATAGGTGTTTCGAAAAGTAACGCCATTTTGTTTAGGACAGCTGTAATTACCAACACAGAAACATGTATCATACACCAAAATGAAACTGTTCCTCTGTAGATCCCATCCCTACATCTCCACATAGGTGTTTCAAAAAGTAATGCCATTTTGTTTAGGACAGCTATAATTACCAACACAGGAACATGTATCATACACCAAAATGAAACTGGTCTTCTGTGGATCCCATCCCTACACCTCCACATAGGTGAGTCAAAAAGTAATGCCATTTTGTTTAGGAGAGCTATATTTACCATCAGAGGAACATTTATCATACAGCAAAATGAAACTTTCCTCTGTGGATCCCATCCCTACATCTCAATATAGATTAAATCAAAAAGTAATGCCATTTTGTTTAGGACAGCTATAATTACCAACACAGAAACCTGTATCATACACCAAAATAAAACTGGTCCTCTGTGGATCCCATCCCTACATCTCCACATAGGTGTTTCAAAAAGTAATACCATTTTGTTTAGGACAGCTATAATTGCCAAAACAGAAACCTGTATCATACACCAAAATGAAACTGTTCCTCTGTGGATCCCATCCCTACATCTCCACATAGGTGTTTCGAAAAGTAACGCCATTTTGTTTAGGACAGCTATAATTACCAACACAGAAACCTGTATCATACATCAAAATGTTTGCCTCTGAAACCCTCTTTCATGGGCCCCATGAAAGAGGGTTTGAGAGGCAGACATTATTCCAGTGACGAGGAAGTGAAATCTGTAGTGAAGAGGTGACTCAAAGAACAGTCAGCAGAATTTTACGGGACAGGGATACATACTCTCATTAAAAGACGGAACATTGCTATTGAGAGAAACGTTGACTATGTGGAGAAGTAGGGATGGGATCAACAGAGGACCAGCTTCATTTTGATGTATGATACATGTTCCTGTGTTGGTAATTATACCCGTCCTAAACAAAATAGCATTACTTTTTCAACACACCCTCGTACATCTACAAGGGAGATTAAAAAATTATCCACATTCTTGTTTTATGGAAGCCAATTTCATTGTGGATGATTTGATAGGCAGAACCATGATTAATCTGCTACCTCATCAATGATAACTCGCCAGTTCGTCTTACCATCTCTCGAGCTTGTTGAATCCTCTCATCAGTGGTGGAGGTTGACGAGTGTCCTGCTCCCTATTTGTGCGTCACGTTTGTCCAGCCACTTTTAACTTATCTGTCCACTGATGCAAACGCTTCTAAACGTTTGTTCCCTGACCACGAATTGTGCTAAAAGCCCTCGATTAATTTCTGTCCCTGACACGCCTTCAGACCAGAGAAATCGGGTCACAACCTTGGTGCATGCTATTATTTGAGCTGCCATGTTTACACTGCAGAGACAACAAGGGAAATGACGTAATCAGGCTAAAACTTAAATCACGTGACCAGAACAGTGTCAAAATATAAGCACGCATGTGCAGATCACAGTGTGACAATAATAAAGTTAAGAGCCGGTTTAGCTCAGTCGGTAGAGTGTTCGGCTAGGAATTACAAGGTTCCTGGTTTGATACCGGCCCTCGCCAACTCAGCGTATGAGTAGCACCGGGATCTGTGCGGTAAAGTGAGGAGCTGATGCTAGGTGTGGCGCCCCACCTCAGATGCTAAAATCATCTCCTTGGTCTAGCCCTAGTGAAAAGGGGATAGACTCCCTCGCTGTCTGGCTGATACCGACATTATGCCGCACCGATGACTTTACTTACTTTTATGGTGAAAGTGCAAATATCTAAAAAAAATCTTCTTCGTATTCTGTTGTGTACATTTTTTTTGTCTGTAACACATTCGGAGAGTAGGTGATCATTAAATACAAATTATAGAGTAATTATTTATTAAGGTTAGCTTAGTTGTGGTATAAGGCGGCAAGTATGGGACACTCAGTGAGAAACCATGTCCCTAAATATTGTCCGCTAATCTAGTTTACTAATCCTTACATCACATAATATCTCCATGCGAAATATAGAGTAATCTCCCTTTATCTTTATAACAAGCACAAGAATGAACGGACTAAGTAACCAATAAGCACTCCGGCTGTTTGCTAGATTCAAATGGACAGGTTTTGCTACCGGTTGTTTGTTAACATACGATTTTTAGACCCTTTTTTTTTAGTTATTTCATGTTACTTCAGTAGGAATTTAAAATAAACGAAAGACGTTGATATTAAAGACACCGTTTTTGGTACCATTATAGTATGTGGCCTACCTTTTGAATATGGCCTACGAAATCATATGTCTCTTATAGTATGTGGTCTACCATAAAAAGCATATTATGTGGTTATAATTATAACTGCTAACCCTAAAGATCAGCTGAGAGTTTTGGATAACTAAAGAGGTCTGCTGTAACTCGGACTTCACTGCCTCTTATGATATAGATATGTTGGGACGGTAATATAACAGGTGGTGCCATGCCTAAACCTTAAAGTAAATAAGACCTGAGTTATGGAATCCTTTGGTAAGTGTATAAGTCCTATCCTGCGTAGTGTTAAAGGTCCAGTGATATAATCCTATGAGGTCCGTCGTACACGAAGGCTCCAGTAGTTATGAGTAGTTAAGATCCGAACAGCCGGTATAAATATTATAACAGCAGCAGAGTACTGCCAGTGATTGACCAAGAAGTTGGTCATATGGTTCTCGGCGAGTCTATAAATAGGAGTGGGCCTTTAACACTCCTTATATTACAAAAAACTTTTTTTCGAGCCGGTGAACTGGATTTTCTGCCATACATATTAAATGAGGGGGAGCCCATACTAATAATCATTTTTATTTTTACAAAATGTTTTACTTTTTTATTCATTCATCTTTTCATTAGGGTTTCTATTTGTACATATGTATCATCCCCCCCCCTCAAAATATGTAAATATGGGCTAAGTGTAGGATTGTCATAGAATGAATGGAATGTTTTGGTGACTTTTGTGTGAATGAGTTTTATGGTGAATGGAAAATTGTTGAATGAATCGGTCACGAATGGGAATAGTTAAGTTAAAAGATAGGATAGTGAAGACCAGTCGCTTACCCTACTCCCCCCTTAGGCCTTGTGCCAAATTTATGTATAAATTCTCTTTTATTCATAATAATTATATTACAAAAAAGTCAACATCTTTTACTTATCTTTCTGAGTAGCACTTTCTTACATCTGAGTGTGTTTTATACTTCATCTGTAGTTTGGCTGTTATTCAGCTCTGTATTAATACTTAACTGGTTTCTTCATCTCTATTGATGCCTTGGTGGTTATTTGCTAGTAGTGAGCAACACAATAAATACTTTTTGTGAATCCCATTTTTATTTGATCTTAATCACCGGACTATAACCACGTGTTGGAGCCGAGCCAACCTGTCTTCATGATTCAAGGGCTTAGCTCGAAATGACTAGAACAGTCCTTCTCACGGTTGTACGCAAACCGGAATGGGAGGTCAGAGATAAGGTTATTACTCGACAGTCAAATTTAGAACGGTCCAGATTCAATTAATATGGTTTTGATTTGAATTCAAAATTATTTTCTACACTACCATTGCTTAATTAACAGTCTTATAAAGTGTCTTTAAAAAGTTTACCCACTACATATTTGAGCATTTTGATTAGCCGATTCAGCCCACGCCGTATAGAAAAGTCGATAAGTACAAGTCATCCTCAGCACACCTTATATAAAAAAGAGTTGTTAATGAGTTCGATTCTCATTGGGTGTCCCATACGTCTTGCCTTGTGCCACATCTAAGCTACGCTTAGTAAATAAATATATAAAAAGTGTTAATGAGTTCGATTCTCATTGGGTGTCCCATACTTCTTGCCTTGTGCCACATCTAAGCTACGCTTAGTAAATAACTAATTACTAAGGGCGCCTCTCATGGTGTAATGGTTAGCAAGGTAGACTGGCACACCATGACTAGTGAATTAGAACCTCACTGGTTACCCCATACATTCAGCCTTGTGCCACATCTAAGCTAACCTTAGTAAATAACTATAATCAAAACTTTTCCAACATAAAGTCATCAGTATTATCATAGACCGATGTTTTAATATGAAACTACAACGGGTTCATGGGTCGTCCTTATATTTATTTACACATGTGTTAAGAGTAACCTAAAGTATCGCTGCATTATTCAACTTGGTAAATGACAAAATTAACAAATGAACAAAAGAAAAAATCCAATACAAAAAAGAGAAAAAAAAAAATGATAAGAAAACAGACAAATTGATTTATAGCCACACCTGCGTATTTCCCGATAATTATGTTCTCACCTGATGCTGTAGAAAAAAAGAAATTGTTATTTGAACTTTGAAAGTAAAAATAAATACACGGCTTTCCTCTAAATAGATAGAAAAGGTCAGAAACTGATGTAATATTTTTGTTAGAATTTCATGATGTTTCATACAAACCCATTCTCGATCTCTTAACCTCTGGCATTTGAATTGTATAGACGTTGCTTTTTACCCTTTCATGAACGTTAATGCCACATGTATATATTTATCTACCCTTATAAAGTAAGCTTTTTGCTATTTGTACACCTTCCACATACTGATGGTTCATGGAATAATATGTGTATGGAAAGAAAAATGGACTCTCGTCAATTTCGACGCTTGGTGGTTCATCCAATGAACAACCCACGCAGTGTTTTGTATATCGGGATATTGATCTTGCTATGAAATAAATCAGAAATCAGCAGTAACTTAAAATTGGTTGACTAAGATTTTTTGATAGCATGTCTAGATTCCTTGGGTAAAAATGCTTTTAAAACCCAATTTTTAGTAGTAGGGAATCTCCAGAACTTGTATTTCTTCTTTGTGGAATTATTAAAAGAAAATACAAAATGTTGATTTAATGAGGTTTTATTTTTGGTTTGAGAAAATTAGGCTTTTACATCAAGTTGTACTAAGCTTGGTTGTAACCTCTTAAACTTTTGTGTGGATCCAGGAGCTGAAGGCTGAGTAGGTTCACCGTTGACTCTCGTGGAAAAACTGGTCTGTTCCTTATCGCGTCTAGTCGTCAACTCACTTCTCCACGTGTCCCTTTTTGTGACTCCTTACAATTACTACTATCTCTACCTCCTACTTTTATTACTATCTACCTCTTACTGCTACCTCTCATATTCCCATTTAAAAGAAACGGTCCTTATTTTACCGCCCAAATTTAAATTCTTGGTGCCAGTGTGTCTACATTTTTCTATTTTTAGAACACTAGCCAAACGCCATTGTATCAACCATTACAAACTCATTTTAAAGAAAAAATAGGTTACAAAAAGTTGCCATTTTTCGCCAACCACACCAAATTTGGAGAGCTAAAAATCGACGTACCTCCGTCAATTTTCGGAAGTGGAATCTCAAATTTTAGGGATTGTCTAACGTTAATAGTTCAAATTTAAAAAAAAAATGAAGAGTGGGTAAGAATTTTACTTTTTCTGGATGATTTGCCATGGAATTACCCATATAAAATTTCCAAAAATGCAGAATTACAGAAATAATTTAATTATTTTCTACCTATATATATATATATATATATATATATATATATATATATATATATATATATATGTATTGAATGATCCTCATCTCTACATCTACATATATATTATGTTATAATATATTAATGATTTGATTTCAAATCATTAATATATTATAACATACTTAACAATGCTTCAAGCAAATAACCAATTACTTTTATATATATTATGCTATAACTATAAGTAAAGATTGCTCAATATCATTGATAAAGTACGTATATCTAAATTAGAGTAGCGTGCACATGAACTCGTCGGTGCTTGGTAACAATAGATTCTCTGCAATGTGATTTCCAAACCACAACACACACGGATATATATATATATATATATATATATATATATATATATATATATATGTGTGTGTGTGTGTGTGTGTGTGTGTGTGTGTGTGTGTGTGTAATGGTTATCAATTTAGTTCCGCAAATTAATTACTACGGATTAATGATTCCAAGCCTTCCTAATTAGTCCATACTTGCAACAAACCAATTTACACTTTGATTTTTAATTACCGCGCGATGCATACTTCTAAGGGCCATAAATCATTATAATTACTGCATAAATGCATATCAATTAAAGGTATTATAGTACAGATATCCCGGGTTGGGCAATACTCAACTTGAATCCTTCCCTGGATAGAATACATCAATCATTTGTTAATTCTGAAACCTATATAATTCTGTACAAATTATTAGCAGACTTCAAATCTAACAATTGTGTGCAAATTATTGGCGTATATGAAACCATCTGATAGAGCAAATTATTAGAACACTTAAACCTATATAATTCAACGCGAGTTATTGGCATGACTAAAAGTAAGTCATATTCTTTATTAATATTACTAAAATATTACTAAATATTATATTAAGTCACTTTTATTACTAAATATTATATTAAGTCACTTTTAATATATATATTAATATTAATGATTAATATTAATTAAGTCACTTTTATTATATATATTAATATTAATGATTAATATTAATTAAGTCACTTTTATTATATATATATTAATATTATATTAAGTCACTTTTATTACTAAATATTATATTAAGTCACTTTTATTACTAAATATTATATTAATTCATTTTTATTATATATTAATATTAATGATTAATATTAATTAAGTCACTATATATATTAATATTATATTATATTAAGTCATTACTAAATATTATATTAAGTCACTTTTATTACTAAATATTATATTAATTCACTTTTATATATATTAATATTAATGATTAATATTAATTAAGTCACTTTTATTATATATATTAATATTATATTAAGTCACTTTTATTACTAAATATTATATTAACTCACTTTTATTAAGTATTATAAATACTTAATATTACTAAAAGTAAGTCATATATTGAATACATCAATCATTTGTTAATTCTGAAACCTATATAATTCTGTACAAATTATTAGCAGACTTCAAATCTAACAATTGTGTATAAATTATTGGCGTATATGAAACCATATGATCGAGCAAATCATTATAACACTCAAACCTATATAATTCAACGCGAGTTATTGGCATGACTAAAAGTTCTCCATTTCCTTCAATGATAACCATTACACCACGCACTTCCATCTCCTCATTTGTAAATGATAAGCATTATATATCTACATGTTTTTTGTCACTACATTTCTTTGATATTCTATTCAACTCTAAATACGAGTCAATTTTTTTTATTTCATGTGTATAATATCCTTTTTATTTAGTGTTTGTTTTTATCATGTGTAACGATATTTCTATTAGATTAAGTACAGAAATAAATCTCAAAAAGCCTAAACAAAGAAAGCATTTCTAAGCCATGGCTTCAAAAAGCAAACGGGAAATACGTAAAATTAATGCACTTTAAACCTTAAAAAAATGATTTTCACTCTTGTCCTTACACAGTGAGATTAGGATACTTAGAGAAAAGAGAAAAATATGTAAAACGCACATCATAAGCCAACAACATGACTTTTCAGGAAGAGTCAATAAATATATTTTTTGATGTTGGAAAAGATTCCGAATTTTTATTCTTTGAAGTTGGTGAGGATAATGGATGCATCGCTGTTTGTTGTAAAATCCCTCCGGAGGACTGATGAGGATAACGATTAGGAAATAAAGAGAAAGGGAATGATGAGAAAGTAAAAGATGAGAATTGAGAAGTAAAATAGGGAAAGAAACGAAAGTAAAGAAAAGATATGAAACTGCTGGACAGTAAAAAGAAAAGAAAAGAAAAAAAAACGTAGAAAGTAAGAAGGGTTAAGATAAGTAAAATTAAAATAATAAGAAAAATATCAATAGATAAATAAAGAATGTTTAGAATGTAAAATAAGAAATGGGTGAGAAATTAAAGAAGAAAACTACTGGGAAGTAAAAATGGGGAAAAGGAAGATTAAGGGAAAAAAACGAAGAAAATGATAAAAAATAAAGATAGTAAAAGGAATAGAGAAAAAATAAAATGAAAAAATATAGTAAAAATGAAAACAAAGTCAAAAATAAGAATGAAGAAAATAGATGAGAACAAAATGACAAGAAAGAAAAAAAGGGGAAATGGAAAAGTAAAAATAGAATAAGATTTTAAAAAATGAAAAGAAAATGATATTAAGTAAAGGAAAAAAACGATAGAACACTTATGAAATAAAAGAAAACGAAAAGACAGAAAGAAAAAAGAAATGCGATTATGAATTAAAGGGAAAGAGAAAGATGAGAATTGCGAAGTAAAATAGTGAAAATAACGAAAGTAAAGTAAGAAAGGAAATGAAACTGAAGGACAGTAAAAAAGAAAGAAAAGAAAAAAAACGTAGAAAGTGAAAACGATTAAGATAAGTAAAATTAAAAAAAAAAAAAATAAGAAAACAAAGAGATAAATGTTTTGAATGTAAAATAAGAAAAAAGAGATTAGAAGGAAAAGGAGAAAACTACTGCGAAGTAAAAAAAGGGGGGGGGGAGAACGTAAGGATTAAGGAAAATAAACGAAAAAAAAAACGATAGTAAAAAAAAAAAGAGAGAAAAAATAAAATGAAATATAGTAAATATGAAAAAGTAAAAAAAAAGAATGAAGAAAATAAAATTTAAAAAATAAAAATAAAACGATATCAAGTAAAGAAGAGAACGATAGAACACTTATGAAATAAAAGAAAATGTGAAGACAGTAAGAAAAAAGAAATGCGATTATGAACTAAAGGGAAGGTAAAAGAGGAGAAGGTAAAAGATGAGAAGGTAAAAGATGGAAGTAAAAAAGGAGAAAATAAAGATGAGAAGGTAAAAAGAGAGAAGGTAAAAGATGAAGAAGGTAAAAGAGAAGAAAGTAAAAGATGAGAAGGTGAAGAAGGAGAAAGTAAAATGGGAAGGTAAAAGATGAGAAGGTAAAGAGAAGAAAGTAAAAGATGAGAGGTAAAAGATGGGAAAGGTAAAAAAGAAGGTAAAAGAGAAGAAAGGTAAAGATGGGAAGGTAAAAGATGAGAAGGTAAAAGATGAGAAGGTAAAAGATGGGAAGGGAAAAGATGAGAAGGTAAAAGAGGAGAAAGTAAAAAAGGAGAAAATAAAAGATGAGAAGGTAAAAGAAGAGAAGGTAAAAGATGAGAAAGTAAAAAAGGAGAAAAAAAAGATGAGAAGGTAAAAGAGAGAAGGTAAAAAGAAGAGAAGGTAAAAGATGAGAAGGTAAATGAGGAGAAGGTAAAAGAGGAGAAAGTAAAAAAGGAGAAAATAAAAGATGAGAAGGTAAAAGAAGAGAAGGAAAGATGAGAAGGTAAATGAGGAGAAGGTAAAAGAGGAGAAGGTAAAAGATGAGAAGGTAAAAGAAAAGGTAAATGAAGGAAGGTAAAGAGGAGAAGGTAAAAGATGAGAAGGTAAAAGAAAGGTAAATGAGGAGAAGGTAAAAGTGAGAGGTAAAAGATGAGAAGGTAAAAAGAGGAGAAAGTAAAAAAGGAGAAAATAAAAGATGAGAAGGTAAAAGAAGAGAAGTTAAAGAAGAAGGTAAAAGAGGAGAAGGTAAAAGAGGAGAAAGTAAAAGAGGAGAAAGTAAAAGAGAAATAAAAAGATGAGAAGGTAAAAGAAGAGAAGGTAAATGAGGAGAAGGTAAAAGATGAGAACGTAAAAGAATAAAAGAAGAGAAGGTAAAAATGAGGAAATAAATGAGGAGAAGGTAAAAGAGGAGAAAGTAAAAAAGGAGAAAATGATGAGAAGGTAAAAGAGAGAAGGTAAAAGATGAGAAGGTAAATGAGGAGAAGGTAAAAGAGGAGAGGTAAAAGATGAGAAGGTAAAAGAAAAGGTAAATGAGGAGAAGGTAAAAGATGAGAAGGTAAAAGATGAGAAGGTAAAAGAGGAGAAAGTAAAAAAGGAGAAAATAAAAGATGAGAAGGTAAAAGAAGAGAAGGTAAAAGTTGAGAAGGTAAAAGAGAAGAAAGTAAAAGATGAGAAGGTAAAAATGGGAAAAAGATGGGAAGGTAAAAGAGAAGAAAGTAAAAAATGAGAAGGTAAAAGATGGGAAGTAAAAAGATGAGAAGGTAAAAGAGAAGAAAGTAAAAGATGAGAAGGTAAAAGATGGGAAGGTAAAAGATGGGAAGGTAAAAGAGAAGAAAGTAAAAGATGAGAAGGTAAAAGATGGGTAGGTAAAAGATGAGAAGGTAAAAGATGAGAAGGTAAAAGATGGGAAGGGAAAAGATGAGAAGGTAAAAGAGGAGAAAGTAAAAAAGGAGAAAATAAAAGATGAGAAGGTAAAAGAAGAGAAGGAAAGATGAGAAAGTAAAAAAGAAGAAAATAAAAGATGAGAAGGTAAAAGAAGAGAAGGTAAAAGAAGAGAAGGTAAAAGATGAGAAGGTAAATGAGGAGAAGGTAAAAGAGAGAAGGTAAAGATGAGAAGGTAAAAGAAGAGAAGGTAAAAGATGAGAAAGTAAATGAGGAGAAGGTAAAAGAGGAGAAAGTAAAAAAGGAGAAAATAAAAGATGAGAAGGTAAAAGAAGAGAAGGTAAAAGATGAGAAGGTAAATGAGGAGAAGGTAAAAGAGAGAAGGTAAAAGATGAGAAGGTAAAAGATGAGAAAGTAAAAAAGGAGAAATAAAAGATGAGAAGGTAAAAGATGAGAAAGTAAATGAGGAGAAGGTAAAAGAGGAGAAGTAAAAGATGAGAAGGTAAAAGAAAAGGTAAATGAGGAGAAGGTAAAAGATGAGAAGGTAAAGAGGAGAAAGTAAAAAAGGAGAAAATAAAAGATGAGAAGGTAAAAGAAGAGAAGGTAAAAGATGAGAAGGTAAATGAGGAGAAGGTAAAAGAGGAGAAAGTAAAAAAGGAGAAAATAAAAGATGAGAAGGTAAAAGAAAAGAAGGTAAAAGATGAGAAGGTAAATGAGGAGAATGTAAAAGAGGAGAAGGTAAAAGATGAGAAGGTAAAAGAAAAGGTAAATGAGGAGAAGGTAAAAGATGAGAAGGTAAAAGATGAGTAGGTAAAAGAGGAGAAAGTAAAAAAGGAGAAAATAAAAGATGAGAAGGTAAAAGAAGAGAAGGTAAAGATGAGAAGGTAAATGAGGAGAAGGTGAGAAGGTAAAAGAAGGTAAATGAGGAGAAGGTAAAAGATGAGAAGGTAAAAGAAGAGAAGGTAAAAGATGAGAAGGTAAAAGATGAGAAAGTAAAAAAGGAGAAAATAAAAGAGGAGAAGGTAAAAGAAGAGAAGGTAAAAGATGAGAAGGTAAATGAGGAGAAGGTAAAAGGAGAGAAGGTAAAAGAAGAGAAGGTAAAAGAAAAGGTAAACGAGGAGAAGGTAAAAGATGAGAAGGTAAAAGAGGAGAAAGTAAAAAAAGGGAAAAATAAAAGATGAGAAGGTAAAAAAGAGAAGGTAAAAGATGAAAGTAAAAGATGAGAAAGTAAAAGATGAGAAATTTGGAAGTAAAAAGTGATAGAATCGAAAAGAAAAAGAAGAGAAAGAAAACTGCAGGACATATCCAATTCATTTTTTAAAACTTATCTGTACAATTCTGGTGAGGTACAGGTTATATCGAAGAAAATAGACAAGGAAAGTCTAGTTCAAATTCTGGACAAAGCCATTTGCATTTCATTGTGTACTAATGCCCTCGGGAAATACCATAAATCTGTCCTTTCATCCCTCGGCTGAGTGGGATGGGATTCTCAGACAACCTAGGCACTTTTAACCTTGTAGGTTGGCAAACTGGTCTAGAAAAAACAGATGCTGATATCTACTGCATCCCTTATGTACAACAATCTAAAAAGACGCAGTAAAATCATTCATGCGTCCCAGTACTTTTCTTCTTCTTTTACCATTTCAAGCTAACTTTAAATATATTTCAACATTTTCTTGGAAATGAATTACACTGTATGAAGTACAAGGTAGGGGTTAGACGGCCTTAGTTGTTCACAAATAAAAAAAAACCCCTATAATTTATTAAGAAACTTTTGTTGGAACCCATCAAATTTCCCGGGGACTCATTCAAATCAATTACATGCATCCCAGGATGTACTAAATTAAAAAGCTATCAGTATCACTGGAAGAAGGAAACATTGATTTCAAAACCCAGAGGCAAGGGTCTAGCAACTGCACCTTATAATAGCCAAAGAAAAGAGAATAGAGAAAGAAAAGAAAAAAGTAGGAAGTGAAAAAGATATATATTTATATATATATATGGATCATTCAATAAGTATTTTTTAAAACAAAATACATTTTGTGTTCATTATTTTTATCCAAGAATATAAACACTGGAAATGGTTTCTAGTAAAAGTTAGTTTTACCTTGCAAAAAAATTGTTTTGAAGCAATTCAAACTGACATATGTTCTAGTCTTGAGGTTCTGTCATCAAATCATTCTGGCTAAGATTGCAAAAGACGTGTGAATTTACAAAAGAATGTGAGAACATTGTTTTAATTTTAAAAAAATAAATGTTTCTAAATGGGCTAAACACGGATTTACTCCGAGTACGTAAGTGGAATATTCAGTTCATGTCGTGGAAACGTACTGAATGGTTTGCATGCTCGTTTGCATATCAACCTCAGTGGGTCATTTAATGCCGATAAAGATTTGAAATAAATTAATTCTTAATGGATAAACAATGTTTTTTTATAAATACATTTTCTATTTAACCCATAGATGGAACCATAACAGGAACTACAACTATGGGTCAGAGAGGACCAGAGAGCAATGGAGATGAAGGTGTACTCGACATTCCCAAAACCTGCAAAACTGGAACCTCACCAACGGATGTGATGAGGTGATAGAGATACATGATTGGAGACATAGAAATAGTGATTGAAATATGTAGATAAAATGATACATCGAGAGTCAAAGGCAAGTATATACATATATATATATATATATATATATATATATACTTTGGTGCGGTACCAAGTTTCTTGGTACAAGGTGATTCTAGGCGGGTCCTAATTCTCTACCAGTAGTTTGTTTTAGAGTTCAGGTTCCGTATGAGAGCTCAATGTTTAATTATTGTAAACAGAGCAAAGTCATTTGGAATAAAAGGCCTTAAATACCATGGGTATCGTGGTTATGGACCATTTCCACTCGCGAGTATGCCAACGAGCTTCTTCAGACCACTGATATCTTTTATTTAGACAGGCATATGGCCAAACTCATCTATATTCATACAGTTCCTCTCCCTCATTCAGGGGTGATCATATTGCATTTTTTCTTTTCAAGTGTATTTTTTATTCGTGGAAAATTTTTTTTCCTTAATCTTTTGCATGGTTGGCGGTGATTTTATGTGTCTGCCTAGTCTGTTGGTAAATTCCTAAGTTGGGTTTGACTGACCCACAGAATTCTACTTCGATTTATGACCTTGATGCCCTTTCAAATATATATATAAGGGTCATTTAATAAATGCTTTTTTTAAACAAAATAATTTTGTGTTCATTATTTTTATCCATGAATATAAACACTGAAATTGGTTTATAGTAAAAGTTAGTTTTACCTTGCAAAAAAAATTGTTTTGAAGCAATTCAAACTGGCATATGTTGTAGTCTTGATCCGAGTTCTGTCATCAAATCTTTTTAAGATTGCAAAACACGTTAAATTTACAATTTGCGGAGAAAATTGTTTTGATAAAAAAAAAAAAGAACTGTTTCTGAATGGGCTAAACACGGATTTACTCCGAGCACCGTGAGTGGAGAATTCAGTTCATGGATTTGAAACGTACTGAATACCCGTCCCTAATATCTTTTAATGTCCGGGTCCCTACAGTCAGTAGAGAAGGTCACACCGACAGTCCTCCAGAACATGGAAATACACATTTCTTTTAAGAAGGTGCAAACAAATGTAAACAGAGGTTCTTATTACCAATATTTTGAAATATTTCATACTTTTAACAGCTTTATTCTCTATTAAGAATTTTCTGATTCCTTTTTATCTATTTATTTGCCTTCTGTTATAATTTTTAAAAGAAATATTTAATCGAATTTCACCCACGTGGATACATCACGTAACACTGAACTTACGTTTTACTTTCCTCTCTAACCAGAAGAAGATGGAATAAGAACGGATCTGCATATTAATGCTAGGCTGCTTGCTTGTCCATTCCATTTCTCTTTTCAGCTAAATGTTATCCATTTCACATCGATCTTTACAACTATTTAGTTAAATGTTCAGATCTATCTATCTATTTATGGCCGAAGAAGATATCAAAAGATCTGAAACACGTGTCGCAAATGTAAAATAATAAGGAAAAAAAAAAAACAATCCATTTTGCGGACTTTTTTTATGAAATATTTAATTTTCTCCCGTTGGGCCCATAAAAACACTTATATATTAAATCTCTCTCTCTGTCTCTCTCTGTCTCTGTATCTCTCTCTCTCTCTATATATATATATAATCTCTCTCTCCCTCTCTATCTATCTATCTATCTATCTATCTCTCTCTCTCTCTCTCTATCTATCTCTCTCTCTCTCTCTCTCTCTCTCTATATATATATATATATATATATATATATATCAAATCTCTCTCTCTCTCTCTCTCTCTCTGTATATATATATATATATATATATATATATATATATATATATATATATATATATATATATATATATATAAATGAAGCTGATCCTCTGTTTGATCACATCCCTACTTCTCCACAGTCAACGTTTCTCTCACTAGCAATGCTCCGCTTTCGAATGAGAGCTTGTATTCCTGTCCCATAAAATTCTGTTGACTGTTCTTTGATTCACTTCTTCACTACAGATTTCACTTCCCCGTCACTGGAATAATGTTTGCCTCTCAAACCCTCTTCCCTGGGGCCGAATTGAAGTTCATATCTATCTATCAATCTCAGTCTGTTCAATTATATCTATCTACAATTTTAATTGTTTTATGGTTATAATATATATATATACATATATTAATTCATTTATTATTTCTTTATGAGGGAATCCGTCAACTTTCAAAATATATCTATTTACGCAACCTTTTTCTCGTTTATGTCACTTCCCCCTCTCTCTATCTCATATATACGCACGTGTTGGGATTTTAGTCTTTGTGTGCGCTTTTACGCCTATATATATATTATCAAAACATAATGTATATCTATATCTATAAAAGGAAGTTTGGTATGTACGTGTCGACGAATAACTCCGAAACGGGAGATAACTCAGATTTGAAATCTTGCATACACATTAATATCCTTCTAACTAAGAAACCCGCTAAATTGGGGTATTTACTTTTACTGATTAAGGGATATAATTAATTAAACCAAAATCAATCGATTGCACTGCCTGCTTTCTGTTATAGTTATACCACCAGTTTAGTTTGATTTTAGTGAACAAAATTGCAGTCTAAGCCATTCAGCTCGGAATCTTTCGTCTATATATTATCCAATCTTTATATATCGTCCGGTTATGGACCGGGTACTTTTGCTAGTATTTTATAATAGAAGGGAGAGCAAAGGCGAAAAAAAACGAGTAGTTAGCTAACTAGTTTCGACCCTCGCGCAACAGAGCTAAATATCGAGGATAATAGATTAAAACAAGTAAATGGGACAAGTAAGAAAAAGAAAAGAAAAAAAAAAGAAATGAACAACATCTTTTCTTTTCACCTAAAATGGGAGGAAAATGAGTGAACGGATTGATAATATTCAAATCAAGTAAGCCCTCTCTTTGTTTACAAAGAACAGGCTTACTGGTCAGAATATATAACGTCTCTAAAACTTTAAGCTGATAAAATGAGTGCGACTTGCTCTCAACAGAAACCAGTCAACATTAAATGATTTGGCGCAGCTACGGTTATTTATAAGATGTTCGCCTATGGAGGAACCATAAGTATTCCTCAGTATATCATTAGGACCGATTGTCCCATTTCTAATTTTAGTAGGGACATGTTGTTTGATTTGAGCATCCAATCGCTCGTTTGTTCTTCCTATGTATTGCAAACCGTCATTTTAAAGCTCTAATAAAATGTTGTACACCTAAAAAAATGTACATAATATATATATATATATATATAATATATATATATATATATATATATATAAACAACTTTTTCAGCCGACAGTATATTTGGGAGAATATGTGCTTTTTAATTTTAGTCAGACCTAATTTTTGAAAGTTAATTCATTTATGTTTAATTAGGCGGGATTTAAACTACTTAAATGTGAGGCTAAACAAATCGAGAAAAATCAAAATATATATTCAGAGATTGATTTTTCTCGATTTGTTTAGCCTCACATTTAAGTAGTTTAAATCCCGCCTAATTAAACATAAATGAAATTAACTTTCAAATATTAGGTCTGACTAAAATTAAAAAGCACATATTCTCCCAAATAATAATATATATATATATTGGTTAGGAGGTTGATTTAGAAGGCTATCACAATCAGGTGTAAAGAAAAAAAAATAATACAGTAACAATGATGTTGTGTGTTAACCTGTATTTAATTCTTGAATTTTCGAGATAAAGTCTCTTTTTCAAAAGATCACTGGAACTGAAGCAGTCTAGTTATGGCATTTCTTTTTAAATGAATTTTTTTTTGAAAATGATGGTATTTTTATATAACTGGATTCTCGTGTTGTATGTTTACGTGAATGTGTTTTTTTTTACTTGCGCGTATGTTGTCATGCGTGTGTCCATGAATACTCCTTACCAATATATACACAATGCGTCAAGAAAATTATAAAACTCTCTTATATGTATATATCGGTTCTTTCTCCTCTATCTTTCTTTGTGTCAGTCTGTTTTTCTGAAACAGTTTTTGCATATCCTTCTTACATTGTTTTTTACATTAACGGCATATAGTCCCACTTATGTCTTTACGTAAATCCCTATACATAAAGATACAACTAAATACATAAGTCTCTTTATAATTATTTCTTTATATAATTGAAAATCTTTTGTGAAAGCACATTTAATTAAATAAAAGAACAAAAAAACAAGACCTTTGACATTTGACGGTCAGACTCGCAATGTCTGTAATCAAAGCGCTGACCTCTTAACAGGTGTAGACGGTTACTTCACCTTTCCTCTCAATCCGTTTTAAGTTGAACATCAGTGAGGTGCGCCGATACAGTTTTCTTTTCTGCATTTATTTTATTTTTTATTGTAGGGCGTTTGATCATTTAAAAAACAGTCTGGTGCTTTAGCGTCCTCTGTAAAAATAGATCGCTTTGCGCATGTCACCAGACAGGGGAAAGAAATGAAGAAAATAAAATGAAGGCACCCGGGAAAAACGGACAGACAAGTAAAAATGATTAAAACAAAGTAAATACTTTTTTTTTTCGTTGAAGATCAAGCGGAGAGCAGCTACTGACGGTTGGAATACGAAACTAAAATAAAAAAAAACAACAAAAGGAAAAGAAATGAACGGAAAAATTGAATCATTAAAAAAGATCAAGTACCCATCTAAAAATTCTACAAAAGAAAAGTAAGATGAAACGAAATTGTATGATAAAATAAATGTAGACAAGTAAATAGAACAAGTAAACTAATTTTACGAGACAGAAAAAAGATACAAAGAAATATAAACATTCTAAACGAAAAAGGAAGTTCTAAAAAATAGTGAAAAAAAAGGAAGGCAGACATAGAAAAGAAAAAAGCAAGACAATGGAAAAGGGAAATAACTCTTTTCTAAGTTTTCTTTAAAGAAAAAGCAGATTAGTAAGACAATTTTGACTCAGGTCGAAACCAACTGTTATCGTAAAATAAAGAAACTGCACAGCAAAATAAATAAATATAAAAATAGATAATAAAATAAATGATAAAATAAATAAATAATGAAATAAAATAAATAAAATTAATAATAAAATAAATTATAAAATTAATAAAATAAATAAAATAAATAAATTAAACAAATAAAAAATGTAATAAATGAATAAAACATAGGAATAAATGAATGAATGAATGAATGAACAAAGAACAGATAATAAATGAAATAAAATAATATGAATGAAATCTGTAACGGAAAATTAAACTAAACTGAAAAAACGAGGGTCATTCAATAAATAAGTAACATTTCCTTTTCGAAGATTATTTTTTTTTAGAATTCCTCTCCTTAAATGTATACAGTATTGTTTTTTAAACACTGGTTTAATCTAAGAAAAACTGTTTTAAGCCTATGGTAAATTGAACGGAATACTCCAGATTGGAACAGAGGTCAATCCTCTTTTTTTTTGTGAGCTGAAAAGTGCAAAACATGTGAAATTGATAGAATGATGCGCGATGTGAACGGAAAAGATTATCTTAATCTAAAAATTGATTTTAATCTCAGAAAAATATTTGTTTGGAGGCTATTCAAAATGGCAGCAAATTAGTGTGCTCCAGGCTTGAATAGATATGGATGTCCTGAGGAGGGCGTGCAAAAACAAATCAAAGGCCCAGTGTGTTGTCTGTGTACTGTCATTGGAACAGAGGTTAATCCTCATTTTTTTTTGTTAGCTGAAAAGTGCAAAACATATGAAATTGATAGAACGATGAAAAATACAAAATTAAACCCTCTTTGCGGACCTTAATATTTTCTTTTCTTCCGTTGTACTCATAAAAAAGCTTTATATACGCCCTATCGACTGAAACAGTACAATACACCGACTGCACCTCTACGGAAGCGTAAATTCCCCAATGAGACGACCTGTTGACCTGAGTAGCGAGCTGTGATGTTTAAGGACGAGGTTTCCCCACCCCCGATCAATCGTCTGATCATTTCAAGCACTATACGATTTTTCCCACTATATAGCCCTTATGGTAATCTTCCATCTTTATCATATGTGCTTGATACTAAAGTAAAGTAATTATTAAAAAAATATTTTTTAGAATCTAATAATATGACATTTTAAACTTAAAATTTTTCTGCTGATATTTTAAATAAATTTTATATATCAAATTATCATAGCAGAAATACTTCAAGTTTTTAAATAAAATAACTAATGCATTAAAAAACTCATTAATTGATAAATCAATACTGAAAATGTCATTAAAATTGGATAATTCCCTGAGTTTTTGGTAAATTATTTTGCAATCACGAATGTTACAATTAATTTTGTAAACAAGCCATTTTTAAACAGCGTCTCAGGCCGAACGCAATCAAAATTGACCTGTGGTTGAAGGTCTTAGTGTTTTAGGTATGACGTTAAACTGCATCTTGTGGTGAAGATCTAATTAACAAACACTGCGTAATGTGGATGACCCTTATTTGCCATTATTCTCAGGTCCATATATATATATATATATATTCATATTAACATACACAAACATATACATCTGTATTTGTATACATTGACTCACATGTTTTTGTATGTATACACACTCATATACACACACACATATATATACTGGTATACCTATGTATAATTATATATACATATGATCAAATTATAAATGCATATGCTCCCACTATTGATATGTAAATGCAATAGACACTCTCATATAAGTACTTATAAGAATTCACTAAGCTCAAGTTAGTTTTGGCACAAGGCTGAAAATATTGTGTACCCAATGAGGATTGAGCACACTACTCAGTAATAATGGTAAGCTTCAGAAGATCATTAGTCATTGCTCTACTCAGGTGGTTTAAATTACAATCAAATCACACTGAAAGCATCAGTTCCCAATTGATCCCCAAAGTTAAGTGATGAGCCTGTTCAATACTTAATTGGGTGACCATTTAAGCCCTTGAATGTAGTGTAAGCAACCCGAGTCCTTATTTATTGAAATGCCTCGGAATGGTTGGATAGGCCAGGATCCCATTTATAGGTAAATAGATAAAAGTTTTAAGAAAATATTTTAAAAATTTTAATTTGAAAAAAAAAATTGAATACTGAAAAAGAATGAATAAAACAAAACTTCTTCGGTATAGAAAAAAAAGCAAGGGTTGACATGCCGTAAAAATCCAACCAATCAAATACAAATATTTTCCATAAACGTAGCAAGATGAAAAATATCATTCATAGAAACAAGATTTGTAGAATATAGGTTAAAATATTCGCTACAATGACAAATAAATTGAGATTTTTTTTTGTCTGTATTGATTGAAAGACAAACGCTATGTTCTCAATCTTTAACAATCTTCTCTTCATTACTCGATGGTAAAAGCCGAATTGGCACTAACTCTTCTCCCTTATTGTTCTCTTCCTTTCTTATTTCTTTTGTTTTGGATAAGAAATGGTTTTTGAAATAGTCTGATAACATTATCAAGATTTTGACGAAGGCAAAATGGAAACTTGGAGCCTTGTCTTCGAAGGCATTTTGCTAGATAATTGCTACCAACGTAACGTTCGTTAGGAATGATTGCAGTTCCTGTAAAACCAATTATTACCCCCCCCCCCGATTTAAAAAAAAAGATTCAGACGAATATAGCTGATACCAATGGAGGCAGCAACGATTATAACATTGTCAGTAACTTTGAAAGTCATTAACTCACCAGGATTTGTTCGGATAATTTAATTTATTCTTTTCAGTGTCCTGGGTTCAGCACTAAACGTAATCTGATGGTGAGGCTACTGTTCTGAAAATCTGAGGAGTGTGAAGTATCCCATTGCCGTTAAATACATGCACTCTCTGACCTGGAATGGTAGTAGCTATTAGAATTACATCTTTAGGTTAACTAAGTAAAGTAATATTGGCAGAATTACCTATTTTGAGTATCAGCCACAGGGCTAGGGAGTCTATCCCCTTTTCAGTAGTCCTAGACCAGGGTGATTGCTTTTATAACTGAAATGAAGCATCACACCTACCATCAGGATTTGTTCGGATAATTTGATTTATCCTTCTCGGTGCCCTTGGTACGGTACTAAATAACATCTGTTGGTGAGGCTAGACTTCTGAGGAGTGTGGAGAACCCCATTACCATTATATACAGACCCACTCTGACCCGGAGTGGTATTAGCTGTTAGAATGCCATCTTTAGGTCAAATAAATAAATCGGGGTAAAATAAGTAAATCGGAATGGCCTATTGTCGATACCAGCTGGACACCGACGGAGTCTATCCCATCTTCACTAGCGCGGGACTGGGTAGGTTGAATTTTTGTCGTCTTAGATCGGGTGCCACACCAACCATCAGTTCCCCACTTCACGGGCCCAAGCTGTGATCCGCCTACGCAGAGTTGGCCTCAGTCAGTTGGATATCCGCCAACGAACCACAAGGTTTTGGGTACGTACGATACCGGCCCATGGCCAAATTGAGTCAAATATATCTATTTAAAGGTTATCATTATTTGATACTTGATACCATATCTATGTCAATTATCCGAATTAATGATAGTTTGTCGATTGGATTAGAAATCTCATTGGTAGGATAAAGCGAGAATTATTCACATCTGTAAC
>CM042155.1:9198096-9208096 GCA_023376005.1 Doryteuthis pealeii
AAATGTACATACAGAGATTGATTTTTCTCGATTTGTTTAGCATTACATTTGAATAGGTATTCCCGCCTGATTCAGTAATTATTAATTTATTAATTTTCAAAAATTAGGTATGACTTCAATCAAGCACATATTCTCCCAATAATATATATATATATATATATATATATATATATATATATATATAAGCGTGTTGGTAGATCCGTGCGGAGAGAAAAACCCATCAGAGAGTTTGATTGTAAAATATACTACCAAACATCAACCAGGAAGAAAAAAAATTTTGAAAAAAGAAAGGACCAAGATATTCGTACCAACAAAAATTATCTATTGGTACAGTATTTGGCCAAAAGAAAAAACAATTTATATGTATATATATGTATATAAGATATATATATATTCATATAACCGCTAGGAGAAGCTAATATGTAAAAAGTGCTCGATACCTAAGTAGAGCCAAGTAATAAAGATAATCTAATGAGTCAGACGAACCTACTATTAGTTTCGCATAAAGCTCTTCAGGGCTAAAATCTGACTCAGATTTTTAAAATCTGAGTCAGATTTTAGCCCTGAAGATATGCGAAACTAATAGTAGGTTCGTCTGACTCATTAGATTATCTATATATATATATATATATATATATATATATATATATTATATATCAATAAAAAAGCCTACAAATTCTGGAGATTTGTATAAGAATCAACAATGTCAATAAAATAGCATTTATTACGGACAATATTATACTAAACATTTTCAATGACCAACACGCTAGTCTTAGCAACTCTCAAAAATGTTATAGTCGCCTAATTTGAAAGATGAATAAATAAATGAATAAATTCAAATGAGAAAGAAAAACTAACACTCTACAACCTAAGGCACCTGGTGACGACTGGCAAAATGATCGAAAGGGCTTGTGTAAAAAGTATAGGGCAGTTTCTCTACCAATTCTATCCCAATTTACGAAAACAAAAAACAAAGAAACAAAAAAACAAAAACCAACTAAAAGACCAGAAAGAATACAGATAGAGAAGAAATATTCGGTGGTCTTAAATAATACAAGCTTAAACTTATATATAAACACATGAAATGAATCACAATACATTGAGGGTGCTCTTTGCTTATTAGTAGAAGCAAAACTCTGAATTTAAACCTGTTAAACTACACTTCAAAACTGACATTGTGTCACATCCTGCTCGTGCATAGGGGATGGGTAGATACATTTTAGATTAAAGAAAATTAATTTTCTCATTTATCTCTCGGATTAAAGCAATGGTGAAGGCTGAAGAAAAGATCGGTCGAAATGTTGTTTCAACAATACGAAGACGAACTTCAAATTTTCAAACAATTTTGTGACTAATGATTTCTCAATATTATCGTCGTTGCCGTGAACATCATTAGCATGAACTCTCTTTGTTGATCTGTGAGAGAATGTTTAATGATTTTACAGGAACGACAATAATCACTAACGAATCTTGCGTTGTTGGCAATTATCTAGCAAAACCTGAGATTTCAAATTCGCATTTTTCTTTTCGTAGAAACTTTCGTAATTTCATCAGATAGACCATTTCACAAATCGCTTGTCACAGACGAATGAAATGAGAAAGAAAAATAAATAAAAAATAAACAAGATTTGTCTGTGCCAATTCTGTAGTTACAAGTTTATAATGGATAGAAAATTGTTACTGATTGAGAATATTGCGTGTATCATTCAGATATTGCCCACATACATTGCACACACATACACTGTTGGATTATTTTGGTGATATAATTATTTACTAAGCTTAGATTAGATATAGCAAAAGGTCAGAAGTATGGGGCACCCAATGAGAATCGAACTCACTAACAATGGTCTGCAAATCTAGCATGCTAACCATTACACCACGTGAGGTTCCCTTATTTTGGTGATATAGTTATTTACTAAGCTTTGTTCAGATATGGCAAAAGGCCAGAAGTATGGGGCGCCCAATGAGATTCGAACTCACTAACAAGGATTTGCGAATCTAGCTTGCTAATCATTACACCACGCGAGGTGCCCTTATTTTGGTGATATAAGGTGTGCTGCAATACACTACTTAAATTTATAGACTAAGCGAGGTCACGTGGTTTAAACCTCAGTCAATCAACAGCCCGGATACGTGGTTGGTTAACTACTTAATCGGCTGATATTGACAGACGTCCATTTGCATTCATTGACGAACGACCTGCCAGACGGAGGAGCACCAAGGAACAACCAAAGGATCATACCCAATATTAAGGGACACTAAGGAAGAACACAATGATTCTACACTAAGGATCGCACTCTGCTTAACGCCAAGGATCCCCGCTAGACAGCGCTCTTACTTGAAGTCCAAAGATGGCCACAAAAATTGTAACAGAGGCGCCCGTATGTAATGGTTATCGTCATAGGAAAACACGGCAACTAGTTCAAATTCTGGACAAGGTCCGGTAGCATTTCATATAGTGCTAATACATTTGGGAGAAGTAAGAATCTTACAATTCTCCCTCCAGTTGAGAGAAAATAGTAGGCCAGTGTAGGGCTCTTTAATTTTGGTATGGTAACCAGTCTAGGAAAAGGAAACCTTTGAATTCAAACCTGTTAAACTATGCAGAAAATTGTCAGAAAAATGGAAGCTTTTACTAACCTGCAGTCTTCGGAAAGGCGAAAAACTTCAAAGACAGTTTTAACTGCTATTTGAAGTGTATACATCTCTGCACTCACTTCATAAAAAAAATGAAATACAGAGATGCACAACACTTCTCAGCATAAAGCCGGAAGTTGTATTTGGGGATGGGTTACAAAACTGGTCATACATGGTTCTAGCTAGCTTGGTACATTCGCCGACCGATCCATTCAAAATAAACATTCTTTTCCTGCGTAGCCTAATTCCGCCAAAAAACATAATTCTCTCTATAGTTTTATCCTACTTGAAATTCCCCCATTTTCAAATGAATTGATGATTTGGTGTTGCATAGCGCCTTCTTCACTGGCACTAAATCTTATTATAATGGAAATTGTGTGTTTGTTTGTCTGTAACCGAAACTATATCACTACTCAAGTCACTATCCATTTTGTTATTATACACACATTATCCATGAATCATTTTTATTTAAGCCTCAATTATTAATAAAATAGTTTTTATTATTAATACTGCTGGTCATATATTCATACTAATAAAATGCAATTGTATTTATATGTACAACAAATAGCGGTTTACAGTGTGAACGACAAGCTAATTTGCATATTGATATTTGAAATTTGATTTTAATAAATATGTGCTTGGTATTGTTGATTTCTAATAATTTGGTTTTATCTTAATGAATATGAGCAAAAATCTTGGAGATAAATCTTAAAAGAAATCAATTAACAAAAAGAAATAACTCTAATTTTATTCTTTACTTCCTAATTTAACTAAATAGTTAAATTAGAAAAGTTTAGCAAGGAAAGAGGGGGGTGATGGAAGAGGAAGCTTCAGCTGTTATATTTTTCGATTATACCCATCTCTGTTTCAAATCATTTTATCTGCATTCTTATTTAGTTTCTTTAGAATTTCTAATTTGATATAATATTTTATGACATTAATACTTGCACCCGGAGGGTGCATATATTTGCTAGTAATTATAATGTTGCATACCTCTTCTTCTTCACTTACTTGGACATCTATTCTTCTGCTGGCCGTCTTGGTATGCTTCTGATCGTCTTTGGTATATCTTCATCTTCACTTGGTCTGGTCTAGCGTCTTGGATCTGCTATCTTCTAAGGTCTAGCATCTGGAATCGACTTGGGGATTTCGGTCTGGTTTTCTGTTAGGGATTTCTCTCTATCAGAAGCCCTGTGTCATTGTTAGTTTTTAGATAATAAACACAAGACTTCGATTTACTTTTGATCTTATTTTATTGTTAAATCCCCACCAGACATCTGCTAACTAACATATCGCGCGTGAGTTCCAGTTTAGACAGAGCATGAAATGGCCGACCGCTCTGCCTGACGTCCAACTGCAAAACTAGGGACTCAAAAGGTCCCACGCGACTTCACATCTTTGGCGGGCTTCTGTAATTTTCTATGGAAGGACCCGGCCATGATATGAAAAGGGTCATCCCCTCAGAATTACAGGGGATTGACAATAATCTTATGCAACCACATAGATTATGTAACATTGATAAGCACGCCTAACATTTCGAATGAGTTTCGGAGATGGAGGAATAGGGGAGAAACAAACAAAAAAAACCCCAAGAAACTGAAAATATGCAACAAAATAAAATTGTGGGCCATTTTTGGTTGCCCCCTTTCCCTCAACTAGTATATTAGACTGTCTTCTGATCTTTTATGTCCAAAAGCAAGCCGGTCAATTCCTCAAGCCGGGAGTGGGTGTCCTTGGAGGGGGAATTTTAGAAAAAGTTGGGTTTGTCTGTAGATCGGATCGGTTGGGGCTACTAGATGATGCTGACTCTCCAGGAATAAAAAATAAAAATAAAACGCGTTGGCGTTTGAGATATATACAAAGGGGTCAGTAGTGAACAGACGCCAGAGAGACAGCGGACGGCAAAGAGAACGGAGTGACCGACGCAGTCACGCACCGCCGCGACCAATGGCGGTGAGACGTCACCAGCCCCCTCCACCTCACTAACGCATTGTCAACCCTTGGGCAGATTCCCATTGTCAAGCTCGCCGCCCACCACGTGCAGCCAAGAAGAAATAAAAAGTCAATCTCCTACTACATACAGCATCCCTTGTGATTTCATTAAGCGACCACTACATATATCGTCTAAGGGTTAGAGATGATACCCGAAGTATACCAGCAACGTATACGATTCAGCGTGAGTTAGAAGAAGCCGCTATATAACATATATAGAATTTGATGCCACTATATAACATATACGATTTAGTGCCGGTAAAGAAGGCGCTATGCAACAGAAACTTGGGTTTGGGGTCCTGGATATGTCCTACGTGAAAAAAAAACTGGGGTTAATGACCATTCAGCCGCCTAACTAAGAGAAACTATGGTGCATGTCGTTTTGAGGCTTTGTCTTTGAATGCCTTTGTTTTTCCCCCTCTTATTCTATAGACTTTTTGAAGACAGCTTTAACTGTGTTTATATTTGCTGTCGTTTTCGATTGGTTGAATGGGTAATAAATACCTCGTTACCTGCTAGTTTCGGTGTGTACAACCATCGTAGATTGGTAAGTAATCCGATTATTCCTGACTCTAATCTTATCAGACCTAAGTGGTTATTTACTTCATACTGCTAGTCTAGTCATGAGTCTAGTTTTTACCTACTTGCCTCTGTGGGGCGTTGATGATCACCTCTTGAATGGTGATTGCTTTTGCGCCACAAAATAGACCTTGTGTCACACGTGCGAGCGCAGGGGTTGATAAATACAAACATTCGTACACACGGACACACGTGCGCCCATGACTCAATTTGGTTAAATTATTTTCGTTTGAATTGTTCGTTTATAAAGATGCATTATACATTAATTTATTTTAGAGAAGAATATGAATATATACACAGGTTTTAACTTATTATTAACCAACTTATATTCCAGCCTGATGGAGGCGCATGGTCTAATGGTTAGAGTCGTAGGAAATAGATTCGTCGACTCGAGTTCAATTCCTGGACGAAGCTGTTTGCAGTTCACATTGCGCTAATACCTTTGGGAAAGGTATGAATCCAATTCTCCCTCCAGCTATGGGCAAATAGCAGGACAGACTAGGCTCTTTAACCATGGCTAGGTAACCAGTCTAGGAGAGGGAAAAAGAAACTGATCTTGTGTCACATCCTGCTCGAGTTGGTAAATATATATATTCCAGCCCTCGGGAGGCTCAGTAATAAGTAAAAACAGCTTTTCTTTCAGGCGATTACTTTTGTAGCAAGTTCGAACTTCAGCTTGCTGAACTTGTTACCTAGATTGGTACTAATCTTCGTTTGGTTTGTTTTACGGCATATCAACTTCAGTGGGTCATTTAATGCTGACAAAATTGTGAAATAAAATTCATTCTTAGCTTTTGTATGCTTGTCATACCTGCTCATCGTACTGTCATAGAAGAAGCGTTGAACCTTTACATCGTTGCAAACTCCAAGAACCACTCGAATTTTAATGGCCTATGGCTCTACCCTAAATAAAAGTATCATAAACGCAAAAATATAAGAATAAACAATGACTCAAACTAATAACAAATTTAGACCGGTACGGCAAAATCTTTCGTTAATTGTTGTAGACGGCATGAGGATGCCATGGATTGTTAAATACGAGAACATTTCAGTTGAAATAAATTTATAACCGTTAACATGACCGATATTTAAGCCTTTACTTTATCAATCATATATATATATATATATATATATATATATATATATATATATATATATATATATTAGTAAAAATGTTCGTACTATATATATTGTGCAAAACAGTACATGTAAAGAATAGAGCAAAATCCATCAATTTCACGAAGATCTTTTGCGATAAATCCTTAAAAGAAATAATTGTTTCAAAACGATGTAAGAATACAGGATTGAACGATGATTAGAAGAACTGATTGCAGAGTTTAGGAATGAAGAATTATTGATTACTTTTCTAAAGAATGAGATGGTGGAAGATAAACGTTTGGGATTTGAAAATTGAGGATTTCGATTAGACCTACAAATGTAACATGTCAACGCGTTTCGAACATCCTTAAAATATAAAGTAATGTCGAAAGTTTTTAGACACTGTTGACGATTATTTGTATCCTTCAAACAAGAAGGGAGCGCACGGAAGCGATAGCGCAATTTGTTTCAATCGAAAATAATTAAAAGCTGAAAAGAAAGAAAGACAGAAAGAAACAGAGAATCAAATCAAGATTTTATATACTTTTTACATGTTGAACTATTTCACAATAGCTCTGAAGTAAAGATATCAAACGTTGTGATAATTAAATTATTGTACTGTGGTTAATGCACAGGTCCTGCTAGTATTACATAGAGTGTGCAATGAAGGGCAGTACGCTTTGCCGTGTTCAAAAACATTACACGAGTATATATATATATATATATATATATAAATGTTGTTCTGGTTCCAACGGGAGAAAATTTAATATTTTATAAAAAAGAAGAAGGTCCGCAAAATGTTTTATGTTCTCAGAAAAGTTTTTTAATTCTTTTTATCTTACATACGCGACACGTGTTTCTGATCTGTTGTCTTCTTCAGGCATTGAGTTATTAATTTGGCAGAATATGTCCGATATTTGATAGGTTGTGTGTGTTTCTGCAATTTTTCTATTATATATATTATATATGTGTGTGTGTGTGCGTATGTATGTAATTACCAACCGCACAAGCAGGATACCATGCAGTCAATTTCTTAAGCAGAGTTTAACAGGTTTGAATTCAGAGTTATCCTTTTCTTAGACTGGTTGCTTAACCAACGTTAAAGAGCCCAAGATGTCCTACTATTTACCCATAGATGAAAGTAGAATAGTTGGATTCATACCTTTCCCAAGGGTATTGGTACAATGTGAAATGCAAATAGCCTCGTTCAAAATTTGAACTAGTCTCGTCGTTTCCATTTCCTACGACGGTAACCATTACACAATGCTCCTCCACAATATCCACGTTATACCGTCTATATGTTAGCTTTCTCTATTCTGACTCGGAGTGGTGGTACCTGTTAATGTCTCATCTGTGAATCAAACAGAAATAATGTGTTTATAAAGAAAATTGAGTACCTATCAAGAATTAATTTATTTCAAAATTTTGTCTGCATTAAATGACCCACCGAGGTTGATATGCCGTAAAACAAAACAAATCTATTAAACTTCGCAGATATTGAACACTATTTATGTAGACTAGCTAATATATGCACACTCCGACTGCAAGTATCTAAGTTTTAAGGTAATAAATATAATATTGAATTAGAAAGGCTAATCGAACTAAATAAGAATGCCGATAAAAAAATCTGAATTAGAGGTGGAGGTATAATAAAATAAATAGTACAAGTGAAACTTACTCTCCCATCAGTCCCGTCTTTCATTGCTAAATTTTCCTAATTTAACTATTTAGTTAAAATAAGAAGTTAAGAATAAAATTACGGCTATTTCTTCTTGTTAATGGATTTCTTTTAAGATTTATCCCCGACATTTTTGCTCATATTCATTAAGATAAAACCAAACAATTAGAAATCAATAATTCCAAGCACATATTTAATAAAATCATTCTTTTAATATTCAATAAAATCAATTTTTTTAATATCAATATGCAGATTAGCCTCCCCGTTCACACTGTAAACCGATATTTTGTTGTATCTATAAATACAATTACGTGTTATTAGTATGTAGATAAGGCCAACAGTATTAATAATTTATTTTTTTAAATTAATAATTGAGGTTTAAATAAAAATAAATTCATGGAGAATGCGACGTAAATAACTTGAGTAGTAATATAGTTTTGGTTAAAGACAGAAAAACACAATCTCCATTATAAGAAGAGATATATCAATCTTTAAACACAGTTAAGATAGAGATACACCTGTGCGTGACACAATAACTAATGAGGTGGAACCATGATGGTGGTTTGAGTCATTAGTTAGGGAAAAGTTTGAAGGATGATGTCAGAGAGGACGCGTGGCATTGTTTTTTGATTGGCAGGGGAGTGGCGTGGGGAAGGAAAGAAAGGGAGATTGAGAGGTGATAATTTGGAGAGATTGAGTCTGAGATTGGTGGCTGAAGACGGGCTAAGACCTGTTTCCCCGTGCGGTGATCATGGATTAAAATAACATAAAAACTACTTGATCAAGTACCCCCCAAAAGATGACTTTGAAATTCATTTCAATTTAAACAAATCAGCCCTTAGTCAGAAGAAGCCCTTGGAAGAACTCAACTCCTTTAGTTAGAAGTCAACCCAACTAGACAACAAGATGGCGACCGAAGGACATTGTAGGAGGATCAGCAAGAAAGCAATTAAGATCTCCTCTCTAATCTCTCTCTCTCTCTCCCTGACCTCATACGTTCACCACCACCTCCACGTCCAAAGCCACCGCCGCCTCCACGCCCAAAGCCACCACCACGGCCTCTACCGCCACCACCACGGCCAAAGCCACCGCCACGACCTGCAGAGAAAGAATTTTTTTTTTAATGCTCGTTAAGTGTGTGTGGGGAGGAAAGGAAAATAACACTGAAAATTTTTAGTAAAACAATAAAAAAAATGTTGCTACAAGATTGAAGACAAGAATGGACTTGAATTTTAAAGATAAGGTAAAAGTTTTCTAAATAGCAAAAATATATGCCCGGATACTACGTATGTGAACCTTATAGTTTCACAGTGTGCACGTAGGTAATTTTTCACGGGTTCATTTCGAATGTCTTTGTGTTCATGTCATTATCTTTTTCGTTGTCCTCAGTTGCATGTGACGCTATGTGAGTTACGGGTTAACGCGTTATGAGAGAACTAAACGACTCGGGGCAAGTGGAGTCAGAAGAAGCCCTTGGAAGAACTCAACTCCTTTAGTTAGAAGTCAACCCAACTAGACAACAAGATGGCGACCGAAGGACATTGTAGGAGGATCAGCAAGAAAGCAATTAAGATCTCCTCTCTAATCTCTCTCTAATATATCTCTCTGGGCCACCGTAACTTTGACACGTTTGTACCAGTTTCCTTTCGAGCGGTTCTGATATGGGGCAGCGATTTACTATAAACTTATACACGGCATGAGCACCCCTGAAAACTCAAAATATAAAGAACATTTAATAATTTTTTTAAAAACCTGATAGATTGGTGTGTAATCGATAATCCATTCAAGGAAAATAATAAATGAATAAATAAATAAATTTTGTAGTGGTTCTGATATGGGGGATCGATTTATGATAAACTTATACGGGGAACTGAGCACCGCGAAAAATAAATAACTTTTTTGAATTTTTTTTTTTGCAATCTGATAGATTGGTGTGTAATTGATAATAATCCATTAAAAGAAGAAAAAAAATTAAAAACAAAAGTTTTAGATGGTTTAGGGGTTCCAGATGCTCAG
>CM042155.1:9213096-9218096 GCA_023376005.1 Doryteuthis pealeii
ATATTTTTCAGTAACGTCACTACCGTTAAAAATCTTTTGACGAAAATTATCATAGAAATATATATATTCTTTCCATTTATCTTTCAACATAATTTTGGATTCGCTTCCACTTTCTCTCTCTCTCTCTCTCTCTCTCTCTCTCTCTCTCACACACACACACACACACACACACACACATTTATATATAATCCAAAAGTCCAGAGAAGAACATCTTCCTTACTACACAAGAGTTTATTTAAAAAACCTGTCGCAGTTTGAGAGCTCAATGTGCTCTTATGTTTCACAGAGCAAATATATGTAAGAATAGACTTAGAGATTTAGTATTATTTATATTATTTATGCTAAATTTCTAAGTCTTCATTATTATATCATTTATGCTAAATCTCTAAGACTTTTGTTATTTCTTTACTTATATATATATATATAATATATATATAATATTAATTATATATATATATATATATATAGTTTATTTGCATGAAGAAGATATCAGAATATTTATTAATGCCAAGAAGACAGATCTGAAACAAAGTAAAATAATAATAATAAACAATCTTTAAAAAAAACATAATGCATTTTACGGACCTTCTTTTTTATAAAATATTATTTTTTTCCCGTTAGACCCATAACAACACTTATATAATATATATATATATATATATATATATATGTATGTGTGTGTGTGTGTGTGTGTGTATATAGAAATATTTAAAGTTTTAAGCATGAGTGGATGCTTAATGTAAGTGTTTAAAAAGACTTACATTTACCATCCGCTCATGCTTAAAAAAAATCCCCAATATTTTTCTTCTTTATAACGAAAATATGCGAAGCATACGCGAAAACCTTAAAACTTATATATGATGTCAAAAAAGTATCGACATTTTTTGTACTTTTTGACACACCTGGTATTCTGAAAAAAAAAATAACGTTCCATTCATTCTTCATTTCTATCTTGGTAAATACAGCTTTAAACTTGGTACTTTTTTGACACACCTTGTATTCTGAAAAATCTAATGAATGGAACGTATAAGGTGTGTCAAGAAGTATAAAAGATCTCGATACGTTTTTGACACACATTATATGTATGTATATATGTATGAATGTGTATATATATATATATATATATATGTGTGTGTGTGTGTGTGTGTGTGTGTGTGTATGTATGTATATATAACGTTGAAAGGAAAGATATATTAAGGAAAGAAAATGTAGAATGGATAAAATTAATTTAATGAATTACAAACTCGTGTTTCGGCCAGGAGTTTGTTCATGTACACATTGTATTCTATTTATTATTATTTTAAATAAAATGATAATAATCGAAAATTATAAAATATTTAAGTATACAAGGAAAAACGACATTTTTCAGGGTAAATTTTTGATATTTGAAGTTAAAAAGGCAAAATAAAGACAATTTTGAAACATTGTCAGATTCATTTCCATTTTTAAACTTATATATACGTGTGTTTGTGCGTTGAAACGTAATAATACAAATTTGAAAATAAGAGTCGTGATGAGGATTTATTAATATTTCAATTTTTTTATAGACGTATAAAACGTTTCGATTATTAGATACATATTAAATATATATCTATAATTGAATATATATCAAATATGTATCTATACCAGGACATTCAAATATTGTCATTTGACTTTGATGTTTGTTTATCATTTAATAGAAAAAACGAAAACATTTAAACATTTGAATTTCCTCACATCAGAATTATGAAAAGAAAAACAAGCGTTCCTGTTTGAAAAGGAAATTTGAGTGGAACAGGGTTTATACAAAAAACTTTTTTTTTTAGTTAAAACAATGTACCTAATTTTAAATTGGAAAATTACGAATAAAATATGTGCAATAGAGAAATATGTATTGAGTAATCAATATTGTCGTTATATAGTAACCAAATGAGGGTTTCTTGAGTTTTTTTCCTTATTGGAAGTGTTCGGTATAGCTGGTGGTCTCAAGGTTCACATGAAACATACATAAACCTATGCATATATAAAGGGCAGGTGTGGGTATATGTATGTCCGGAGGAAACTTCAAAAATAAAACAATTAACGACAAAGTAAATATATATACACATTAGATATCACCAGGGCTTAGTTTTTGTGCAAACATATAGAGATTTAATTTATATTCGTGAACATAATTAAAGAAATAAGATTGAGATAACAACGGCATGGATTTTTTTCATTTAATATTCAGATAGTAGACATTAACATTTCTTTTCAGAGTAGCTGGATCAATGCAAAGTCTATATTTTTTTTTACTTAGGGATTTAAATGGATCAACCCACGAGGATTCAACTCACGATTCAATAATAAAGGATCTAACTTTAAAAAAAAACCTCTACCCAGGCGACGCCGGGTAGCCGCTGCTGTTGTTTGATATTGTACAAACGAAAATAGGAATTTCTGGTAAATTAAACAAAGAAAAGACGAAAAAAAATGACAAAGGACTTTTTTCCCGGTAAAAGCGAAAAGAAGTTAAAAAAACGGAAGAGAGGGTTTCCGGTCAAGGAAGCAGGGAAAGGATAAAGAAATATATAACAAAGGTCTGTTATTAGATCAAAAGATAAAGATGCGTAGGAGTGTCGTCAATACAAAAGCCAGAGGGACGAGTCGTCAGAGACAGTCAGACAGGAGACAGCGAACAGAGCACAAGCGACCGTCGACACGGTCGATCGCTGCCAGCGGGCAGTGAGGTTCGTCCACCCCTTTACCTCAACATGGCCAGACCATCCCAGCAGTAATAGTAATCATCGTCAACCCTTGGGGATTCCTATTGTCACGCCGCCCACCACGTACAGCCGAGAAGAGAAATAAAGTCAACTCCTACTAATGCCATGTATTGTAGATTTCATTAAACGACTACTAACATAAATCGCTTTCGGTACAGTGAAAAGCCCAGTACTAACGTACACGAATTTAGCGTCGTGAATTTGAAGCCGCTATGCAACACAAGTACATACATAAATGCTACTAAGAGAGAAATAAGATAAAAATAAAAATGGAATAAAAACCAACAAACAAAACAATCTCTGTGCAATAGTGTTGATAAGCACTGTATATCCAGTGCAGTTTCCGTGAAAATAAAAAGTCATTATCTTCGGCCTTCGTAGTTAAAAGGAACCTTAGTTATAGATCATCTCCAAATAGATATTATTTAAAGGAAATAGCAGTGGAATGCGCAGAACGTTTTTGTTCACACTTTAACACGATGCGCACCTAGAAATAAACCCTCTATAAGAAAATGTCACCGGTAAAAGCCGAGGAACATGGCGTAGATAAGTGTTAATTAGATTCCCATGTAATTATTTAAAGTGATATGTGGATAAAGTTGTACAAGGGAGAACCTTAAATCTAATAAATTCATGATTATTTTATTCTATTTTCATATTTTCTATTGATTGAAGGCTTTGAATAAAAGGTTACAATCCTCAGTAGTGAAAGAAGAGATATATGAATAAGGCGGGAAGCGGCCTTGTGCAAAAAGAAAAGTGTGAAAGTATCAGAATATATTTGGATGGAAGAAAGATGCTACTCTGTGGAATCATGCTATTAAAAAAAAAGCCTACTGCTATAATTTGCCTATACTATGTGCTCAGAACAAAAATCCGGCGATATTTCACACACGGTAATACAGATCCAGACTGCGCATATAATCTAGCGCTTCTGGCAAATACGCATACACAAGCCGTATCATAGCTGCATAATTTAGAGAACCCGGTAAGAGGCATTGTCCTCTATGGGAACTCGGTTAAAACTGAGTTTTTGTTTTAAACAATATGGAGGCATATTAAGAAAAAAGTAAAAAAACAAAAAAACAAAAAAACAAGGATAATCAGTAGTTAGAAGAGAAAAGTTATTGAAATCTTCGATCAAAAACCAATTAATCAAGATATGTATCTGCTTGTGTAATAGGTCCTACCGAAATATATATCCCGTCAATCAACCTAAAACAAACAGTATCAATAAAGTAGTGTACCACATATAAAGTAGTAAGGTTATTTTTCTTGCTGACTTGGCAGTTTCATCTATTTACTGTGGCAGTTTAGTCTAGGTAAATTGTCTTGCTAAATTGAAGACAATAAAGAAAGTTAAGACTGAGATTTAAGAGACAAAACCCACGAAACATTGTAAAACAAAAAATTCGGGTATAAAATGGAGAAAGACGGGCAGATCTACAGACAGAGTAGTAGTGATATAGGTGAGATGAGGGCTCTTACTTGTTAACATTCTTCTATTACTTCTAACATGAAGACATGCCACATCGACACCAACACATGGGAGGCTTATGCAGAAGACTGTACGACCTGGTGCCTCCTCGTCAAACAAGGAACGAAAGGGAGTGAGGGGGGAGGAGAGAGGCCGCCGCGGTGGAGTGAGCCATAAGGAAGGAGGGACAACAGCATCTCCGCGGGCATCACCGTTTGTTTGCAATGACTGCACCAGAGATTGCCATTCAAGAATTGGCCTGTTCAGCCACTCACGCAGTTGCAGATAAAAGAAAACAAGTAGTAGACGGAAGGATGCCAACCATTACTTCTAACTTAGCCGCCATCTTCTTCAGTCTTATTTCTCGGGCTGATCAGTGGGCTTTCTGTTGGGGGTTGATTTATAATTACATGTGCTGGGGCACGGTCTTGTTAAAATGGCACCGCTGCTGGTAATTTGAAGTTGACAAATTTGCACCCTAATCATCTCAGGTTGGAATTTCTCGCGTATCACCAGTCTAATCTTAAAGATATTCATTTGGTTAGAAAGAAAAGAAAATAATCTTTCTAAATATGTAATTTGTATGCAGTTTTATCAATTGATTTATTTTTTACAGCGAAGTAAATAACAATAATAAATGAAAACATTTAATTTAACGATTAATAATAACACAACTTTGTTTTTATTATTAATACTTTCATTTTAAATAAAATATATCCATTTTTTATCAGTATTTAATTTTTTCGTATCTACAAAAGAATTTTAGAAAAAAAAAAAAA
>CM042155.1:9223096-9240596 GCA_023376005.1 Doryteuthis pealeii
ATACTAAGCATATATTTATTAAAATCAAATTTTTAAAGATCAATATGCAAATTAGCCTTCCCATTCACACTGTAAACCGCTATTTCGTTGAATATATAAATATAATTGCATGTTATTAGTGTGTAGATATTGTTAACAGTCTTAATGATGTAAAACAATTTTACTAATAATTGAGGTTTGAATAAAATAAAAAATAAAATCATGGAGAATGTGATGTAAATAACAAAGGGAATTGAGATTTGTATAGTAATATAGTTTCGGTTACAGACAGACAAACCCACAATCTCCATTATAATAAGATATATATATATATATATATATATATATATATATATATCGTCAGGACCTGTTTAGGTCTGTCGGTAAAGCGTCCTACTAGGATCCAGAAGGTTCCAGATTCGTTACTGGCTCTCGCCCAATCAGAGTAGGAATAGCTTAGGGATCTGTGCGGTAAAGTAAGGAGGTCTAGCTAGTAAAAAGAGATAGACTCAGTCGCTGTCTTGGTGATACCGACTTTAACAAAACAAATGCGCTCGCCGTGCACACATATTTTAGTTTTAATATAATTACATATTTTGTTGAATTAGAAAAACTAATGAAATTAAATACAAATACAAAAATTATTACACTTATTTTTACACCATTCTAATTGATTTCAATATAAAATCATCCATAGAATTGCTTTTAATATGTTTTTAGAATAAAACAATATTAGAAATCAATAACACAAAGTAATTATCGATATGCAAATTATTCACACCATATACTATGTAAACATTTATTTGTTAATGATATATAACACACGTCGCAGGATTTTAAACACATTAATAATATGGGCTCCTCTGAGCCTGTGTTTATTAATGAAATTAACAGCGTCGATCCCAGGGACGCTATCTCCCCAGGCAACACCTGCCCCCTTGACTTAAAGGGGCAAGGCTGGGTTTATTGCCCAGCGCCTGAGACGCCCCCTTGAGGGGGAATGCCGAAGTTATCGACGCAATTTTTGTTCTTTCCCACCCATGAGCTTCGGCTTCTGGGTAGGCCCACGTTAAAACGAGGCCTTCTGCCTAGCCCATACAAGTGGGGTATGAAGCAAATACCCATTAATAATATGGGTTGTTTTTATGCAAATCAATCTCAGCTAGACCTTAATAGACATTGCTAATAAATAAGATGCTATAATAATTATTATGTAATAACTATTGAGTATATAACGTAAATAACTAAGGGAATTGTGAAATTGTTGTTACGTAGTTTCGGTTCATGACAAACACACAGCCTCCATTATGACAAGATATAGTAAAAATCACTTCCAATGCATTTTTATAGTAAAAATCATTTCCAATGTATTTTCATAGTAAAAATCATTTCCAATGCATTTTTATAGTAAAAATCATTTCCAATGCATTTTTATAGTAAAGATCATTTCTAATGCATTTTTATAGTAAAAATCATTTCTAATGCATTTTTATAGTAAAAATCATTTCCAATGGTGAGAGGCCGGGGAGAGGGTATATATTAGTTACATAGGTGATTAATTGTCTTGGTGTGGCTTACAAGTCAGATTGGAAGGTGAAACAGAATATATATATATATATATATATATATATATATATATATATATATATATATGTGTGTGTGTGTGTGTGTGTGTGTGTGTGTGTGTGTGTGTAAAAAGGAATAGGAATTGAATCCGGAAAAAATAAAAATTCACTCTGATGAAGGTCGTAAAAAATCTTTCTGTGTACGGAATATTTTTTAATTTTTCCTATTATTATTATTACCATTATTTCAATTTCATCTGATTATTTTAATGATAATAATAGCGTAATCCGTATACATTTTGATAAACTGACCGAAACACATGTGTAAGTGATAAGAATTAAACTGATATCGATTAAATTCATTTTTTATCCATCTATATTTTTTCTTTACTCATTTTTCCTCATATATATTATATATATATATATATATATATATATATATATATATATATATATATATATATATATATTAAGACATTTGAAAAAACAAGTGTTTCAAAAATAGGATGAATCTATTTATCGACGCTTAAACGTTTCGGTTTCTTTAAACCTTCATCAGGATGTATACTGGGGTGGGGAAATTGATGGATGTTTTATAGATGACAGGACATTAAAAAATCTTTATAACTTTATTTTGTGTGTGTAACTATATTTGTTCAGCGTTATATTAACTCATATTCACAACAAAAGACTACGACAGATTTTTGAAGCCTGTGCAATTACGCTTTTGCCCTCCCTTAATAATCGACATGGATTTTTTAACATATCACCGTTTCTAGCTAAAATAGTGTACTGATTAGTGTACCAAGAACATCTTCCTTACCAAATAGTCCGTGTGTGTTTCGCTCCATGGAATATCTTATATATTAACCCCTCCACACGAGTGGGATGTGACACATGGTTAATATCTGAGTTTAACAGGGTTGAATTCAGAGTTTTCTTTCTCCTAAACTTGTTGCTTAACCAAGCTTAAAGAATCCAGTTCGTTCTGCTATTCAGCGATAGTTGAAGAGAAAATAATTTCTAAGTATATTTGCACTATATATTCATTATCGTTATTGACTCGTTTCTATCTATGTATATTTGAATGTGTTGTTTGCATGCAACTACAGATGTGCATGCATGTGTGCCTATGTGAATGCATATGTGTACCATCTCTAGTTCTTGTATCTTTTTGCATGAGGAACTAAATCATGGCTGTCACCGTTTTACGGTGACATTCGCTGGTTTCTGTTTCACCTGTAGTATTAGTATCTAAACACGAGGTGAACAGAACCAATTAGTTACTTTGATCGAATGGTCAGACAGGAA
Source organism: Doryteuthis pealeii (assembly GCA_023376005.1). NCBI lineage: Eukaryota > Metazoa > Mollusca > Cephalopoda > Myopsida > Loliginidae > Doryteuthis > Doryteuthis pealeii. Next base: position 9,225,952 of record CM042155.1, read on the forward strand.
CGACACAAACTGACTGATAAATACTTAGAAACGAAGATTCTTTAATTTCTGTTATTATTTTTTGTATCATTTGGTTATTCCGACTATTGTCTCCATCTTTATTTTTATCTACACAAGGTTTCGGTTATGTCACCTCGCCTTCTTTAGGTGTTTCTATATCCGTTGCGAAATAGTATCCTTTTTTTCATTCCTGAACTTTCTTCGCCGAAGATTTCTTTTCAAGTTTTTTTAAAACCGAACAATTAGAAATCCATAATATTAAGGATATATTTATTAAAATCAATTTTAAATCAATAGATCACATTGAAAATTGAAAGAAAATGCTTTACTACAGTGGTTCCCAAACTTGTTTATATGGTGACACATCAATGAGCTGTTTAAAATTTTCGCGGCACACCCATAAAACGAATACATTCTATAGATCCAAGAAGGAAAAATACGAAAATATTCATAGTTATTTATTTCTATTACATTAAAAAATACGAGAATTATTCATAGTTATTTATTTCTATTACATTAAAAAATACGAGAATTATTCATAGTTATTTATTTCTATTACATTAAAAAATACGAGAATTATTCATAGTTATTTATTTCTATTACATTAAAAAATACGATAATTATTCATAGTTATTTATTTCTATTACATTAAAAAATACGATAATTATTCATAGTTATTTATTTCTATTACATTAAAAATACGATAATTATTCATAGTTATTTATTTCTATTACATTAAAAAATACGAAATTATTCATAGTTATTTATTTCTATTACATTAAAAATACGAAATTATTCATAGTTATTTATTTCTATTACATTAAAAAATACGAGAATTATTCATAGTTATTTATTTCTATTACATTAAAAAATACGATAATTATTCATAGTTATTTATTTCTATTACATTAAAAAATATTCACGCTTATTGGATTCCATTTCCAGAACTTAAATGCTAATAATGAGACGTGTGAGAAGGATGTGCTTGTATAGAAAGGGGGAAAATATATGGGACGAAATAGACCTTCGAATCAACAAGCTCCCGCCGAGGTGGAACCAAAAACAAGCGAGTTCTCCGTCTTCTCACAAGTCAGACCCTCTGTTAGTCAACACATTCTTCGTCTAGCAGCTGGAAATGATAAAACAATTTGAAATGTAAACTTAAAATATGTATTAAAACAAAACAAACTATATATAGATATATAATACTAGTCATGTATTTATTAAAACTTGTTTTAAAAAACAATGAGGACTGTCTAATGATGCATGTTCAAATTTTGAGTGTATTTATTCTATGTTAGGACGATTTTGGGTAATGTGACATAAACAGTAATGTAATTTTTGTTACAGACAAAAACCTGAAGCGAATCTCCATTATTAATAGATATTTAATTCCGTGCTAAAGAAAAAACTGTCGTGGCATCTAAGCAATTAGAAAAGGGCAATATTCATATTGGTACCTAAACAAGAGACGTATTGAAAAATCTCCGCTACACGTACTAACCGCTTATTATATCGGTATGGTATTTATAGAAGGGGGAATATATGGGGCGAAATAGATATTCGAATCAAGAATTTCTTGCTTAGGGGGAACCAAAAACAAGCGAGTTCTCCGTCTTCTCACAAGCCAGACCCTCTGTTGGTCAACACATTCTTCGTCTTCGTCCAGCAGCTGGAAACTCCGTCGTCGTAGTCGAAATAATCTTTAGCAGTTCAAACTCACATTTCCCATTTAGTTTTGTTTCTGTTCGACTAAAATCCATTTCTTTAGTGAAAAGCGCTTCGTCGTCGACTGCTTCTGCTGCTGCTGACTGCCCAGCGCTCGACTCACTTGTTATTTAATCGGCATATTACCAAACATCCGGGCACATCAGTCGAACCTCGCGACCGACCAGTGCCCAAAACGCATTTGTTTTCGCATGCGGGAGGACGCGAGTTCGTTCCCGGCAGGCAAGACAATGTCTTTCCTCTTGTTCTCCGCCACAGCTTATTCTCTTGTTTTTGTCAAAAATAGCATTGGTATCAATATCAATGTGAGTTCTTTTCAGACGTAAAGTATTTGCAGCTTGAAGTTTATTTCGGAATTTGTTTTTGATTTCTGCCATTGCTGAAATCCAACTTTAGAGTAATATGAAGCTGAGAAAGGGAGAATTCGAGTCTACTATATAAACCTTCACAATATTCCTGAAAACGTCTCCAGTCAGGATCTACTTGTAACCTAATGGAAACCGGTACTTCCAGCTGAACTTAACAGATAGCGAACGTCGTGAACAGTTTATCAAGAGTATAACGGTTCCTTGAAGGGGAAAATTCTCATTAACTTATAGATAAAGCAATTTTCTCGTTGATAAAGCCTTGTTTCATTTTGCACCTTACACGCAACAAATTGATATTGGATGTGCCTAGTAATATGAATAGGAACAGATTCATATGAAGAAAAACAGATACAATCAAAAGAAACTCTACGCAAGTTCATCTTAGAAAAACATATATGGGTTATTAGATAAAATCGGCCAGAGCATCTAGGATGCATTCTCTAAAACGACTACATACATTGATCAGCCAAGGATAATTTAACTTTGATCGAGAGATAGAATATTTGGACAGGGCTTTCTCGTATCATATTGAGCGGAGGAAAAATAAACAACTTTCAACCCTTTCGTTTAGCCGTTGGTATTTCAATGTCAACCAATTCAATTCTTTGTGAAAAATATATATATATATATATAATATATGTGTGTGAGAGAGAGAGAGAGAGAGAGAGAGATTATGTGCTTAATTAAAGTCATACCTAATTTTGTTAATTAATCAATTATAACTAAATGAATTAGGTGTGCATATCGGTTTGAATGTAAAGCGTAAACAAATCGAGAAAAAGTCATCTCTGTATGTACATTTCAGCCCATCAGCAGAGCTATAGACAGACAGTGCTTTGTGCGTGATTCGAACCCTTCTGTCAGGCTGACAGGCTGACAGGCGGACATTCTAAACCACTACACTAGCTGGCTTCCCCAGAATTTCTCGTTCATTTTAAACTGGTATGTATATCGCACTTTTTGGGTGACTTATGGCACTACAGTATGAAGTAGTCAAACAGTGTGTTTGAAAATGGCGAAGGCCAACAATTTGTGGGAGATTATGTGCTTGATTAAAGTCATACCTAATTTTGTTAATTAATCAATTATAACTAAATGAATTAGGCGTGCATATCGGTTTAAATGTAAAGCGTAAAGAAATCGAGAAAAAGTAATCTCTGTATGTACATTTAAGCCCAGTATGACTTTAATTAAGCACATAATCTCCCACAAACTTTCCAAACCCTTTTCCAATCTTTTTGGGACCGTTCTAAGTGCACCAACTACAATTGGTATAACTTTCACTTTCATATTACATAACTTTTTCAGTTCTCTGGCAAGGTCCAGATATTTGTCCGTTTTTTAATTTTCCTTTAGCTTCACCCTGTGATCTGCTGGAACTGCAAAATCCACCAGTTGACAAGTTCTTTCTTTTTTGTTTATCAACACTAGGTCTGGTCTTCTTGCTGGGATAAGGTGATTCGTTTTTATTTCAAAGTCCCAGAGAATTTTATGTGTTTCGTTCTCAAGAACAGATTCTGGTTAATGCATATACCATTTTGTTGTATGGTCAAAATTTAATTTTTGCATAATTCCCAGTGGATCACCTTCCCAACCCAGTCGTGTCTAGTTTTGTATTCCCGTTGTGCTAGTTTGCTACATTCGCAGAGTACATGATTTACAGTCTCATCTCTATTACCGCAAAGTCTACATTTACTATTTTGTTGGGTCTTATCAATTTTCGCTTTGATATAGTTTGTCCGTATGGCATTATTTTGTGCAGCAATTATTAGTGATTTAGTTTCTCTTTTGATGTTTCCTTTTCTTAACCATGTCCAAGTCTTTTCCTGTGCAACCTCTTCGATTTGTTGTTTGAAGTGTCCATATAGTTGTTTTTTCTTCCCATTTTTGTTTTCTAGTCTTTGTTGTTTTTCTGTTTGTCCATCTGACACTTCTACTATTGTTGGCCACCTTAAGTAATTTGTCTTTGCTCTTTCTTGAGTAATCTTCAAGTTGTTGGATTGTGATTTCTACGAAGTCCTCTATGTTGGCAAGACCTCTTCCCCCTTCCTTTCTTGACATATAATCTATCTCTGTCGTCTCTAGGGTGAAGAGCCTTGTGCATGGTCATTAACTTTCTCGTTCTTAGGTCAATCTGTCTGAGTTCTTCTTTTGTCCATTTTAAGAATGGTCCTGAGTATCTTATAATGGGGACGGCCCAGGTATTGATTCCTTTGATCAGATTTCTGCTGTTAAGTTTCGTTTCTAGAAGTTTTCTAGTTCTCCTGAGATATTCTTTTTTAACTTTTCCTTTCATTTCTGCTTGCATGATATTGTCCGCTTCTAAAATTCCTAAGTATTTGTAGCTTTCATTTTCATCAAGAGATTTTATAGTTTCCTGATTTGGTAGTTGTATTCCATTCATTAGTTTTCTTTCACCCCTTTTATTACAAGCATAGCACATTTTTCGATTCCAAATTCCATCCCTATATCCTGGCTATATATTCTAATAGTTTGTACTAGGCTCTCCAATTCTTTTTCATTTTTTGCAAAAATTTTAATGTCATCCATGTACATAAGGTGGTTGATCTTTTCTTGTGAATTACTAAATTTGTATCCCCCGGTACATTTTTTAAGTATATGGTTTAGCGGCATCATTGCAATAATAAAGAGTCTCCTTGGAAGATACCTCTTTGGATTTTTACTTCTGCCAGGGATTGTTTTCCAGCTTTTAATTGAACTCGCTAGTTTTCCATGGCTTTTTTAATGAAGTTTATAATGTTGTTGGAAATTTTATACATTTGTAGGCATACTAAAATCCAGGTATGTGGGACCATGTCATAGGCTTTTCTGTAATCAATCCAGGCCATTGCAATATTTTTCCGTTTATATTTGACTTCTTTAAGAATGTATTGGTCTATATAGAGTAAGTCGTGGGTTCCTCTTTTTCCCTTGCGACATCCTTTCTGTTCTTCTGGGAGAAGTTTCCGCCAATTGAGTGAAAAGTATACTGCTTCTCTTACAACAGCAGTCAGAATTTTCCACATCATGGGTAGACAAGTTATTGGTCTATAATTGCTGGGGACATTTCCTTTTTGTGGGTCTTTCTGGATTAGTGTAGTTATTCCTTTGTCATCCATTCGGGTACTTCCGTTTCTTGTAGGCATCTGTTCAGTTGCTGGGCCATTCTTTGTGGATAGTCGTAAATTTTTTGAACCAGAATCCATGTATGCCATCATGGCCTGGTGTTTTCCAATTTGCTACTTTCTTGAGTACTGATTTAAGCGTAATTACATGAACACTGGCAACAGGTCCTTCCTCAATTTCCATCAGTTCATTCTTAATATCACTTATCCACTTTGACTGCTTATTATGTTCTTTCCTCATCCATATATCACTCCAGAACTTTTCTGCTTCTGTTGCATTTGGGTGTTCACTAATGTTTGTTTTTTGCTCCATTAATTTGTTCATAAAATCTCTTTCATTGTTTTGGAAGGTCCTATTTTGTTTGTACTGTTTAGTTCTCTCTCGATATCTTTTGAGTCTTCCTTCTATAGCCGATATCTTTTGTTTTACTTCTTCCAACTTAATTTGCTGTTGTCTTTTAACCTTTTTAGTTACATGTGTATTTGTGTTTTTGTTTAACGTATTTGTTTGTTGTCGTAGTTTTTTTATTTGTTCTTCCAATCTGAACTCCCATCCAGCTTTTGTGTTTCTGTTTGGTTCTCTGTTTGTGTTAGTGTTTCGAAGGGGTGCGTCAATTCTATCACAGACTAGTTTTGCTCCTGCATAAATAAGGTTGTTGAGTTCAGTGATATTGTTTGTTGGGATGTTCGCTAATATTTTGTTTATTTTTTCCGTTTCTTTCTTGACTTTTTTCCACTCTATGTTCTTAGGGATGGTAATGTACTTTTGTTCTCATTCATGATTTGTTGTATAAGTTCTATATCCATTTTCTGTTCTGGTGTTAGTTCCTGTGTTGTAAGGTAGGTTGTATACGGTTTTGGTTGCTAGCATGTTCACTTTGTTTGGTTGATTCTTGTTCGGTTTGTATTTCTTGATTTTCCTGTCCACATATTTCTATTATCTCGAGATCAGAGAATACTTTTTTATTCAGGATCATTCTTGCCTGGTCTGCCAGTCTTTGGCTGGTTGTGCTGAAATTCTTGTTGTCATTCCAAATCTGAAGCATTCTTTTTCTATAACGTCTCTGTGTTGGGTTGCTTTTAAAATAACAATGGAGTACTTGTGTGTTATTTTCTCTAGTCCACACTTTTCTTTGTCTCTCGGCTACCACCTCACTGGGTCGTCTCTCGGCTGCCACCTCACTGGGTCGTCTCTCGGCTACCACCTCACTGGGGGTCATCTATCGGCTACCACCTCACTGGGTCGTCTATCGGCTGAGCTACCATTTTCCCATGAATATCTGGAAGAACAGGAAAAACAACAGCAGCCTACATGCATATAAGGTTGATCATCTACCCCCTGATTGATACCATGGGTATACTGATTATTTATTCTTTTTCTTGGGGATGAATCATCTTGTGTTGAGTATCTGAAATGAAAGTTTGAGCCAACATTCGCAGGATGCGGACCGGGTCCCCCATGTTGGCCATCAAGGGAGCACCTGTCCATGGCGTCCCACAGACCCGAAGTCTGCGTTCCACGGCTGATATAATTTATTTTAGACATTTTTCATGAGGTGGTATAGTGTGGTTATACCTGACCCAGGAGGTTGTTTAAGTTCTGAGCCCCTGACCCAGAAAAAAAAAATTGCGTATAGTTAACGCAGACAAAATATACTCCTCACACACGACCAGACCTCCCACTCCCCAAAGCGCTCCACCATCCACAATGTCACCCATCAAGTCCTCTAGTACCTATACTATGAATATTGATGAGCAACACTGCAGATGGCAAAACGCTCCAAGGCGGAAAATCCCGTCGCATATGGGGAACCCATTTTATGTCAATCAGTCAATTCATTATGATCGTAAAAGATCATTGATCAAGTTCACTACTTGCAAATGTTGGTAAGCAGGATACTAAACTTAATCTTTTGTTGTATGGTGTGCAGCCACTATTATTGGGACCTACTTAAGAGAGGGTCAAACATTATAGAATGCGAGTAGCATCAAATATCCCCCCTTCCCCATCCAAGTATACCTTTACTGTTAAGTATCATGCAGTGTTACTAGTAAGGATGTCAGACAACTTATATGAGTAGCAAATATCATTATTATTATTATTATTATTATTATTATTAATTTAGGCTATTAATGTCTTTGAATATTTTAATGTTGATTCATTTCTGTTAGAAACTAATAAAAACACCTTGTGAGCTTTTTAAATATTTGCTGAGCTAAGGCATTTAGAGAAGTACGTGATGTTTTATCTACATAACATAAATAGAATAAAACCTTTTCTCTTTGCTCAACCAAATTTTCAACATTCACTTTGTCAATTGGTTTGTTTGTTTACGTGCATTGTTAAACTTTCATGAGAATTTATTCTGGCGTCAGGTGCTGAGAATTTAGTCTGTTTCCTAATTACATTTACAAATGCAATTATATTTTTAAACAGCAGGCTTTATTTCTGCGAGGCTTTCCGAATAATAGGATTCAACCTACAGAGGGTAACATGTTAGAGAAATAATACAATAATTCATATATATATATATATATATATATATATATATATATATATAAGACGGGTATGAATTATTATATATAAATACAAACAGACAGACAGACAGACAGACAGACACACATACACACATACATATATATATATATATATTATGGAGGCGCATGGGCTAGTTAGTGTCGTGGAAAATGGACTCGTCGATTCGAGTTCAATTCCTAGACGAAGCTGTTGGCATTTCACATAGCGCTAATACCCTTGGGAAAGGTATGAATCCATATATTCTCCTCCAGCTATGGGTTAAATAGTAGGGCAGACTGTGCTCTTCAGCCTTGGGTAGGTAACCAGTTTAGGAGAGGGATAACTCTGAATTCAAAATTCCTGAGGTCGGTCGTTGATTGGGTTTGTGGCAACCCTTGATGCACCAATTATTTCCTATCGACTGTGCCAAAAAGTGTGGATGGTCCAACACAAGCCTTCACCACTATAGACAAATCACTGTGTGGGTGTTCATTGTGTAAACCCTCATGCGTCGAAAGTTGACTAGAGAGTCCATCATACGCATATATAATATATATATATATATATATTATATATAATATATATATAAGACGTAATATAAATTAATGTAATAAATACATACATATATAAATATAGAGATATATGAATTATTCTATGGAGGCGCGTGGTCTAATAGTTAGAATCGTAGGAAATGGACTCGTCAATATTAAATGCAAAAATAAATGTTATTTTATTGAAGAGGATTTTTAATTTGTTTAAAAGATAAATAAAAACACAGACTTAACATTGTTTGTTTACATTTTCGATCGAACATCTTTAAGCAGAATTAATTCAATTAATAACATATTTCTAAGTGAAAAAAAAGACAAAACACAACACCACACACACACACACACACACACACACACACACACATATATATATATATATATATATATATATATATATAATAAGAAGAATTGAAAAAAAATCAAAACTTATATTACTAAAGATAATTTTGGATTTGTTTAAAAAGTAAATAAAACTGACTACTTTTTTTTTTGTACAGAAGCTTAAAAGTAAAACTAAGTGATTAATTTAATTCGTAAAAAAAATTCATAAAAAGCTGCGTAACAACAAAAAAATGTTAGATTCAATAAACAATTTTTCAATGAAATTATATATATTTTTTTTTGATGGCTATAATTTTTTTAAATTATAAAATACTTTCAATTAAATATTTACGAGTGATTTGAATCAGTAAAAACGCAGACTTAATTAAAAATTTATTATTGAAATTTTATAATTTAATTTGTTATTTTAAAATTAAATATGAAAAATTACCAAACCAATATAATTCTTTAAAGATCTAACAATTGAATATTTAATATTTGAAATTCAATAACTAAAAAAAAATAATTAACGTGATTATTTTATAAACAGTAGTTAACATGAAAAAAATTGATTGTTTTGATCTTCCATAACTTATTGATGACGTTTTAGCTAGGAACGCCTTAACATGTCCGGTCCACCATTTTAATGTTATCTTATACTAAATCTAATGTTAACTGTCTTCTAAAATATAGATCAAATCTTCATAATTTTCAACACGAAATCGGACCACGAGTGATACCGAATGTGCATATATGTTTACTTTGTCGTTAATTGTTTTATTTTCAAAGTTTCCTCCGGACATACATACACACAACTGTATAGATAGATGAACACACACACACACACACACATACATATATATATATATATATATGTGTGTGTGTGTGTGTGTGTGTGTGTGTAGGATTTAAAAAATAATTACATCTTTTTATTTATCAGCAAATTTTCGAAAGAGAAAAGAGAAAATGGAAACTTAAGGGCCCTTTCGACCGGTAGATAGTTTAAAAGTCACATTGTAAATTAAATGGGTAAAAGAGAGATTCAATCATACGAAATGGTGGGGTAATATGAAGACAAATAGGGGGGAAGAAAAAAACTTATATATATTGGTAAATACCTTCAAGTAATCCCCACCTCAGCAATCACATCCCCGGCAGAAATTACCAGAGAGTGCTTAGGATGTCTTTGTCTAGACAAGGGCGGGCAGTAAAAAAAAATGGAGACTGCCTCGAGGACATTGAGATGGTGACTTGTCCTAGCCTTGTGTAGAATAAAAAAATGCTAATATATATATATTGCTCGGTTTATTTGTTTCTCAGCCATAAGCGTGAATTTGGTAGCAGTACCAATAGGGGTAAATTCTCAAACGCGAATCTATGATTTTTTTTCTATATTTACGTTCGATTTCATTTAGCGTCAGTAAAATTAATTGATCGGACTTTATATGAGAACCATGCAAAAGCAAATTTTCGTTTCGTTCTAAAAATCCGAACTTGAATAAACTTGCATTTTCAGGAATGTTTTTTAGAATAAAACTTTCAAATGAATGCAAAATTAAGTATTCCACGCCTAAATCCCGTGGACACTGGGAACGGTTCTTCAGATCAGGATACGCATCGTACCTTTCTTTAGAATGTAAAAACAACGAAGTAGTAGTAATCGTATTATTAATATTTACACTATGATACTTTCAACCATTCAGCGTGAATAATTTCCTAGTCCTCTAAAAAGCCAGGCTCTTATATATTATTGGAGGAGGTAAGTTGTACATTTTTGTGCTTCCTGTAGATCCCACTCATTACTTAATGGGATAACCAATTCTACTCTACACTGTATTGAACCTCTCCTGCTCCAAGTTCTCCTTTTAGCTCAATCTTTTAATTTGGAATTCATAGTATTTTGTAAACTAATTGGAAACAAATCAGATTTAAAAAAATCTATATATACATATATAAAGGGTAGTTGTATGTATGTATGTATGTCTGGAGGAAACTACAAAAATAAACGACAAAGTAAATGTATATACGCATTCACTAATAATTATATGGTATCAAGGACTTAGCTAAGTCAGGTTAATGTACTTAAAAATCTCAGACAGAAATCAGGAATCGATATCGGTTCTTTTTACAAAATGAATTTGTATTTACTAACAACTATTCGAACACGCTTTCACGTCATACGCTATTTTGCCAGACTGACGCTCAGCTGTTATCTGTAATAAGGTGATAAATAAATAATTATATTTTTTGCCGTCAGGTTCAACCTCTACTACCATACAACCAATTGACATTGCGATCGATCTTGATAAAATAGAAACGTTAGTTTTGGAGAATCTTCGTAATAATTATTATTATTGTTCCTGATAATCGATACTGACATGAGTGGCCGTTAAAAAAAGTCATCGAAATAATGAAGATCTAATTTATATTCATGAAGATAATTAAAAAATAAAATTTAAATAGCAACAGCGTGGACTTTTTTTGCATTTAATATCTTAAATAGGACACACTGTTTTTTTTTTTTCAGCGTGTCTGTACTTTTCAACGTAAGGTCTTTTTTTCCGGAGATATTTTAATGGAATGTCCTGGAAGAATCTAACTCACGATTCAGTAAAAAAGGATCTGCGAGACAGACATTTTGCCCCTCCCCTTCTACCCAGGCGACGCAGGGTAGTTGCTTCTAGTCTTAAACTTTGGGATTGCTATGCTTTAATTGTAAAAACCTGTTAAAATAACATTAATATATTATATTATTGAGGTTAAATATTAATATATTAATATAACCATTAAATATTAATAATATAAAATATATGTCTATAATATTTATAATATCTAACAATACTTAAGTAACCATTCCATTAGTCTTATATAACCTATAACAATAACCATTAAATATTATGATACGAAATTAAAAAAGCCTTGTAAGAGCAAGAAAATAACATATCTATATATTAATTCTCGTGTTCCTTAATCTTGTGAACGTTATCATTCTTCAATACCCTCTGCTTAAAAATGAGAACGTCCAAATCGTCAAAGATGAAATGCAAAAATGTAAATCACGATTATTTGGTGTTTATCTACCGAATTTTTATTTCTTATAAGTGTCATCATCTCAGCTAAATAATGGACCATTCCGTTTTTATTATAAAGAAGGAAAGGGAAAAAAAAGACATGTTACATAGAAAAATTTAATGAGAAGTTCATCTCAAATCTCCATTTCATGTTATTGCTACCTCTTCTCTTCATTCCCGTATTCAGATCCGTTTTTCCATCATTTTTATTTTAAAATTACTTACTTCAGTTGGTAGAGTATCTGCCTAGGAACCACAAAGTAATACTAACCCTCGCCAAATAAGCGGATAAGTAGCACAGTTTGTGTGGTAAAGAGGGGAGCTGATGGTAGGTATAGCATTCCATTTCAGACTTAAAAACAATTTCCCTGTCCTACATTTACGGAAAATGGGATAGACTCCCTCGCTGTCTGGCTGTTACCAACAACAGACAACACCGTCTATTTTAATTCTACTTGTAATAGTTATAGTAACATCTGTTATTGTGATAACGTTAGAGAAATGGGATAGACTCCCTCGCTGTTCGGCTGATACCAACAATAGTTAGTGCATTAGTTGGAGGTTTGTGGTGTAATGATTAGAGTTGTACGAAATGGACATGGCGACCCGAGTTCAAATCTTGGACGGCGCTACAGTTTCAATAGCGCTAATACCCTTGGGAAAAGTATGAATCCAACTACTCTGCCTCTAGCTATGGGTAAATAGTAGGGCAGACTGGGCTCTTTAATCTTAGTTAGGTAACCAGTCTAGCGGAAGGAAAACTGAATGCAAACCTGTTAAATCCGATTGGGGTGGTCACTACTAGAATAGGCTTAGTTCTAATTAGTGGTCTATTTCATTAATTTTTAAATAAAGTTTTTAATTAAAATTTTTCTTCTGTTATTGGCATTTTAAAATATTAGCATATAGAATAACGTGCTACAAATAAATAATTGTTTTTCCCAGTTGTGATACTCTTTTTGTTGTCCATGATTTTATTTTTTATTTAGTTCAAATAGACCATGAGATTTGTCTTTCTTCCGTCTTTTTCTGCAAAATTTGAGCAAATATCATTGCAATACAAAACACTGAAGCGACTAAAAGGAAGCAAACACACCCGTTCGTTTTTCTCTATAATTATAAACGTTTTGTTCTTTTTTTTAGGTTTATTGTTCATTGTTTGAAAGCTTTCGGCTAACCCCCCTAAAAAAACAACAAAAAACAAAAAAACAAAAAAAACAACAGAAACACCACGAGAGTCCGTAAATTCTTTTGTTTATTTTTAGAACAACGCCCCAGGGTTTCAGTTTTGATCAAAATTCCAGCAGTTTTGTTTCCGTCAGTGCTGTATGGTTAATTCGCATAAACAATGGCCAATCCTACACAATTCTGAACTGAATCACGGATGTACGTGATGATATCAAAATGGCGGAGTTGTTCAAATGTGAGGGGTTCATTTTGGGAGAGAAATACGAATGGCTATAGCAGCATGTATTTCACTGTTGATTTTGTTAAATTTTGAAAGTATATTGTTTATGTCGTAATCAGCATTCATTTGCATTGAATAATTTTAGGCTATCTATATCTGAAAAGAAGTTACGAAAATATCGTAAGATATATAGGTATATTAAGCTTAGCTTAGATGTAACAGAAAGCCAGAAGTATAGGGCTCCCAGTGAGAATCGAACTCATTAACATTGGACAGCTAATCTAGGTTGTTAGCTATACATATTTACCAAACCCCTCCGCACGAGCAGGATGTGACATAAGGTCAATTTCTTAGGTGGAGTTTAACAGGTTTAATTCAGAGTTTTCCTTCTCCTAGACTGGTTACCTAGCCAAGGTTCAAGAGCACAGCCCGCCCTACTATTTACTAGGGAGAGTAGGATTCATACCTTTCCCAATGGTATTAGCGCAAAGTGAAATGCAATTACCACATCCAGGATTTGAACTCGGGGCGACGAGTCCATTTTCCATGACTTTAACCATTACACCACGCGCTTCCTAGTTGTTAGCTATAATACCAATTGAGTATAGCTCATAAGTATATTGTTTTATGGAAGGAGAATCATGATTTTACTCTTTTCATTTTAAAATCATTTTTTTTCTATTCAATTAATAATGATTCATATTATGACAAATTTTGAAGGTATAGTTAAATTTTAAGATCAAAATTTACTTAATAAGTATCAAGCCAATGAAATTAAAGTGCATTCGAATATAAATATATATATGTACCCAAACACACACATATATACATATATACACACACATATACCAAGGTATTTGTTATCATATTGTCCCAAAGAAGGTTTTATTTAAACCGAAACGTTTAAACGTCACATAACCATTAGTAACAATCTTCCATCCAGTGTAACATACCATATCTGTCTACTTTTCCCCACATACTGTCGGATTGATTTCCTCATTATACTCCCATATATATATATATATATATATATATATATATATACGTTAATGTATGAGTAGTGGCTTACCGGTGGGTACGAGTACGATCGTTGGAAGCGCGCAGTATCCAGGGGTTAAGCCGAGAAAAAACAAATACAAAGTGCTCAATACAATGTAGAGCAAAATTTATTTATAAAATGGATAAAAGTAACCTACTCGAGTTTCATCGTCTGAATCGTCAGGGTTACATCCGCCGATTTTTCGATTAATGTCAGTTGGTACCTCGAAACTCGAGTAGGTTACTTTTATCCATTTTATAAATAAATATATATATATCTCGAGTAGGTTACTTTTATCCATTTTATATATATATATATATATATATATATATATATATATATATAAGAATTAATTAAAAATGTTTTTCAAAAACATTTCTCACAATTGAGAGAGATTCTTTTGAGAATTTTTCATTAATTCTTAAGATTGAGCGAGATGTTTTTGAAAATGTTTCATTAATTCTTAACTAAATAATTTAGAAGCATACACGAAGGCTTACATTGCATATATATATA
>CM042155.1:9253096-9265596 GCA_023376005.1 Doryteuthis pealeii
TGTATATATGTGTGTATTTGTATATATATATATATATGTATATATATATGTGTGTGTGTGTGTGTGTGTTATATATATAGGTGTGTGTGTGTATGTGTGTATAAACGGGCCAAGGGGTCTCTTAAATAAAAATGAAAAAAAAAACCCAAGATTCTCTTTGGAGGCAAGCGTAACAAGTAACGATTCGTGAAGAATAATATCTTCAAAAATTAAAAAAAAAAGTATCGTCAGTGTTTCCGATAGAAGTTTCAAGAAAATCTCGAATTTCTATTTGATTTATGTTTTCTTCATTCTTGAACTGTAGCATCGTTGAATAGAATCTTTCGCTCTGTTGGGTGCTTAGCCATAAAGCAGAAGAAAGAAATAAAAGAACACGAATGTCAGGCTAGAAGAATGATTGATTGGTTAAATGAAATCAAAGAACCAAGTAGAGAGAGAGAGAGAGAGAGAGAGAGAGAAGAGAGAGAGAGAGAGAGAGAGAGAGAGAGAGAGAGAGAGAGAGAGAAAAAGAAGGCTTGATTTATTGATTAGGATTGTGAGATAAAGGGGGATAACTCTGCTGACGTTTCCGAGTTGTGTAAGGTCAGAAAGGTCAAGTCCAACAGCAGAAAAAACAAAAACAAAAAACGAATTATGCCTGTAACCAACCGAGGAGCTGGGTGGTAGAAATGAGTTCAAAATGAGATTTAAAAAATGAAAACAATTGTTGAAAAATAGAGAAAGAATACTAAATATCTATTCCATAAATAGTAATTTCTGTCATTGTTATATAACCAATTGGCACCTAGCCCAGTTATCTGATAATAATAAAGCTTAACAAACATGTTAAGCTAGTATTCAGAAACAGTACTGATCAACTGATATTCAATAATAATCAAAGATGGAACCCTTTGGGACATCTTTACAAAGAGGAAAGAGAAGACGTTTCAGTGAGAAAGGAGGAAGGGGAGAAGCGGTGACTCCGATTTCTCCTCTCTCACTGTTTACGGTAATTTACTACTACTACTACTACTACTACTACTACTACTAATAATAATAATAATAATAATAATAATGTGCAATTTAATTGTTTTTAGAAAATACTTCTATGTGATCTGTCATAAACACATCTAGCAAAGATAGCTGTTGAAAATCCATTATGGGCTCCCAGGTTCGCTAGCATTTTCGGTAACTGTGAATAACCCCAACGTCCCCGGGTATTAAAGGATACTGCAGCTATTCTATACATATATAAAGAACTGTATGTATGTATGTATGTATGTATGGAGGCGAGTGGGCTAGTAGTTAGAGTCGTCGAAAATGGACTCGTAGTTCAATTCCTAGACGAAGCTGTTGGCATTTCACATAGCGCTAATACCCTTGGGAAAGGTATGAATCCGTATATTCTCCCTCCAGCTATGGGTTAAATAGTAGGGCAGACAGGGCCCTTCAGCCTTGGGTAGGTAACCAGTCTAGGAGAGGGATAACTCTGAATTCAAAATTCCTGAGGTCGATCGTTGATTGGGTTTGTGGCAACCCTTGATGCACCAATTATTTCCTATCGACTGTGCCAAAAAGTGTGGATGGCCAACACAAGCCTTCACCACTATAAACAAATCACTGTGTGGGTGTTCATTGTATGAACACTCATACGTCGATCGACAGGAGAGTCCATTATATTATTATATGTATGTATGTGAGGATGAAACTACAAAAATAAAATAACGTCAAATATATATACACATTAAATATCAACAGTTTTTTATTTTTGTGCCAAAATTATGAACATTTTTATTTATATTCAAAGATATTTAAAAATTAAAACATTCCTTGAAATGTCATTGAAATTCTACCAATTACTGGGGTGAGGCAAAAGTTTACCAATATTACATTGGTGCTTTTAGCGGCACGTATATCTCCTGACCAAAGGAGTTCAAAGGAAAGGTACTCACTGTTGGTTGGATTTTACGGTATGTAAACCCACTGGGTCATTTTATGCCGAAGATGTCTCGTTTTATTCTTTCTTGTTGGGTACTCTATTTTTCACAAAGTGAAAGTGAATGAGAAAGAGAAAGAGTGAAAGAGAGAAAGAAAGAGCGAAAAGAGAGAGAAGAGAGAGAGAGAGAGAGAGAGAGAGAGAGAGAGTGAAAGTGAAAGAGAGAGAGAGAGTGAAAGTGAGAGAGAAAAAGAGTGAAAAAGAGAAGAAAAAGATGAAAGTGAGAGAGAAAAAAGTGAAAGTGAAAGAGAGAGAGAGAAAAAAAAGAGTGAAAGTGAGAGAGAGAGAGAGAGAGAGAGAGAGAGAGAGAGAAGAGAGAGAGAGAGAAAAGAGTAAAAAGAGCAAAAGAGTGAAGAGAGAAGACAGTGAAAAAGAGGGAGAGAGAGAGAGAGTGGGAGAGAGAGAAAAAAGAGTAAAAAAGACGTAAGAGTGAAAGGAGACAGTGAAAGAGGGAGAGAGAGAGAGAGAGATAGAGAGATAGAGAGAAAGAGGAGAGAGTGAAGAAGAGAGAGAGAGAGGTGAAAGTGGGAGAGAACGAAAGAGAGAGTGAAAAGAGGAAAGAATGAGTGGAAGAGAGAGAGAGAGAGAGAGGGGGAGTGAAAGAGAAAGAGTGAAAGAGAGAGAAACAGTGAGAGTGAAAGGGTGAAAGTGAGAGTGAAAGAATGAAAGTGAGAGAAAGTGAAAGAGAAAGAAATACTGAGAAAGAGTGAGAGAGAAAAAAGAGTGAGAAAAAGTGAGAGAGAAAGAGAGAGAGAAAAAGTGAGAGAGAAAACGGAGAGAGAGAGAGAAAGAAGGAAAGTGAAAGAGAGAAAAACAAAGAAAGAAAAAAAAGATTAATTATGAAGAAAAATGGAAAGTAAATATTTGACTTTCCTCTTCTTTTCTGTTTTGCTCAAATTCATAAATATCAGTTGGAAGTTTTTTTGAAAAGAAAATATTAACAATAAACAAAAAGTTTCATTTGAAATGAACAATGTTTTAATGAAGACAATTAAGGAACGGTGATTAAATAGAAGATAATATTCTTGCATATTTCATAATTACAGAATTACTCACTGGATAGGAGTGTAGTAGAAATTGAATGTTACGAGTGGGTGTCTTAATAATAACGTCAGTTAATAAGTGCTTGCCTTTGTTCAATAAAGTATTAACATTCAAATGGAATGAGATTTAAAACATTTGTTTCATAATAATCATTATATGTTGTACATTAAATACGTGGGTATTCAAAAAGATAAGGTCTCGAAAATATTTAGAAATCACAGAAACGTTTATTATTTAGTTTAAAGATGTTTTAAAGCTTGAGCATATATCTATTTTTCTATATTATTATTATTATATATTATATTTTATTTATATTATTATTATTATTTATTTGCTCTTTTGAGTTTTCACATCAGCATTAGCTGATGATCTTTCACTGGAGTCTGAGTGACAGCAAGTCTCCTCAGGTATCCAGGACTCTTCTGAGTATTCTTGCAGATTGCATCAGTGCAGTATTCTGGATTTTTATCATTGTTATTATTATTGTTATTATTGGATCCTTTCCGTCCACTGAGGACGATGGCGTAGTGTCCAAAAAAGTAACTGCATCTGTGCAAGTGACTCAGCAGGCCAATTCTTGACTGACAGTCTTTGGTGCACTGAATGCACACAAAATATGATGCTTTCTGGGGCTTCTAACTTTTCCTTTGGACCACATCGGCAGTGTAGAGAGGGAGGACCTGCTACTTGGGCAACAGCTTATCCTCCATATGAACCCTCCCAGCTTACGTAGTTCCATTGTTTCAAATGGAGAGAACACTATTTTTCTATATAACTGTCATTTCGGCCGATGCAATATTTTAGGATCTGTGGTAGTTTTTTTAATAATTCAGCTTGTCTGTTCATTTGTTGCACGTAACGATCTTCCATGTACCCTCCCACCAGCCAAGTGGGATATTCTTCTAGATTCTCACTAGACCAAGTAATTCACAAGAAAATAAGTTAGCAAATATTTTACTTAATTTTTAACTATCTAATTTAGTTTGTTCGCACGTAATAATTACAAAAATGAGGCGCGTGGCATCGTGGTTAGAGTCGTATGAAATGGGCTCGGTCGACCCGAGTTCAAATCCTGCAATGGCTGTTTGACATTCACATTTCTGTTCATTTGTTTGCACGTTATTTTCATCCATGTACCCTCCTCTTTTCCAAGTGGGATAGTCTCAAGTGATTGTCAGAGTTCATAGCTTCACAAAAAAGAAGGTTGTGAATTTTTAACAATTGAAAATAAATATTGGTCGCCCCCACCCCACCCCCCACCCCAAAAAAAAAGGAAAAAAAAGACTCACAGATTATTTTTATACTGTTTTAGAGATTGTTAAAAGGAACAAAGAGAGAAAAAAGGGTTTTGCATTATTTTTAAAAATAAAAAAAATATATTTGTATTTGTATTATTTGAACTAATTTCCTCATCTTTATTGTTAATTACACAACGTTTTAGACGATGTGCCCTCCAACCTTCTTCAGGTATTTCATGTTGGACTCAGGAACCTTCTTGAAACTTCGAACTGAACCCCATGTTCAATCCACGGGGGTAGACTGTTCTCATTCGCTTACCATGACCGGGTACAGGTGTTAAGCTGAGTAAATTATTCTATGTTACTGTCGCCCTTGGCCAGGATTGAAACTGCAGCCTAGAGATAAGTGTCTCTTGGAGCTCTATTAACTCAACGCCTATATATATATTATTATATATTATATATTATAATATATATATATATATATATATATATATATATATATATATATATATATATATTTTTTTTTTCAACAATCATACCACCGCGCTAAAGTGATTCATTCTATACTTTCTTTCCTTTATTTATTTTTTCAACATACCGTCGGATTCACTTCCAGTTTCATTTTTATATAACACCACACAACCCACACACACATATATATATATATATATATATATATATATATATATATATATATATATATATATATATATATTATATATATATATATTATATATAGTAACAAATTATCGAGCCTTATCTCAAAAACTCACAAAAATAGAAATAAGATTTGTTATTCTTTCTTTTATAATCTTGGCGTACTGGCGAGTCCATAATTACTCTAAACTAACTAAGCGTTTTTGTTCTCACCATTTTCGTAACCGGAAAGAATGTTACACCAACGTTATCTCGAGTTAATCATCTAACGGTCTGGATTTGAAATCAGTTTCTAGACTCACCGTCTAAAAATCGCCGGTAGTCTATGGATCTTAATGAACCGGTTTCGATACCGCTCCTCGATTTGTAGATCTGTAAAATAGTTTTCCAAATTATGAGGTTCAGTCACTTGAGGTGAATAATTTTTTAAACCGGTTTCGATACCGCTCCTCGATTTGTAGATCTGTAAAATAGTTTTCCATATTATGAGGTTCAGTCACTTGAGGTCAATAATTTTTTCGAAAGGAATTAAGTTATTATACTCTCTAAAAAAAATGCAATATGTGGTGAAAGTTATTGAGCAAAACTAGCTGACCATTACTAGAGTTCAATTCTTACTGGGTGCTTCCTATTTATGGCCTTGAACCACAAATAAGTTAATTAAATAACTATTATAAAACCACAAATGATTAGTGGTTTAAAAGTCTAAGTAAACCAGATTTTATATTTGACATGTGCCTTAAATATGCATTTTATATACTTTTCTACACTAACAAAAAATGTGTAATTTTTTTTCTTTTAAATACTTAAAACATTTTTAATGCTCAATTCTAAAATTATTGCAAATATAATTACTAAGAGACTAATGGCCCCTTATTCGGTTTCTTCATGATGATATGAACACTTTGATCACATATAATGGTACCCTTGCAGAGCCTGTCTCAGTCATGAGAATCACCCCTCGCATAATCTGGTATGTGCAGTAATGTGGAGGATCTGACAGTAGGAGTCGGGATCAACCACATCAAAAATATATCTCTGGTCTAGTGCTAATGAAAAGCGTATATAGTCAGTCGCTGTTGGGCCGATACCGCCGATATTACTTTACACATACAAACCATTCGTTACGGCTTTTTAATTAAGAAAAAAAAATACATTGTTTTGAAATAGAAAGTATAAGAGCTTTCTGATAGGTCTACATAAGTCTAGCTATGTTAGTGATCATAGAAATTTATATGTTACCCCACGTAGGTGTCTACATCATCTATTATAACATTTCTGCAATTATAAAATATATAAATTCCTACGTGCCTAACGTCTAAAGCACAATTAAATTTATCGCACATTTCCCGGGTTTTGTAAGGAATGATAATTTTCTGTCGAGTATTTTCCTCTTCTTGCAAATATACAAAATCGAAATTGTTTAGCGCAAAACGAAACTCAATTGGATGGAATTTTTTTTAACTTTAAGAAGCAAACTGAAATCATTTATTGATAAAATGAAAGCAATTGGATAGAAATAGACCAATTCCAAAGTTTTATTTGATTTCTAGAAATCGATACGTTGTAATATTAATATTTTTAATATTTCCCTATTTGCATGTGTTGATTAATATATATATAAATATAAATATTAAATATATATATATATATATATATATATATATATATATATATATATATATAAGAGAGAGAGAGAGAGAGGAGGGAGAGATGAGAGGTATGTAAAACTTGGTAGTAAGGGATGATTCTATATGTGATTTCTAAGATATACTATATTATTATTGTATGATCCACTATGTATAAATACAGTGAATCCTTAAATAACTAAAGAGAGCTCAATGTATAATAAACTTTTTAGATTATATACAGAGCAATATTTATCTTTGAAAGGAGGCAAAAACTCAACACCGTAATTCCATAATAAATTTATTTCGACCAAAATCGGGGCCTTTATAAATCTAGCTCCCCAAAATTTCGTCTCATTAGATAGCAGATCAAAAATATTTGAATTGCATAACTGAAAAAAATTTTACTTCTAAAAAAAAAAAAATTCCAATGTAAATTTTTTTTTTTTTTTGAGAAGTAAATTTTTAGTTATGCAGTTCAAATTATCTTGATTTACCATCTGATGAGACGAAATTTTTGGGAGCTATATTAAATCAACTTAGATTTATAAAGGCCCAATTTTGGTCGAAATAAATTTATTATGAATAACGGTGTTGAGTTTTTCCTTCCTTTCAAAGATAAATATTGCTTTGTATATAATCTAAAAAGTTCATTTATATATTGGTAAATACATCTTCAATATCGATACTTTTATGACACATCTTGTATATGCGTGTGTTTGTATATAAATACACACACACACACACACACACATATATATATATATATATATATGTGTGTGTGTGTGTGTGTGTGTGTGTAAAATGAAACTGGAAGTGAATCCGACGGTATGTTGAAAAAATAAATAAAGGAAAGAAAGTATAAAATGAATCACTTTAGCGCGGTGGTATGATGTTGAAAAGGTCACAAAGAACAAAATAACATCACTTGTTACATAATTCCTAAGCAGCTTATGAATTATGTACGTATTATAATTAGATATTTTTTAATCAGAGTTTGTTTGATTCAAAATCGAAGGGATTTAAGTGGGAAATGTCCATAACCGTTAAGGTTATGATTGATTAATGATGACCTCGACTTAATCCCTCCAGAAGCGCACGTTTGGATGCGTGAGATAGTTTAGTTTTAGTTGTGAGCACTCACTTGACGAGAGAGGATGTCTCACACCGCGCGATTTAAATTTTGTGGGCTGAGGAGGGGTATCAATAAAAAACTTAAAAGAAAAACAAGTCTTGCTTTATTGATTAATTAAAACAAGAGATGACCAGCCGAACAAGAAAAAAGAAACAGTTCAGTAAGAGAAGATGGCGGCCGGGTTAGCAGCAGTAGCATACAGAAGAGCTAACAAGTAAGAACACTCGTTATCTTTTCATCTATCATCCCCTCGTCTGTCTGTCTGTCTGTCGGTCTCTCTCTCTCTCTCACTCTCTCTCTCTCTCTCTCTCTCTGTCTCTCTCTCGCGAGCGCGTGTATATATCCCTGATATGTTAGAAGGGTATACGACAAACTGATGATGCATTTGTAGCGATTGCCTTCTCCTGTTCGGATAGACTTGGGGTCCCAAAAGGGTTTTCTTCCCTTGCCGACAGGTTTTCGCCCATAGGTGGCTACTGTATTTAAAAAAGAAACAGTTCAATAAGAGAAGATGGCGGCCAGGTAGCAGCAGTAGCATACAGAAGGGTTAACAAGTGAGAACACACGTAATCTTTTCATCTATCATCCCCTCATCTGTCTGTCTGTCGGTCTCTCTCTTCTCTCTCTCTCTCTCTCTCTCTCTCTCTCTCTCGAGCGCCGCGTATATATCCTCGATATGTTAGAAGGGTATACGACAAACTGATGATACATTTGTAGCGATTGCCTTCTCCTGTTCGGATAGACTTGGGGTCCAAAAAGGGTTTTCTTCCCTTGCCGACAGGTTTTCGCCCACAGGTGGCTACTGTATTTAAACAGCACCCCGGAAAGTTCTCACTCTTTTTTCTCTCAGTCCAGCGTACACTAAACATGTGCTAAACAGTTGGTGTCTCTGTCCCTTAAGTGGGGATATTTGAACTATCAGGAAGTGGATTCTCCATTAACCCTTTCTTACTTCTTGTTTCTGTATCATTTGTGTATCCCTGTTATTCGTCCATGTGTTCAGACAATAAAGTCTGTATTTATTATTAGCTTTTACATCTTTGTCTGGATTTATTTCATGTACGTATATATATACCTACGTTGGAAGGTTACCCCGAGCCTTCTAACGTATTATAAGAACCACACATCGTATTCATATAGATCCAACAGAATCTTAGAGATATACTTTACAGAATAGAACAAACATATGTTAATAACTTGTCACAGTGTCTACAAAGCATTGTGATAAACATCTACAATATGAAGGAAGAATAATACAATCCTGTCAGAAAACAATGCATAGACATTTCAATAAATTAGATCGGTTGACTCGATAACGGCGTAAATTTCAAAACGAGACGGTAAATCGAGTAAATGGATCCCTAATCAGGAGTTCCCTAGGGTAAACATGATTCCTTTGTTTATCGGTACGGGTTAACAGTTTAAAAATAGTCGTTTGAAGTTGAACAGCGGAGGATTTTGTCTTCACTTTCCAATCTAATTTAACGATATCATTTCGTCATATAATTCAAGCTTACCTAATTGAATTAATGATTCATTATTGAGATTTTGTACACTGGCGTCGCGCGTGAATTTCATGGAAACCTATTCCGTTCGCTTTAATGACCTATCGTCTTTAGAAAAGTTAATTCAAAATCGAACATCAGGAATTAACACTTTGTTGCTGGAAAGATGCGGATATGACAAAAGATTATGAAATATTTGCACCTTGATCTGACAAACGCATGTTGTGATGGAAAAAAAACCAACACAGTCTGGTGGTACCCCAATTTGCTGCTGGGGTGCTCTAGATTAGAGGTAATGATGGTTTGGCCCCGAAACTATACTCGATCTCAGTCATAATATGATAAAGGAGTTTTTGGAGGCACAACACATTTTTCAGCAGAAGCATATGTATACAATAATAGCCATATATATATATATATATATATATATATATATAAAGTATGTAAAGTAGTCGGGACGACCTAATGTCGGTATCAGCCAGACAGCGAGGAGTCTATCCCCTTTTCAGTAGCGCTAGACCAAGGAGATTATTTTAGCATCTGAGGTGAAGCGCCACACCTACCATCAGCTCCTTACTTTACCGCACAGATCCCTGTGCTACTCATACGCTGAGTTGGCGAAGGCCGGTATCGAACTAGGAACCTTGTATTTCTAGCCGAACACTCTACCGACTGAGCTAACCCGGACCAATATATATATATACACAGAGAGAGAGAGAGAAGAGAGAGAGAGAGAGAGAGAGAGAGAGAAGAGAGGAGAGAGAGAGAGAGAGAGATGCACAAACAACATAAATATATATTGAATTATACTCTTGTTCCTTAATCTTCCGTTAACTTACAACACCCACTGATTAAAAACGAGACCGTCCAAATCCTAATTATCTAGTGTTGCTTAATCACCAAATACTTATTTCTTATGAGTGTCCTCACCTCAACTAAACAATGGACGATTCTATTTTTATTATAAAGAAAGAAGAAATAGGACATACTACACAG
The DNA here is from genome assembly GCA_023376005.1 of Doryteuthis pealeii. Taxonomy (NCBI): domain Eukaryota; kingdom Metazoa; phylum Mollusca; class Cephalopoda; order Myopsida; family Loliginidae; genus Doryteuthis; species Doryteuthis pealeii. The sequence continues at coordinate 9,263,278 of CM042155.1, forward strand.
AAAATATAAGAAAGAAAGAAAAAGGGAAACACAGAGTGAGCGGGTGCGTGGAAGCGATAACGCCCATCTGTTGCAATTGAACACAATGAAAATATGAAAGGAAGGAAAGAAAGAAGAGAGACGGAGAGAGAGATGGACAGATTATTTATACGTTTAACATATTGAAGAATTTGCTATAGCTCTTAAGTAAGCATATGAAACGTAAAAAAATATGAAAATGAATTTTTACATGTATGTATATATATATACATATATACATAAGTATTTAACTTATAAAAATAATAGAAACCTTTTTCTAAGCACATAATCCATTTTGCGTATATATATATATATATATATATATATTATATATATATATATATAAGTAACCCCTCCGCATGAGCATGATATAACATCAGGTCAATTTTTTAAGCGGAACCTAACAGGTTTGAATTCATATGTTTCCTTCTCCTAGATTAGTTACCTAGCCAAGATTAAAGAGCCCAGTTTGACCTACTATTTACCAAACCTCTCAGCAAGAGCAAGATGTGGCACGAGCTTAATTTTTTAAGCGGAGTTTAACAGCTTTGCATTCAAAGTTTTCCTTCTACTAGATTGGTTACCTAGTCATGGTTAAAGAGCCCAGTCATTCCTACTATTTAGCTGTAGCTGGAGGGATAGTTAGATGCATACCTTTCCCAAGGTTATTAGTGCTATGTGAGATGTAAACAGCTTCATACAGGATTTGAACTCATTGTTGAGGGCAAAGGGACTTTTTCTATTTCTGTGATTGTTATCCGCGCGCTCCCGGCAATGTAATGATTAAATCGACTTGCGTGAATGGCACTGGCCTTGATTGTTGAGGCCTTGCAGGACGCGGGGAGGAGCGCCACGCCCATTATCAGTGGAACATTTGAATACTCGGACTGGAGTTACATACCCATTCGTTAGAACTGTCGCAGAATGAATGGTATAAATAAGAATATATTCACCAGCCACGACCAGGATGCGACACAATGTCAATTAAGAGTTTCCAACACGATCAGGAGTGAAAACAGGGTTAATTTCTTAAGCGGAGTTAACAGGTTTGAATTCAGTTTTCCTTCTCCTAGACTGTTTACCTAGCCAAGGTTAAAAAGCCAAGTCTGCCCTACTATCTACCCATGGCTGGAGTATTTGGATGCATACCTTTCCCAAGGGGATTACCACTATGTTAAATTCAAACATTGGGGTTTTTATTACGTAGTGCCTTTACTTGACGGTACCAAATATTTATATGTTATATACTTTCTTACGTCTTACTCTGTCGTCTATTCTTCTGGCCGGATCTGGTATATCTTCTATCTTGGTCTGGTCTTTCTTATCTGGGGATTCCGGGTCTGGTCTTGTCTTCTAAGGTCTCGTCTGGTCTTCTATTGAGGATTCCGGGTCTGGTCTCTGTCGGGGATCATTCCTTATCAGAAGCCCTGTGCCATTGTTAGCTTTTAGTAATAACAACAAGACTTCGATTTACGATGATGTTACTTTATTTGTAGAACCCCAGACCAGCCAATCACGCAGTGAGCTCACATCTTGCTAGCTTCGCTTCTAACTCCTAACTCTGACTGAGTTGCTTACACCTTAAACCGGAAGGGGGCTTTCTATTGCCTTCCGATTCTCACGGTCCATTCCCGCAAGGCAAGGTCAGAGTGAGGTCAAGCATTGTCACTCACTCTCAAGGCCATCAGCTATACTGATCGCCATAATGATTTCTACACTATTGTCATAATCATTAGGTATCTAAGGATTATGTAACATTTTTAATTTTTAAATTAAAACTCTTCACTTAGGCTCAAGTCTAGTTAGGTATATGTTGCATACCTCTTTACCGGCACTATATATCTATATATGTTATATACCTCTTACGTCTTCTTACTCTTATTCTGGTCGTCTATTCTTCTGGCCGGATCTGGTATATTTTCTAAGGTCTCGTCTGGTCTTCTATTGAGGGTTCCGTGTCTGGTCTATGTTGGGATAACTGCTTATCAAAATCCCTGTGCTATTGTTAGCTTTTAGTAATAACAACAAGACTTCGATTTACGATGATGGTACTTTATTCGTTCACCCCCAGACCAGACAATCACGCAGTGAGGCTCACATTTTACTAGCTTGGCTTCTAAGTTCTAACTGTAACTAACTGACTTGCCTACCCCTTACACCGGAAGGCGCTTTCTATCAGGGTTCCGTTTCTCACGGTTCTTCCTGCAAGGCCAGGTCAGAGTAAGGTCAAGCATTGTCACTCACTCTCAAGGCCATCAGCTATACTGATCGCCATAATGATTTCTACACTATTGTCATAAT
>CM042155.1:9270596-9278096 GCA_023376005.1 Doryteuthis pealeii
TGACTTTTAGAAATTATTTCAAACGCAGGTCAGTTTTATGGAATCTAAAAAAAGGATAAAGAAGTAGATGAATCAAGTAAGATTTCTAGTAAATGTTATTTTTTTAAATGTTGGAATTTCTTTTTTATATAGTAATTTACTAAGCTTAGCTTAGATATGGCAAAAGGCCAGAAGTATGGGGCACCCAGCGAGAATCGAACTCACTATCTAAGGTGTGCTACAATTCACCACCTAAATGTATAGACTGGGCGAGGTCACGTGGTCTATTCATCCGCCAATCAACAGCCATAATGCGTGGATGATTGACTACTTAATCACTGATACTGAACAGACGTCCATTTGCAATCATTGACGAAGGAACACACAACCAAAAGAGTCTTTACCAAGGATTTCCGCTAGACAAGCGCTCTTGATAGAAGACTAAAGGGTGGCCCATAAAATCGTACACAATTTGTAAGAGCTTCCAATTAATTCAGTAACTGTTATGCATTTGAAATACATTAACGAGAAGATTGCGAGTGGTTGTAATAATGGTTTATTATTACAATGAATACAAATAACAAAAATGGCTCTCGGCCGGCAAGGTAAAAAGTCTCTGAGCGTAAAAGAGTATTGGTAAAGATTACTTATCTTCTGAAGAGTTGTTGCACGTGGGTTTACATCTGAGAATACGAAACAACCTTCGTGTGTGGAGATCACCTCACATCAAGCTAATCTTCCTTGTTGTTCTTTTATACGTACTCATTTGCATACGTGAGGGATTATCCGGTTACTTCCCTTTACAATAGTAAGAACATTTTTAAGATAGTTTAAAAAACTTGGTCGCGTCGGATTAGATATTCAGTGAGAAATCGATTTGTCGTTTAAAAATCACAACTGATTAGCACAAACTAGTATTACTAAGCTTAGTTTAGTACGTGGTTTAGTACTAAGCACTAGAAGTGCGGGTCACTCAATGAGAATTGAATTCAGTAGCAATGGTTTTCAACTAAATCTCGGTAACCAATTAATCACAGGAGGTACCAATTAATTTCCCAGGTGGTTGAGTAGTCCATGACATGCAACACTCCATTTTAACCCTTACTAAATCTAGACGGGTAATCAGTGAAGCCTCCGCTTATTAGTCTTCGGGTCACGTCAAGCCATATCCCCTATATAATGTCCCATCCCTATTGCCCTTATGGCCACACCCAACCATTTTTATCATATTAGCACATATGTGTTGGAGTTTTTTTGGATATTAGGCGTGTGCCAAATGCCTACTTCTAAATATAGACTCGTTGACTACCACGTGACCACCGAAGATTCCTATTATCCAATCACTGGCAGTGTTGCTGCTGCTGTTGGTGTATTTATAGAGGCCTGATTCTAATCTTAACTCATTCACACTTGGACGTCGGACCTAAAGGACACTATCCCACAAGGACTTATTGATTTACTCACTTGTTTACTTTAAGTTCTTTTACAACTGGAACCAAGGATGACGGCCAGTTACTCAACAATATGATTAAAAGATCTTTAAAAATCACCAGGAGATTGTTTAATGTTTCTTCTTTCGAAAGGAAAATCTTTTTCAAGATAATATTAACCTTTCTGCAAGTATCATTGTGTTAAATATAGGGGTAAATTTCACAGGGAAAATTAGTGGTATCTTATCTGCTAGAATGAGGGTCTTCATCGCCTGGATAGGGCGTTCAACTCTATCTGATGGTGAGGTTCCAGTTCTGGAGGTCAGAGGAATGTGGAGTACCCCTTCTTCACCATTGCTCCCAGGTCCACTTAGATCCGGAGTAGTATTACCTTTTAGGGACCCATCTATGTGTTAAATAGAAAAATGTGTTTTAAAAAAAGTTGAGTACCCTTCAAGCATGAATAAAACAAAAATGTCTTCGGTATAAAATGATCCATTGGGTTGAGATCCCGTAAAATCCAACCAAGCAACCAATCCTGTAATTTACAAAGTTTTACACACAGGTATTAGATAACATACGTTAACTGCTGTTCGCGAGGAGCCCACCATCCGAGTACTGATTAGGCTCATCGTTGCTTAAGTTCGTTGATTTTAGCGTAACTTGTGCGTAAGTTATAGGTTAATCGATAGCAGAAGAAATATCTGAGTTGTATTCTATTTTTGTATTGTTCTATTTCCATACTATTTTATTTATTAGATCTCATAAATTCTCCCGGGGAAAAACTTGAATATTAAATAGAAAATATCAGTGTCTATTTGTAGCCTTGCTCTCTTGTCTCTCTATTAACCTTCCTATTTAAATAGTTTCATTTATATCCTAGTGTCATACTCGCCGTACATATTCATGTATAGGTCGATCGTATAAATGTCGACCTAGTGTATAGGTTGAACTTTCATTTGACCAAGAAATTGCGTATTTATGGAAATAATTGTTGTACGAGCAGGATGTGTAGATATAACACACTATGATAATTTAATTATTACAACGTTTAATGTTTACTTAAAAGCTATTTCAAAATAGTTCAATATATAAAAAGTATAATAATCTTGATTTAACTCACGCTCTCTCCCTTTTTTCTTTCCTTCTTTTCATTTTTTGATTATGTTCGATTGAAAAAGATAACGGTTATCACTTCCACGTGCTCATCTACTCTCTTTCTTTCTTTCTTTCTTTCTTTCTTAGTATATTATATTTGTGTAGATTAGCGTTATCACTTCCACGCGCTCACCCCCTCTCTCTATCTTTATCCTACTTTTTTCTTTTTTTTCTTAGGTAGCATGTCCTTTTTCTTCTATTTCTTCCTTTATAATAAAAACGGAATAGTCCATTATTTAGCTGATGTGACGACACTCATAAGAACTAACTCGACAGATAAGCAACACCAGATAATCAGAATATACATTTTTGCAATTAATGTGGGACGATTTGGACGGTCTCATTTTTAACCAGAGGGTGTTGCAGGATGATAGTGGTTGGGTGAATAAGGAACAAATGAGTATATAGATTGATCGAGTTTTAAAAAAATTATATTAATGTGGAGGCTTGAAGGAGAAGAATTGATGAGAAAGGTGTTATAGACCTTTTAAAATGTGCGTACTGCATTGGAAATTAATTTTTTCTAAGGATGGTTTGTATTTTTTTTTGTATAGAACATATAACCCCTGATGATGGCACTTCGAAGTGCCGAAAGTACTCGGGACCTGAAGGTTGGTGGACTTATCCACGAATACTACCCAAATATTAAAAAGTTGACCAGAAAACTCGAAAAGATCAAAAATAAAATTGTTAAACAGGATATGTGTCTTTTGTTTAATTCTACACACACACACACACACACACACACACACACACACATATATATATATATATATATATATATATATATATATATATATATATATTTTACATATATAAAAACGCAAAAAATAAAATTCAGGAGAGAATTTTATTTTATTAGGTGATCAGCAAGCCACGCTCAGTGCATCAGGAAATATGGAAGCTAAATTGCAGTTGCTGTTTTTTAACCTAGCCACTCATAAAAAGTCACTTGAAATCTGCTAGAATTTTTTGTTTCTAGTTTATGTTTGATCTCAGGTAAAAGCAAAGATTTTGAATACTTAGAATATCTGTTGTTGTTTAAATGGTCACCTACCTAAGTACTAAACAGGCACATTGCTGCTTAACTTCAGTATTTTCACTGATTTGCTCTAATAAAAATGTCGTAATGATAGGCCATTGTAACTAATTGCTGGTTGGTAGGATTTTAAGGCATATCAACACTTGTTGGGTCATTTTATTGTTACATAATCATTAGAACCTAATGATTATGACAATAGTGTAGAAATCATTATGGCGATCAGTATAGCTGATGGCCTTGAGAGTGAGTGACAATGCTTGACCTCACTCTGACCTGGCCTTGCAGGAAGAACCGTGAGAAACGGAACCCCGATAGAAAGCGCCTTCCGGTTTAAGGGGTAGGCAAGTCAGTTAGTTACAGTTAGAACTTAGAAGCCAAGCTAGTAAGATGTGAGCCTCACTGCGTGATTGTCTGGTCTGGGGGTGTACGAATAAAGTACCATCATCGTAAATCGAAGTCTTGTTGTTATTACTAAAAGCTAACAATAGCACAGGGATTTTGATAAGCAGTTATCCCAACATAGACCAGACACGGAACCCTCAATAGAAGACCAGACGAGACCTTAGAAGATATACCAGATCCGGCCAGAAGAATAGACCACCAGAATAAGAGTAAGAAGACGTAAGAGGTATATAACATATATAGATATATAGTGCCGGTAAAGAGGTATGCAACATATACCTATTTAGCACCGTCAAAGAAAAGGCACTATGCAACATATATACCTATTTGGTACCGTGACGACGCCGCTACGTTACATTATGCCGAAGACGTATTGTTTATTCATTCTTGATGGTATTCAATTTTTTTTCAAACGCAATGTTTTAAACACAATTTTTATCTATTTATCCCATAGATAGGACTCTAACAGGTACTACCATTCCGAGTCAGAGTGGACCTAGGAGTAATGAGGATGAAGGGGTACTCCTCCGCACTCCCCAGAGCACCGAACTTGGAACTTTAGATGCAGTTTAACGTTATACCCGGGACACATTTTGACAAGGTTACGTTTACATACGTATATACAGACATCATGAGAATGATCTTTCTTTCTTCTTAATTTGGTCTGTCATTTCCTTGTTGCCTTTGGGTTATATTTGAATGTTCTGATGAACGGAAGTTACAATTTTATATTTTCTTTTTCTCCGTTCGATATCGCAATAGATCATTGTCATTTTGTATCAGGTTTTATAGCTGCACAGCTGCAATAGAGTTGATTTGGACGAGAAAAATATTTGTCTTTCTTGCCAGGCATAAAGAAGAGTGCCGGAAGTCGCTAGTAGTCTAGTTTACAATTTCAGGAAACGTGAAGCAAAATAGCATTTTTTCCCCGAAACTGTCAGCTTCACGTCTTCCGTGGCTATGCAACATTTTCCATTTGCAACATTCTGAATTCATCTAAGTTTAAGCTAAATTGAATTTTCGTGGCTGCTCATGTAAAAGTCGATCAAATTACAAGTTGACATAGATAGACATAAGGTGAGTGGCAGTCCCATCTTGAGCTACCGAAACTGGGCTATCACTCCTAGTTGGCGGCTGATGAGGGCAGTGTATCGCACGTCCTATCACACGTTGTATATTGAAAATTCAAGTTGATATACATAGACATAAGGCGAGAGGCAGTCCCGCTTTGAGCTACCGAAACTGTGCTATCACTCCTAGTTGGCGGCTGATGAGGGCAGGGTATCGCACGTGCTATCAAACGTTGTATGATGAAAATTCAAGTTGATATACATAGATATAAGGCGAGTAGCAGTCACGCATTGAGCCACCGAAACTGGGCTATCACTCCTAGTTGGCGGCTGATGAGGGCAGGGTATCACACGTGATATCACACGTTGTATGATGAAAATTCAAGTTGATATACATAGACATAAGCCGAGTGGCAGTCCCGCCTTGAGCTACCGAAACTGTGCTATCACTCCTAGTTGGCGGCTGATGAGGGCAAGGTATCGCACGTGCTATCACACGTTGTATGATGAAAATTCAAGTTGATATACATAGACATAAGTTATAGGGAAGTTATAAGCAGTCATAAGTAAGTAGATAGCAATATTTCAGTCAGTGATTGTAACGAGGAAGAAGACTTACCCCGCGGGGCAAAGCGGGTGCAAACCTGTCTCGCTGGCAGGATAAGTGGCAACGAAAATATGGCTACCTTTCTCAGCAAAGAGTCATGTCGATAGTAAATCTTCACGAAGGGCAAATTTCTCACAGATCACCATACACAAAACAAGAGACAACTGAGAAGAGGGAGAGATACTTCGAAGAGGTGGATGAGTCGTGTACAGAGAACTGCTAGGAGATTAATGCGGGATGAGACATTTTGTCGTCTAACTTTGCAGTTGAAGAAATAAATTAGAGGAATCAATTTCACAACCTATAGTGATGATGTCTGATATAAATACTAAGATCACTTCGAAATAATATTTCATCAAATAGGCCTACTTCATTATAGGAGGATGTTAGTTGTCTGGCAGTAGAGGGTGGTGTTTCTTGCCAATATTTGATCATAATAAACTTTTTTCCTGTTAAAAATAAGACCGTCCAAATAATCCAAGATGCAATGTAAAAATGTAAATTCAGATTATAAGGTGTCGCTTAATAGCACATTACTTATTTGTCCCATTTTAATTCACATAATTTAAAAAAAATGAAACATTGCAAATGGACTTGCGTCGCTTAAGTTCCCAATGGAAAATTAAAATGAATTAAAAAAAAAATAAAAGAAAAAAATTGGATACGGAGTGTTAGGACCTGTTAGGGTCTCATGTATGCATTAAGTAATAAAATGAATAAAAAGTGCATTTTCAAAAAAAAAAAAGTTTTAAAAAATTTGAATACCCATCAGGAATTAATAAACCAAAGAGTTTTCGGCATAAAATAACCCAACAAGGGTTGACATGCTTTAAAATCCAACCAGATTTGTTGTCACCCAGACTCGTCAAAGACTATCATCTTACGCTGGTGTGAAACAATAATAATGACGACATGCACACTCTATTAACAAAAGATTAGGCTAAACTGATACATTTTCTGCAACATAAATCAATTAAATTCATTGACGCAATTTGAATGAAATTACTGCACAGCTGTAATGAGGCCATAATTTAAAAAATGCATGTAGTGAAACAATACAAGAGCAGTCTTATATTTTGAGATTAGTTATACCCGGTATAGAAAGCGCGTAGTGTAATGGTTAAAATCATGGGAAATGGACTCGTCACCCCGAGTTCAAATCCTGGACGTGGTAATTGCATTTCACTTAGCGCTAATACCCTTGGGAAAGGTATGAATCCTACTCTCCTCCAGCTATGGATAAATAGTAGGGCAGACTGGACTCTTTAACCTTGGTTAGGCAACCGGTCTAGGAGAAGGAAAACTCTGAATTCAAACATGTTGAACTCCGCTTAAGAAATTGACCTTGTGTCACATTAATTTGATTTATTTAACAAACTTTGCCGGCATTGAATGACCACATCAAAGCTGATATCCCGTAAAACAATACACCCCGCAAAAAAAAACACAATCACATCTTTGAATTAATATGAACTAGGAAAAAAAAAAACCCTCCGGACGATGTAAAAATTAATTTTTAAAATATATTGCCTGAGCGGGGAGTTAAAAATTCAATGTCAGAGGTTTTGTATCATAATTTATTAAAAGAGAACAAAAAATAAAACAGTTTGAAATGAACACTTAATTTAATAAAAATTTGTGTGCATCTATTAATCATTAATTAAATAATTATTTTGAATATTTTGCACATAAATTTTACACAAAATCACAATTATTACACAGAGTATTTATTTATTTGTAAGCTTTTTAGTTAACTTCTTGTTACTGAAAAAAAGGACGACAGTAAAAAACAGTTTTAAAAATTGCTTACTC
>CM042155.1:9283096-9295596 GCA_023376005.1 Doryteuthis pealeii
GAAGGGATCGACGCAATTTTTGTTCTTTCCCACCCATGGGCTTCGGTTTGTGGGTGGGCCCACGTTAATAGGGCCTTGTGCCTAACCCGTACAAGTGGGGTACGAGGTAAATAAAAATTCCCCATACATTCAGAACTGGAACAAGGGGGCGAATAGTGGAATGTATTTGCCGTTATAACTATCCTCTTGGATTGTAATAACGGGATCATTTTGCTCTTATGGAAACCCTTCTAATTTTAGCCAATATTGCAAGCAGGATTTTTATTCATATTTTATTGAATTGTGCAACTTTTATGTTTTTTTTTTATGTTGAATGATATCGCTTCATTCATTTCCCATTCTTCAATAAATTTCACGAAATCCGAAAGCAAGCGCGCAGTGTAAATTTAACCATTAATTAATGGTGTGAAAACTGTCGGGCAAACTGTGGAATTAATTGGAGAGACGGAGATGGCGTCCCAAGTAAATTTGTTATAGAGGAGATATTCCGTGTGTCTTGTTTTATTTCTTTTTTTTTTTTCCCTTTTCTTTTTTGATTAATTGCGACGAAGGGGAAAAGGGTTATTGTTGATAAATGTGCGCGAAATCGGACTCAAAAGGAAAAGAAAAATTAGGAGTAAATGATTCCTAAATTAGAAAAAAAATGGCGGGAAGTAAGGTGTGATGAAGAGCGCGTCGTCAGATTATCCAGATAAAAATATGAAATAGAAAGGAATTTGAATAAATATATAGGAAGGAAGAACCGTTGAAATAATAAGAAAAAATGGACACAAAAGAAAGAGGCTGGAGATTTAATTATAAATAATTGAGAATTATTGAAAAACATCCAAGATAAATTTCCAATAAAATGAACGACGAATATTGATAAATTGAGATAATGTACAGAAATACATTTCAAACGAAGAATAAACGAAATAATTTGGCCCAGGAAATTTATCCCTAAAGTTAGTTTAGAAGTACACACACACACACACACACACACACACACACACACACATATATATAATATATATATATATATATATATATATATATATATATATATATATATATATAATCAATGGTAATATTATGGTTTCACACTCATAACTTAAAGTTTCATGGTAATCCAATCATCAGATGAGATCAGTGGTTGAGATGTCAAAAACCAGTCGTGAAATGAGTATTTGAAGTGAGCACACTCGTGCACTCACTCCAAACAAACTTTTTATTTATTTAGAAGTGAGATACAACGAGTGTGAACACGACTCGGCATATAGCCGGAAGTTTGGTTTTGGGGGGTGGGTTATAAAACTGATCATACAACTACACTGATCTATCTAGCTAGGTTCAAACGCCGACCGATTTATTCAAAAATAAAATAAAATTCTTGCAGTCTCTCCTTGCGCAGCTCTCTTCCACCAAAATACCTCATTCGCTCTATGCATCTAACCTACTTAAAAATTTTTTCCCCATATTCGTTTTGATGATTTGGAGATGGAGGGGGTGGGAAAAATAAAAACAGAAAGACCCAAGAAACTGAAAATACATGTAAACAAAAAAACAAAATTGTGGGTCATTTTGGTTACCCCCTTTCCCTTAGCTAGTATATCAGCCTGCCGACTGTCTTCCGTACTTTGTTTGAAAGCAAGCCGGTCAGTGCTCTAATAAGGGAGTGGTGTCCTTAGTGGGTCCGGTTAAAAAAATTGGGGTTCTGTAGGCCGCGGCAGGTTGGGTGCTTAAAAAATTTGACTTTTCAGGAAAAAAAAAAAATTAGAGTGACACGTGGTTTTTATAAAAAACTTGGGATTGGGGGTCTGGATCTGTCCTACGAGAAAAAACTGGTGGTTGATGATTCATTCAGCCTCCTAACTAAAAGGATCTATGGTGTATGCAGTTTTTACTTTTCTTTGTTTTTTATTTTTGTTTATTTTGAAGACTTTGTTTGTCTATCTAAGGGATGGGGTCCCGAAACTGGATCCCCGTCCAGTGCTGGGCCATGATGGGCAGGCAAAACAAGTTTTTCACTCCTGCCCCCGTTCTCACACACAAGCCTCGTGCCGGCATTTATTCACCTTTCGTTTAATGTCAATGGTGTCGCAGAATTCTCCTATCCGTCACCCTAATTCTTTATTTAAGCTGATGCTGAAATTAACAATTCAGATCGCCTCAGGAAGAATTCCCCGTCTCCATCTTGCATCCCTTGGTTTTGCGCGTCGACCATATCACCATTTTAGCTACGGCTAGTATTAGCGAAAATACCTTTCGTTTTTCTCCGACGATGGCGGCTACATTATCCACGACGTAACCCACGTCGAGCGGCACCCACTGAGTTGGCGTGCGATACGGGCCGAAACCTGCGTTCACGTACTCCCAAAAACGAACGAACCCCGACACAGTGTTTAGAGGCTTGTGACCAGCCGTTTCTTCTAAACCACTGTCGCAACGGGTGCATGATGGAAAAATCTGCGGCGTTCGCTTTGTATTGCACGCTTGCGAGTCGGCAAACTCATTCCGAGCGAAGTCGCCAGGTGAGGAGAACTCGGATGGTTCATAAACCCAGCACCTGGCGCCCAATTCCACTGCGAGCGGCCTCCTCCAACGACGAGCGCGTGCCGTTCCACGAGCGGGATCAGAGCGGACCCCTCCACTATTGCCCGATACAGTGCCCCTTCGAGCCATGAGGCGTCACTAGACTCATTAGTCTTCGAAGGGCGTCACGACACTCAACTAGAAACCGCTCGTTCCGTCTTCGAATTTACGGGCCACAGCTTCAAGTCCGGAAGGGACCCGGATTCGCAACGACCAAGCGGTTTCGGTGTGCAACGATCGATTCAGAATGCCAACCTCTCAGCGTCTCGATGAGCCGTCAAGTTCGCATCCCCAAAACCTCCATTACAAGGCTGCTGGAAACAAACCTCCTGCGTTACCATTGGCCGGCGCCTTCTCCACAAAAGCGGAAAAGGGCCCGTTCTATCGCCAATAACCGAGCCGCAAGAAGAGGAATACAGATAACCGGTAAAGGACCAGGGGAAAGATGTACGTAGCACAAACTCCGCCCTGCCCTTAAGGACAACCTCCTTGGAAACCATTTTCGGATCCAAGCTTCCACCTTTGTCTGTACTTCCGACCAATTTTTTTTGTCGTGAAATGGTCGAGATGTTAAAAACCAAATTTTTTAGCGTTTATATGAAGCGTTTTTCACGCGATGGGAAATGTAAAGCTAAAAATTGTTTTTTTTTTAACTGTGGCTTGTTTAACGTTTATGTGACGTGGATTGTGTTCACGTGATGTAATGTCATGACGTTAAATTTGTATTAAAAAAAACATTATAATCAAACAAACTTGCATTGGTGTTAATGCACGCGGTGTTCAGATGAATTCTATTTATTTTTTTATTTTATTTTTTTTTAAATAAATAAAAGGAGAGCGAAAATTCACCCACAAAGTGAAGCTCATGGGATGACATGCACAAAAATGCGTGGATCCTCTCGGGGTTCCATCTGAAGGTGGCACTGGGAAATAAACCAATATATATATATATATATATATAGATGAGAAGTATCCAAAATTTGGTAGTGAGGGATGATTCTATATGTGATTTCTAAGATACACTGTATTATTATTTTATGATCCAGTATGTATAAATACAGTGAATCTTTAAATCACTAAGGACAGCTCAATGTATATGATAAACCTTTTAGATTATGTACAGAGCAATATCTTTTTATTTTATTTTTTTGAGAAGTAACATTTTTCAGTTGTGCAATTCAAATAACCTGATCTTCCATCTGATGAGACTGGATTTTGGGGAGCTATATTAAATCAACTTAGATTTATATAGCCCCAATTTTGGTCGAAAAAATTTATTATGGAATTACGGTGTTGAGTTTTTCCTTCCTTTCTAATACACACATATATATATATATATATATATATGTGTGTGTGTGTGTGTGTTTTGGCAGCATTCTTTCTTTTATACATATTTGTTGAACATAACTCATCGCTACTCCGTTTGTCTTAGCACATTGCTCGGTGAAAAAAGAACCAGCAACCAGCTTGATTACATCTACACCTAAGGTTGGCATTACAATGTGCCGAAAGTACTGGTGATGAAACTTTCGGTGGACTTATTTACTGACTCCACCAAAACATTAAAAAAACTGGCTACAAGATTTGAAAAGATCGGAAAAATCATAAGACATGAAATATATATATATATATATATATATATATATATATTTGGGAGAATATGTGCTTTTTAATTTTAGTCAGACTTAATTTTTTTGAAAGTAAATTCATTTATTTTTAATTAGCCGGGATTTTAACTACTTAAATGTGAGGCTAAACAAATCAAGAAAAATCAATCTCTGAATATATATTTTGACCTATTAGGTCTCGTCAGCAGAGCTATAGATACGAGGACCGCCTAGCGTGTGACTCGAACCCTTTGTGCCGAAACGGCACGCCGGCATCTTAACATCACGCCAAACAGAAATCGCAAATTTGTCTCGCTTTGTTTAGGTATTAGTAGCATTCTATATTCCACTTTGGAGACTTTATCGCACGACGCAAATGTAAACAACTTTTTAGCTATTTTCAGCCGACAGTATATTTGGTAGAATATGTGCTTTTTAATTTTAGTCAGACTTAATTTTTTTGAAAGTTAATTCATTTATTTTTAATTAGGCGGGATTTTAACTACTAAAATGTGAGGCTAAACAAATCGAGAAAAATCAATCTCTGAATATATATTTCGACCTATTAGGTCTCGTCAGCAGAGCTATAGATACGAGGACCGCCTAGCGTGTGACTCGAATTTGTGCCGAAACGGCACGCCGGATGGTAAGATGCCGGCGGCCGTTTCGGTTCTGACTAAAATAGCTAAATGTTGTTTACATATATATATATATATATATATATATATATATATATATAATATAAAAGGGCTAATCAAAAAGTAATGCCATTTTGTTTATAACAAGTGCAATTACAAACACAGGAACATGTATCATACATCAAAACGAAGATCGTCTTCTGTGAATCAAATCTCTCCTTCTCCACATAGTCATCGTTTCTCTCAATAGCAATGTTCCACCTTCGAATGATGTATCCCTGCCCTGTAAGATTCTGTTCACTCTTCTTTCAACCACTTCTTCACTATAGATTTCACTCCCTATTGTTTTCCTCTCAAACCCTCTTTCTTGCTCAAAGAACAGACAACAGAACTTTACGGCGTAGGGATACATGCTTACACGGCGAGATAGTTCCTGTTATGGTCCAATCACAGAGGACCAGCTTCATTTTGATGTATGATACATGTTCCTGTGTTGGTAATTATACCTGTCTTAAACAAAATGGCATTACTTTTTGGCTCATCTATGGGAGAAGTAGGGA
The DNA here is from genome assembly GCA_023376005.1 of Doryteuthis pealeii. Taxonomy (NCBI): domain Eukaryota; kingdom Metazoa; phylum Mollusca; class Cephalopoda; order Myopsida; family Loliginidae; genus Doryteuthis; species Doryteuthis pealeii. Next base: position 9,288,473 of record CM042155.1, read on the forward strand.
TGTGATCCACAGAGGACCAGCTTCATTTTAATGTATGATATATGTTCCTGTGTTGGTAATTATACCTGTCTTAAACAAAATGGCATTACTTTTTAACTCACCTATATGGAGATGTAGGGACGTGATCCACAGAGGACCAGCTTCATTTTAATGTATGATACATGTTACTGTGTTGGTAATTATACCTGTCCTAAACAAAATGGGCATTACTTTTTGACTCGTCCTCGTAATAATCCGTTCAAAATATAAACATAAGATTCATCATGGATACTTGTTCCAACGTTAACCCCGCGGCTTCACGAGTCATCTCGGTGGAATTATAACTATACCACGGACCATATGAACTTTAGGCACCCCGTTTTTAATTCGATTAAGAAAGGACACGTTTTTCATTTATACCGTCAATATCCGTTTGTTTAAACAGACGATTTTTAGATTTTTTTAAATTATAAATATAACCCCTAATCCCTAACCCTAACCCCTAACATACAACCGGATATTGACGGCGTAAATGAAAAACATGTCCTTTCTTAATCGAGATCAAAAAGTGGTGCCTAAAGGTCATATGGTTCTATACCACGTTAAACAAAACCCAACTATGGATTAAATAGTACCATTAGTGTTCATCTATAAGAATGACATTGGCATTAAGTAACCTACGAAGGTTAATATGCCATTAGAACCAAGAAGAAACGTTAGGTTCCCAACATAGACAAATAACAAATGTACTCAACAAAGAATAAATAAAATAAAAACGTCTTGGGCATAAAATAACCCAATGCTCAACATGCCGTAAAATCCAACCAACCAACCATAAATGGTAGCAGAGGCGGGAAAATTAACAAGCTTTCGTATCTGTGTTGTAGAGTAGCAAACACCCCTTCAGCACTCTACAAGATGGACTGATTCATAACCATAAAATAGCCGATGATTAAGTAGCTGAATAATATTCAGACTGACTTGCTGTCTTGACTATATCGATTTGACCCTCCTCTATTTAGAGTAAGTTTGTCTTGTTAATTTCTCGTACTTATTTGTTCTGTTTGTGTATGTATCCGTTTGGCACCGGATGCTGGTGCTTAATAAATGTATCAAGCACACCATTCTTCTGTGTATATTTCCACCTCGCGATACAAGAGTAACCCACGAAGGTTGATATGCCATTAAAACCAAGAAGAAACGTTAGGTTTCTTACATGAACAAATAACAACTGTAATCAACAAAGAACAGATAAAACAAAAACGTCTTGGCCATAAAATAATCCAATGGTCAACATGACGTAAAATCCAACCAACCAACCAACCAACCAACCATCAATGGTAAGTAATTAAAGTCGTCGGGGTGGCCTAAAGTCGGTACCAGCCTGACAGCAAGCGCTAGACGAAGGAGATTGTTTTTGCGTCTGAGGTGGAGCGACACACCTATCATCAGCTCCTCACTTTACCGCACATATCCCTGTACTACTTATACGCTGAGTTGGTGAGGGCCGGTATCGAACCAGGAAACTTGTGGTTTCTAGGCGGACGCTCTACGGAATGAACTAAACCGACCCTATAAATGATAGCAGAGGCGAGAAAATTAACAAGTTTCCGTAGGTGTTAATAAATAAAAAAATCTGGTAACATTTCCATTAGAATGTAATATCTTCTTTGATGAAATGCATTTTATTTCGGTGACATTTTGAGGAATCTTTCAAAACACTTAGGTTTTCGAAAATCGCTCTGCTGGAGTCTGAAATTTTAACAAGGTTTCATAATGAGGCCAATGCAGTTAGAATTTGACAGCTCGCTGTCAGAATCAAAAAGGATTTGATGAAGATCCAGGAAACGAGTTTGATTTAATAAATGCGATTATGCAGATCCTGCCATACAAATCATGTTAGATTATGAAGGAACGTTTCAAATATGATATTAATTAATTACCTTGATTAATAAAAATGTCTCTGCCCAAAAAATCCACAGCTACATTTTTTATATTTAATTTTTTTTTTTTTTTTTTGAAATCCCGTTTTGAACCATTAACTCAGTCTATAGAGCATCCACAAAGAAATCAAAAGGTTCTGTGATCGGTACAAGTTCTGCAAATTGGGTGATTTTGGCTTAACTAATTATATCCCTTAATTAGTAAAAATCAATAACCAAATTTGACGTGTTTCTTAGTTAGAAGGATATTAATCTATATGCAAGATTTCAAATCTGAGTGACTTCTTTTTTCTGTGTTATAGATTGACACGTACATACCAAAAACTTATATATATATATGTGTGTGTGTGTTTAAATACGGTACAATTTTTATGACATGACCAACGTAGTCGTTATTTACTGACATCTCACCAGATCAGATGAAAACAAGAACTGGATCTGTGCGGTAAAGTGAGAAGCTGCTGGGAGGTATGGCACTCACATCAGACGCAAAAAACAACACCCCTGGCTTGGGGCTAGTGAAAGGAAGATTGACTCCCTCACTGTTCGGCTGATACCCATAATAGGCCACCCCACCGACTAAACGTCTTTTTGTATCTCAATTCAAAAATTAAAATAAGAACAAATTTACACATTATTGTCATGTATTTGGTATTACCTTTTCATCAATCCAGTTCTCTGGGAAAGTGTAAAGTTTTTAAATGCCATCCTTGGCCAGTTGAAAAGGGCTTAAAGAAAGTCCTAGGTTATGGAATCCTTTGGTAAGCGTATAAGTCCTGTCCTACGTATTGGTAAAGGTCCAGTGATTTAATCCTATGTCCGTCGTCCATGAATGCCAGTGTAATTATGACCAGTAAGGTCGGTTTAAGTGTTGTATCAACCTCAGAGTACTGCCAGTGATTGGCCAAGAGATAGATCACATGATTCCGGCCTAGTCTATAAGTAAGAGCGGGCATCTAGCACACACCGTATATCCAAAAGAACGCAACAGAAAGGATTCCCGTTCTTATGTGAGTAGCCTGCGATGAGAGTGGTGTAAATACGCAGTGTTTCGATGAATGTGTGTTTATCCATTCCGACGATATGAGGAGTGAAAGATTTGAATACATCCGAGAAAATGTGATTGAGAATAGAGGAAAGTGTGGATATGACAACACAGACAGCACAAATTCAATTGATATTTCACCTCATTTTGGATGAAGCTTCTTCAGAACTTTATTGACATAAGTACTTGTGCATTCTGCTTTTATAGTGAACAGGTGAATGGGTGAGGGGTGAGGGAAATGTCGGGTGGGGTTGGTGTGTAGGGATTTTTCTTTTTCTATGGGGTCAATTGGTTGACTATGATGTGATTTTTGGTACGATTTCATCGTGAATCTGTCAGTAAAGTTCAGACACACATTATTGTCAATAGCAATCCAATTTATTCATTCTGGTAGCGCAAAATACCGCAGTTCTGGCAATTATGATATCTTTGAATGCCTTTTGGTAGTGTATGCATTTAACTTTTAATGTAATGAAACATTAAATTAAAACTTATATCAAACTTATATCTTATCATAATGGAGATTCGGTGTCTGTGTAACCAAAAGTAGGTCGCTGATAACGTCGCAATACCATTAGGAATGGCGTAAGTTTATCAATGAGTATTTAATTTATAGTTAGAATCTTTAATACATGGAATAACACTTATTTGTTAACAACGTCTCTATGTAAATCTGAGTTAGATCTGACTCAAAACAAATTCAAAAGTCGATAAAAAGGCAAATAAAATACTTGATTTAATTCATTGTGATTTGGCAGGTCCTATTGAACCAATTTTAATAAATGACACAAGATATGCAATAACTTTTGTTGATGACTACTCTGGATTAATAGTGGTTTATTTTCTTAAAAATAAATCAGAAGCAGCAGATGCAAAAAAAAGATTTTTAGCTGATATGTCACCTTATGGATCAATTAAAAGATTAAGAACAGACAATGCTCTTGAATTTACTTCTGCAAAATTCAAAAATATTCTTGTACAAAATAAGATAAAACAAGAATTCTCAGCTCCTTACTCACCACATCAAAATGGCACGGCTGAAAGATCTTTTCGAACATGTTATTAGTGCGTCTAAGATCATTCAATGTATCTTATATATCACTAAGGAATAAAGGTTTTCATAATATAAGTTATGATTAATTTGCATATCGGTTTTGACAAACTGGTTTTAATAAATAATTACTTTGCTCTAATATTATTGTTTTATTATTCAACGTATTAAAATCAATCCTATAAATGATTTTATACAGAAATTAATTAAAACATAATTAAAATAAGTGTAATCTTTTTATATGTGTTCTTATTTGATTTCTTTGGTCTTTTTAATTTTGTTGAGAATTTTGATATATAAGGCGTGTGGTAAATACCCACTCTTACTTATAGACTCGCCGAGAACCATGTGACCAACCTATTGGCCAATCACTGGCCGTACTCTGCTGCTGATATTGTTATTTATACCGGCTGTTCTAATCTTAGCTACTTACAACTACTTGAACCTTCATGGACAACGGAAACATAGGATTATATCACTGGACCTTTGACACTACGTAGGATTACATAACCCAGGACTTATTCACTTACCAAAGGATTCTATAGCTCAGGACTTACTTACTTACTTTAAGTCCTTTTCAACTGGCCAAGGATGGCGGTCAGAAACTTAACAAATTTAATATATTAATTTTATTTAAATTCTTGGACACTACGTCACCATCTTTAGTAGACAGAAAGATGCCAACACATACATTATAACCAATTTTCATAATAATTGATTTTCTTTTAAACCGGATACCAAGATTTTATTATTTCTTTTGGAACATTATGCAATCAGAACTGATATTGTTAGGTGTTATTCATTGCTAAAACCTGCGACATTGAAACTTTGCTTTAGGAGAAACTTAACTTTTGATAAAAAAAAATACAGATGTAAGTATTTTACTTATTTTATAAGTGATAAACTAAAATGCCCTGAAAATTGAACAGCAGTCAAAATAGGTCAATGTAGATGGATGATGTAATCCAAGACAATGTAGATGTATGATGCAATCCAATGTGAAGAGAAGATAATTCTGTACTAATTTAGAAGAATCTTCTGGACGGTTCTTTTTATTTCATTAGCAGTGGTAAACCCCATACATCAGTAGATTTTGTTTTGAGGACAATTTTTTTCAGATAACACCTGGTTTTAGATTATGTTGGAGGCTATCACCTCACACACTCTCTCTATATATACATATATCTATATCTATATATATATATCACACAAAAATTTATTTTTAATTGAATTTATCTCATTATATTAAAAGTTAATTACTTACACCCGGCGTGTCATATTCTTACTGGTTATCATAATGAAGAATATGCTTATTGTTCCATTATATCTTTATTAGGCTATAGTCAGTAAGGTTTATGGAAATAAAACGCCAGAGCCACGATCAATATAATCAAACTAAAATGTTCGTTTCCACATAAACATTGAATAAAACTGTGTAAATTCTCTCATCTATTTTTATGAATTCAGATTCAAAATAGGACGTCTGATAACTGAGAAAAATCCTTTTTTTATTTTCAACAAGGAAAATGAAAAATATATATAAAAAAACAGTGAGGTCTATTTTTCCCCAGAAATTGTTTACGTAATTTTACATTTTGTTTAATATTGAATATAAACAAGCAAATAGGATGCCGAGCAGTATAAAGACTTCATAATGTATAAGTTAAATATAATTGCTAGGATGAATGAATATCAGGTTATTTCTATGGAACGATGATTATCTTCCCTCTAAATGGGGAGTGTTTATGTGGAGGGAAGAAAATCCACTACCCATCCCCCCCAGCTACCCCTGCTCCTACTGACAACCTACTGTTTTTCACCATTCTGAAAATGTTCTTCATTGAAGCAAGAACTGGGCTTTTGTCCTGATGATGGTCAAAATGGCCGAAACGTTGCATCGTCGACAATAAACATCCAGTTTCCATAACATCCCGTGTTTGTCTACTTTTCTCCACATATTGTTGGATTAACCTTCTCACATTTCTCTCTCTCACACACACACACACACACACACACACACATATATATATATATATATATATATAGATAGATAGAGAGAGAGAGAGGGGGGCGCGTGGTCTAATCGTTAGAGTCGTGGGAGATGGACGAAGCTGTTTGAATTTCACATTGCGCTAATACCCTTGGGAAAGGTATGAATCCAATACTCCCTCCAGTTATGGGCAAATAGCAGGGCAGACTGGGCTCTTTAACCATCAGTCTAGGAGAAGGAAAACTCTGAATTCAAACCTGTTAAACTCCGCTTAAGAAATTGACCTTTGTCACATCCTGCTCGTGCGAAGGGGTTGGTATATATATATATATATATAATATTATATATATATATATATATATATATATATATATATATATATACATTGTTAAAGCTGGTTTTGTTAAAGACCCCGGAATATAATTTTCAACAGTCGATTTTTAACTCTTCTTGTTTTTCGTACATCGTGTGTGGTAGGAACTTTGCTTAGCACATTGCATTGTTTTTATCTTATTTTCTTAGTTCTTGAATCATTTTTAGCACAAACGTTCCGAATCAAATCGTCCTCATTTCATCTAATTAAGACTTATACCCGTTTTTTTTTCATTCTTTAAACTATTTATTTGTGCTTGACACTACAAGGTCAAACAATTCGCTTTTCTCATAATTTGTTTTAGACTTCTAATAATAGCATTATCCTGTCAGTAACGCTTTCATGACCGCTGACACTCCGGTCAATTTCCAATGTTGATTACGCATCCAAGTGAATAAATGGTCATACTAAAACGAACAAATTTTGAAACACAATGTTAATAATTATTATATTTCGGACTGTTGTCCTGATCTTTATTGTGTATTAATACAACGTTCAGGCCACTGTAACCTCGGGCTCTGTTTTAGGCATTTTAAAATTCATTTTAATTACCTTAAAATAGATAGTTACATATATAAATCTCTGTGTGTGAGAATGGGAAATCCGACAATATGAGGAAAAAATGAGTAAAGAAAAGAAATGTACATGGATAAAAATAAATTTTATCGATATCGATAATAACAATAGGAAAAATGCATGAAATGTTCCGTACACAGATTTTGCCGACCTTCATCAGAGTAGAA
>CM042155.1:9298096-9310596 GCA_023376005.1 Doryteuthis pealeii
AAAAGGAAGAATGAAAAAAGGAAGAATGAAAGGAAGAATGAAAAAAAGAATGAAAAAGGAAGAATGAAAAAGAATGAAAAGGAAGAATGAAAAAGGAAGTATGAAAAAAGGAAGAATGAAAAAAAGGAAGAATGAAAAGAAGGAAGTATGAAAAAAAGGAAGTATGAAAAAGGAAGAAAAAAGGAAGAATAAAAAAAGGAAGAAATGAAAAAAAGGAAGAAAAAAGAAATGAAAAAGGAAGAATAAAAAGAAAAAAGAAGAAATGAAAAAGGAAGAATGAAAAAAAAGGAAATATGAAAAAAGGAAGAATGAAAGAATGAAAAAAAGGAAGAATGAAAAAAGGAAGTATGAAAAAAGGAAATATGAAAAAAGAAGAATAAAAAAAGAAAGAATGAAAAAGGAAGAATGAAAAAAAGGAAGTATGAAAAAAAGAAGAATGAAAAAAAAAAAGGAAAAAAAAAAAGAAAAGAATGAAAAAAAAAAAAGAATGAAAAAAAGAAAAATGAAAAAAAGGAAATGAAAAAATGAAAAAAAGGAAGAATGAAAAAAAAGGAAGAATGAAAAAAAGGAAAATGAAAAAAAGAATGAAAAAAAAGGAAGAATGAAAAAGGAAGAATGAAAAAAGGAAGAATGAAAAAAAGGAAGAATGAAAAAAGGAAGAATGAAAAAAAAGGAAGAATGAAAAAAAGGAAGAATGAAAAAAAGGAAGGATGAAATTTACTCCACTTCCATCACTCAAAGTAAGGTTTTCAAAAGCAAAAAAAGAAAGAAGAATGACACGCCTCTCCCTAAGTACATATTAAATACCACAACCTCCCCATATCATTGCTCTTGGGTAAAGACCAGGTGAAGGATTATAAGAAACCGAAAGTAAATCTGAAAATTAATAATAATATTTATAATAATAATGAGAACATATTAGCTGGTGGACTTTGCGGTTCCAGCAGATCACAGGGTGAAGTTGAAGGAAAATGAAAAGATGGATAAATACCTTGACCTTGACCTTGCCAGATAATTGAAAAAGCTGTGGAATATGAGTGAAAGTGATACCAATTGTAGTTGGTGCACTTGGAACGGTCCAATAAACTTGGAAAAAAAGACTGGAGAATCTGGAAATCAGAGGAAGAATTGAGACCATCCAGACTACTGTACTGCTGCAATCGGAGGAAATACTCAGAAGAGTACTGGAGACCGTCAGGCCCAGGCTAACGCTGATGAGAAAAACTCAAAAGGATAGAAAATAATAATAATAATAATAATAATAATAATAATAATAATAATAATAATTTGGAATCGAAAAATGTGCTATGCTTGTAATAAAAAGGGGTGAGAGAAAACTAATGAATGGAATACAACTATCAAATCAGGAAACTATAAAATCTCTTGATGAAAATGAAAGCTACAAATACTTAGGAATTTTAGAAGCGGACAATATCATGCAAGCAGAAATTAAAGGAAAAGCTAAAAAAGAATATCTCAGGAGAACTAGAAAACTTCTAGAAACGAAACTTAACAGCAGAAATCTGTTCAAAGGAATTAATACCTGGGCTGTCCCCATTATAAGATACTCAGGACCATTCTTAAAATGGACAAAAGAAGAACTCAGACAGATAGACCAAAGAACGAGAAAATTAATGACCATGCACAAGTCTCTCCACCCTAGAGATGATAGAGATAGATTGTATGTGTCAAGAAAGGAAGGGGGAAGAGGTCTTGCCAACATAGAGGAATGCGTAGAAACCACAATCCAACAACTTGAAGATTACACAAGGAAGAGCAAAGACAAACTACTTATGGCGGCCAACAATAGTAGAAACGGCAGATGGACAAACAGAAAAACGACAAAGACTAGAAAACAAAAATGGGAAGAAAAACAATTATATGAACGCTTCAAACGACAAATAGATGAGGTTGCACATGAAAAGACTTGGACATGGTTAAGAAAGGGAAACCTCAAAAGAGAAACGGAATCACTTATAATTGCTGCACAAAATAATGCCATAAGGACAAACTACATCAAAGCGAAAATTGATAAGACCCAACAAAATAGTAAATGTAGACTTTGCGGTAATAGAGATGAGACTGTTAACCATATACTCTGCGAATGTAGCAAACTAGCACAACGAGAATACAAAACTAGACACGACTGGGTTGGAAAGGTGATCCACTGGTATTATGCAAGAAATTAAATTTTGACCACACAACAAAATGGTATATGCATAAACCAGAATCTGTTCTTGAGAACGAAACGCACAAAATTCTCTGGGACTTCGGATCACCTTATCCCAGCAAGAAGATCAGACCTAGTGTTGATTAACAAAAAAGAAATAACTTGTAAACTGGTTGATTTTGCAGTGCCAGCAGATCACAGGGTGAAGTTAAAGGAAAATGAAAAAATTGACAAATATCTGGACCTTGCCAGAGAACTGAAAAAGTTATGGAATATGAAAGTGAAAGTTATACCAACTGTAGTTGGTGCACTTGGAACAGTCCGAAAAGGATTAGAAAAGGGCTTGGAAAGTTTGGATATCAGAGGAAGGATTGAAACCATCAGAACACTGCACTGCTGCAATCTGCCAGAGTACTCAGAAGAGTCCTGGAGACCTGAGGAGACTTGCTGTCACTCAGGCTTCAGCGAAAGACCATCAGCTAACACTGATGTGAAAACTCAAAAGGAGTAAATAATAATAATAATAATAATAATAATAATAATAATAATAATAATAATAATCATCTCGGCCAGGAGACCAGACCTAGTATTGATTAACAATAAGAAAAGAAACTGTCATCTTGTAAATTTTACTGTTCCGGCCAAGTGAAAGAAAGGGAAAAGATATACAAATACTTGGACCTTGCCGGAAAAACTGGAAGATGAGGATGAAGGTCGTATCAATTGTAATTGTTGCCTTTGAAACAGTACCCAAAAGTCTTGATAATAATCCAAACTACATTGTTAAAGTCGGTTGGAATACTCAGAAGGATCCTAGAGACCTGAGGAAACTTACTGTCACTCAGACTTCAGTGAACCAACGGCTACGACAGGTGTGATAAACTCATAATACCAGACCTAGTATTGACTAACAAAAAAACAAAAAAAACAAGAACTTTTCAACTAGTAGATTTTGCAGTTCCAGCAGATTAGAAGGTGAAGATAAAGGTGTTATATATTCAACATCGCGTGTATAAACGATGAAAGTTCATCTCGCGTGATAGAGAGAGAGAGAGAGAGAGAGAGAGAGTGTGGGAGGAAGTAAGAGAAAGAGGGGAGAGAGTGTGTGTGAGAGAGAGAAAAAGAGAAAGAGAGAGAGAGAGAGAGAGAAAGAGAGAGATATATTGGATTAGTTTGGAGATGGTCTTACTTGGTACATTTCCCTGGTTTCTTCTTCTTCTTCTTCTTCTTCTTCTATATACTCTGGCTGCCATCTTATTGTCTAGTTGTCTTACCTAGGGGTTGATTTCATTCTGATTTCTTCTATCTTCTTCTTAATTCTTTTTCTGGTTTGAGCTGCGCTGGGCATTGCTTGTTTTTAATAAATAACTAGCGAGACTTTATTTTTCTTGATCAGGTTTTTGTTACTTATCTTGCCCATGATTCCACCGCGGGGATGAGATAACCTGGACAGAAGACAATTACGTACTTCTCCTTCCAAAGCGCGAGTCGAATCTGATCTAAGCTAACGATCACGTGTCTGTCATGGCGCGTAAAATCATGCGCCTCTCAGGGTCAAGGGTTTCCGACAGTCCCCGGTAGTTTTCTATGGGCACTCCCTGATTCTAAAACTGACAGACTTCAATTTAATTCTAGCTACAGAATCTGTTCACAATACATGATCTCTCATGAATTGTAACAGAGGAAAACGGAAAGATAGACAAATACCATTACCTGGCTAGAGAATTGAAAAGCTGAGGAATATGGGGGTGAAAGTGATACCAATTGTAATTGGTGCACTTGGAACGGTCTCCAAATGTTCAGAAAATAGACGAGAGGAATTTGAAATCAGCGGAACAATTGAAACCATCCATACAACAAGATTGTTGAGATCCACTAGAATACTCAGAAGAGTCATGGAGATCTGAGAATACTTGCTGACACTCAGATTACAGTGAAAGACTATCAGCTAATGCTAGTATAAAAAATCATATAATAATAATAATAATAATAATAATAATAATAATAATAACTATATCAAAGCAAAAATTTATAAGACTCAACAAAATAGTAAATGTAGACTTTGCGGTAATAGAGGTGAGACTGTAAACCATATACTCTGCGAATGTAGCAAACTAGCACAACGGGAGAACAAAACTAGACACGACTGGGTTGGGAAGGCGATCTACTGGAAGTTATGCAAAAAATTAAATCTTGACTACACAACAAAATGGTATATGCATAAACCAGAATCTGTTCTTGAGAACAAAACACATAAAATTCTCTGGGACTTTGAAATAAAAACGGATCACCTTATCCCAGCAAGAAGACCAGACCTAGTGTTGATTAACAAAAAAGAAAGAACTTGTCAACTGGTGGATTTTGCAGTGCCAGCAGATCACAGGGTGAAGTTAAAGGAAAATAAAAAAAATGGACAAATATCTGGACCTTGCCAGACAACTGAAAAATTATGGAATATGAAAGTGAAAGTGATGCCAATTGTAGTTGGTGCACTTGGAACAGTCCCAAAAGGATTAGAAAAGGGTTTGGAAAGTTTGGAAATCAGAGGAAGGATTGAAACCATTCAGAACACTGCACTGCTGCAATCTGCCAGAATACTCAGAAGAGTCCTGGAGACCTGAGGAGACTTGCTGTCACTCAGACTCCTGTGAAAGACCATCAGCTAATACTGATGTGAAAACTCAAAAGGAGCAAATACTAATCCATTTTAGATCTATCCATCTATCTATCTATCTATCTATCTATCTAATTCTCTTTAGATCTTAATGTCAATCTTTTTTTCTATCTGTCTGTCTATCTAGTTATTATCAATTTTATTAAGCATATATATATATATATATATATATATATATATATATATATATATCATAAGCTGAAATGTAGTATATCTCAATTCAAAACAAACGAGAAATCTGGAAAAACCAGCTAGTGTAATGGTTAGAATCCCCGCCTGTCAGCCTGGCAGTTAGGGTTCAAATCACACCCAGAGCAGTTTCCTGTCTATAACTCTGCTGATGAGGCATAATATGCCGAGATGTACATACAGTGATTGACTTTTTCTCGATTTGTTTAAGCTTTACATTTGAACAGATATGCTCGCCTAATTGAAAACTCAAAAGGAGCAAATAATAATAATAATAATAATAATTATAATTTATTTGTGCATTGTTATATTTTTTCAAGTATTCCTATCTAATACAAATGGGAATCTCATCAATTGGGCAGTGTAGTAGCATGCATGTGACACCCTAGGGAAGAGGATCGTTTGATTTGTAAATTGAAAGGAAACAAAACTCGACTTTTTGTAACTCGATGGTAACTTTGTCTGAAAATAAAATCAAGAATGGACGACTATCGATTGTTGATTCTAATGCTTTCAGATACACGAGTTTTATTGAAAGAGTGCCCCAGACTGAACAACTATTTACCAGCACGGAAGTGGGTGGAAGAAAAAAAGTTATTTACTTGGCTTAGATTAGTCTAGCAAAAACGTTCAATAATGAAGTCTTTCTGAGATTCGAACTCGCGACATTAGCAAATTGGACTGCGTGACAATGTTGCTAATCATGTCGCCATAGTCGGTGCCCTGAGAGGTTAATGGAAAGAGGTTCCGCATAACATACACCTTGAGACAGAGAAGCAATCAAAATAATTCCAGTGTTTACTGTAATTCAATTGGATGCAAATAAACTGTAGGTTTCTGTGATTATTCATGAGTGAACTTGTTATCGGCGTTTCTTTTGCCCACTCCTTCACGGAGAGAATCTTTATAGATTCAAAGCTATCTGAATGTACAAAATTTACCAACCCCTTCGTGGTAGCAAGAGGCGACACAAGGTCATTTTTACTAGCCACTCCGCAGCAAAAGAATGTGACACAAGGTCATTTTACCACCCCTGCGCAGGAGCAGAATGCGACACAAGGTAATTTTTACCAGCCCCTCTCCAGGAGGATGATTCGACACAAGGTCATTTTAACCAACCTCTTCGCAGGACCAGAATGCGACATAAGGTCATTCAACCAGCCCACCCAAAGGAGCAGGATCTGACACAAGGTCAAGTTTATAAGCGGAGTTTAACTGTATTAGTGTTGTATTTTGTGTATATAAGGTGTGTGCTAGATCCCCGCTCATACTTATAGATTGGCCAAGGTCAGGTGATTGACTCTTCTAACCAATCACTGGCAGTACTACTGGCCTGATAAGATACTTACCCCCCCCCATCGATAATGGTCACACATCAAATACATTCTTTGACAACGGACGCATATAGCATTGCCGGGATCTTTACCAATACTCACGAAGGAATTATACGATTACCAGTAACTCAGGACACTTTAGTAACCAAAGGATTCACAGTGTCGACCGACACTTTATCAAGGATTCCACCAGATAAGCGCTTCTGCTATAAGGCCAAGCAATGGCCCTTAAAGACTTAACAATTAGTGCTAAGTTAAATGCAATTACCACATCCAGGATTTGAACTCGGAGCGACAAGTCCATTTCTCATGACATTAACCATTACACCACGCGCTTCTATAATTAGATCCTTATAATATGGATAATCCTTTTCAAAATGTTTCAGCTCTCTGTCTGTCTGTCTGTCTGTCTCTCTCTCTCTTCCCTCTCTTTCTCTTTCTGTTCATGGGAATTTTTCTTCAGTTAAAAATTCTCATTGATGATACACTTTTAAAACATACACTTTTTTAATTGTCAGAAATTTTGTGATGAAGCTTGAAAATTTGTATTATTAGATTTTTCGGACTATTCTCTATTGTAAACATACACAAGATTTTAGCCGATATGCTCTCTGTCCTTCTTCATTCTTTTTTCGCCAAGAGAGTGATAATAGATTCAAAGTTATCTGAGTGTACAATTTACTAGCCCCTCTGTAGGAGCAGAATGCGACACAAGATCATTTTTACCGGTCCCTCTGTAGTAGCAGGATGAAACACAAGGTTACTTTTACCGGCCCCTCCGCTGGAACAGGATACACTTTACCGACCTCTCCGTAGGAGCAGGATGCAATACAAGGTCAATTTTTTTAAACGTAATCTAACAGAATCATTTGCCACAATTTTATAGAACAGTGCTTCTCAAAGAGATGATATACTCTCGGTGCTGCTATGTATGTGGTGAGTTTTCAGTTTCACATTAAACTCCTTATTTACAAAATGTATATAAAAAATTGTCAAATTTTATTATATTTTTCTGGTATATCATTATAAATATTCAAATAATATTTTCTTGGATCATAAACAAATAATAATATGGCACAAATATAGTACTAGTAGTACTGGCTGTAGCACATTGGAAATGCTTGTTTGCTACATCAGATAGTTTGATAAGCCTTATTCTAGAGCTTCCCATAGCTTAGAGCCTCAAAGACTGCCCAATTGCACACACTTCCCAGAGCTCCCAAACTGGAACCTCAGGATTAAAGGAGGACAGAAGAAGCACATAAGACAAATGATGATATGACGGTTGCAAACACAGCATAGTCTTAGCATGCTTCATTTCAACTAATTTGTTCCCAAGTACTTTCGGCTCCGTTATGGGCCATAATCATGGGAGGTGTATATTGTAAAAACAATACAACTTTTGCAAAGACAATACAACTTTGTAAGCATTAAACATTCTATTCATTTCGAGGGAGGTAGATTATTTGTACTATTTACATTTTTCGAACTATTCTTTATTCTTACATATACAACATATCGGCCTTCATTTTTCTTCGCTGAGAGAATGGTAATAGATTAAAAGCTATCCGAATGTATATATATACCATATATATACCAAGGCCTCCGCAGGAGCAGGATGTGACACAAGGTCATTTTGCCAACCCCTCCACAGGAGCAGGAGGCGACGCAAAGGTCAATTTTGCCAACCCTCCACAAGAGCAGGATGCGACACAAGGTCATTTTGCCACCCCTCCCCAGTAGCAGGATGCAACACAAGGTCATTTTGCCAACCCTCTCAAGAACAGGAGGGACACAATGTCATTTTGTCAAACCCTCCACAAGGAGGATGCGACATAAGTTATTTTGCCAACCCATCCACAGGAGCGGATGCAACACCAAGGTCATTTTGCCAACCCCTCCACAAGAGCAGGATGCGACACAAGGTCATTTTGCCAACCCCTCCACAAGAGCAGGATGCGACACAAGGTCATTTTGCCAACCCCTCCCCAGTAGCAGGATGCAACACAAGGTTAATTTGCCAACCCTCTCAAGAGCAGGATGCGACACAAGATCATTTTGCCAACCCCTCCACAAGAGCAGGATGCAACACAAGGTCATTTTGCAACCCCCTCCACAAGAGCAGGATGCGACACAAGGTTATTTTGCCAACCCTCAACAGGAGCAGGAGGTGACACAAGGTCATTTTGTCAACCCTTTCGCTGGATTAGGATGCGACACAAGGTCAATGTTTTAAAGAGAAGATTAACAGTACATTTGTCAGAATTTTTGTTATGTAGGTTGTCAAGCTGTATTATCTAGATTTTTCGGATTGCTGTCCTCGTATTTATTGTTATTATTCAGCATATCATAATCCCCTTAGAGTTAGACACAAGTCTAATTTATTCAGGAGCTTAATGATGAGAGAGTCTTTCCGATTTTTATTTCTTAATGATAGTAGGACAGAGAGGGAGTCTGAGAAGATGATATATTTTTTTGTGGTTATTTTCATATATTATGTCAAGTGCTAGATTTATTGTTACATACACAACATTTCGTTCGATATGCACTCCGTTCGATATACACTGAGAGAATGGTAATAGATTCAAAACTACCTGAAAGTACACATTTACAATGTCATTTCATTAAGTTAAATTCAAAGTTCTTCTCTTAGGACTGTTTGTCTAACTAAGGTTAAAGAACCCTGTCTGCCCTACTATCTACTCATACTTGGAGAGAGAATAGATGGATTCATACTTCTACACTTCATATATATATATATATATATGTATACCAACCCCTCCGCACGAGCAGAATGCGACACAGGGTCACATTCTTAAGCGGAGTTCAACAGGTTTGAATTCAGAGTTTTCCTTCTCCTAGACCCGTTGCCTAACCAAGGTTAAAGAGCCCAGTCTGCCCTACTAGTTATCCATAGCTAGAGGGAAAGTAGGATTCATACCTTTCCCAAGGGTATTAGCGCTAAGCGAAATGCAATTACCACGTACAGAAATTGAACTCGGGGCGACGAGTCCATTTGCCATTACTTTAACCATTACACTACGCGCTTCCTACACTTCATATATATATATGTTTGTATGACCAGGTCTTTTTTTATTAGTCCCAGTGATCCAACAACTACTGGTATACTGCCAATTTCCCCTTCCACCTTTTTATATATTTAGAATGTTTTTTCAAATGCTTTCAGGGCACCAGTGATGTTGATAGCTTTTTGATTTAGTGTGCACATATTTGCTTTGAATGAGTCCCCGGGAAAATGTATAGGTCCCAACTAAAGCCGTCTAACTCCTACCTTGTAAACTATCCTCTGTAATTCGATTCTTAGAAACTATTGAAATGTATTTAGAGTTAGCTTGAAATGGTGAGTGAAGAAAAAAGAAAAACACTGGGACGCATGGATAGGATTTTACCGCGTCCTTTTAGATTTTTGTGTGTCAGGGACGCAGGATACGTACCTTTCAGCACTGTTTCACCTAGTAACAAACATATTGGTTAAGAGACAAGATGTATACTTAAAATCGTATACTCTAATGTCCTGTCTTTTAGCATTCATTTTTTCTTCGGTGAGAATTGAAAATCATGCCAAATCCTAACATCTTTTTGACCACTTCAGGTCAATTATATTATCACTCTTTATGTTATATACTGGGGTTTTCACGCTACCCAATCAGCATATAACGTTGTATACCTTTCTTTCTTCTTACTCTGGTCGTATCTCTTCTTCTGGCCGGCTTTGCTATTCTGATCGTCTATCTTCTAACATCTTGGTCTGGTAAAGTCTTCTAAAGTCTGGTGTTGACTTTCTTGGGGACTTCGGGTCTGGTTTCTGTTAGGGATCACTCCTTATTAGAAGCCCTGTGTTATTGTTAGTTTTTAGGTAATAAACACAAGACTTCGATTTACGTTGATGTTACTTTATTCCAAATCCCCAACCCAGACAATCTGCGCAGATGAGGCTTACATGTTGCTAGCTCTGCTCCTAACTTCTAACTGACTCTTACTTACTTAGTATCCTTAAACCGGAAGAGGGCCTTCTATCGGGGTTCCGGTTCTCACGATCCATCCCCGCAAGGCAAAGTCAGAGTGAGGTCAAGCATTGTCACTCACTCTCAAGGCCATCAGCTGTACTAATCGCCATTATGATTTCTACAATACCTTAACAATGTATTAGGAATCCAATAATTATGTAACATTTAGCTTATTACGTGTTGTAATATTTGCCAATGGCACACTTCCGTCCCATCCAAGTTTTATATCTCTGCCAATATGGTTATTAGCGCTATGTGAAATGCAAACAGATTCGTTCATGATTTGATCTCGTCTCGCCGTGACCATTTCTTACGGCGATAACCATAACACAACGCTCCTCCACAAAAATGTCCAACTCTTCCACTAGGTTAAGATTTGACACAAGGTCAATGTTTGTTTTGTTTGTTTTGTTTTGTTTTACGGCATATCAACCTCGGTGGGTCATTTAATAGCGACAAAGTTTTGAAATAAATTCATTCTTAATGCATAATACAATTTTGTTTTTAAACTCATTTTTT
This sequence comes from Doryteuthis pealeii, assembly GCA_023376005.1. Classification (NCBI taxonomy): domain Eukaryota; kingdom Metazoa; phylum Mollusca; class Cephalopoda; order Myopsida; family Loliginidae; genus Doryteuthis; species Doryteuthis pealeii. The sequence continues at coordinate 9,309,011 of CM042155.1, forward strand.
TCTATTCAACCCATATATGGGACCTTAACAGGTACTACCACTCCGGTTCAGAGTGGACAAGGGAGCAATGGTAATGAAGGGGTGCTCCACATTCCCCAAACCTCTAAAAACTGGAACCTCACTATCAGATAGAGTTTAACGTCATTCCCAGGACATGTAGACCCGCAGCCACCGCCTTCTAGCACCCATATGATAAAAAGGGACTGGGGCTTGCCATAAGGGCAATAGGGTTGGGAAAATCATATAGGTGCTAGGGCTTGACGTGGCCAGCCGATTGATCGGAGGGGGCCTCTCCGATCGCCCGTCTAGCCCAAGATAGGGCCAAAGTGGAGTATTGCAAGTCATGAACTGCTCATTCACCTGGGTTCTATCCTTAAGCATCACGGGTCGCCACCCACGGCCAAAAGGTGGCCCCATTGGGGGAGTCTTATCCCTCTGCAGAGGTGCAGTCGGTGCATTCTAACGCCCTAGCCGACAGGGGGCACAAGGTCACAAGTATGGGGCATCAAACTTTGATCGAATTCGCTATTCAGTATTAACTGATATGCAAGACTAGCTTGCTAACTATGAACACAAGGCCAAAAATATAAAATGATGTTATACTTTTTTTTTTCTCTAAAAGCTGTGGATTTTACAAATCAGTTAAAATTTCGGTAATTACACGGGTTTAAATGTGTTAATACGAAGAAAGAAAGAAAAGGAATGATTTTTTAGAATAAAATCGATATGGTGAATTAAAAAAAAAAAAGACTATAAATAATAAAAATAAAAATGCTCTCAATTCTTTTTAGATCTGCGGATTTTACAAATCAGTGACAATTTTGTAAGTACACAGGGTTAGATGTGTTAATACGACGAAAGAAAGAAAGAAAAGGAATGATTTTTAAAAAACATACCATCGGTCTGGTGAATTCAAACAATAAATAAAATAAATAAAACAATTCAATTGACAAGAGATAGCGTTTGTTTACGTTGTTGTTCGTTGTAAACTGGAACGCAGGTGTCTGAGCCTTGGGGGTCATAGGCCGCCCAAAATAGAAATACAATTCTGGGAAAGAAATGAACAATGGCAATTGGGCCTTTAGCCTAGGGGTTGTTATGGCAACAACAATCTATTTGGTCGGGTCAAGTATATGAATCCGGAAATAATCACAGAATTGCTTTTTTTTTCTTACTTTTCATTTTCGCTTAACGTCGTTTGACCGGATATTGCTTTCTTTCTTTCTTTCTTTCTTTTTTGGATTTTATGGCATTTCAACCCTTGTTGGGTTATTTTATACCGACGACGTTTTGTTCTGTTCATTCTCCGTGTGTATAAATATTATTTTTTTAACTTTATTAAAAAAAAATCTACATCTAATGGTGAAGTTTTAAACACATTCATTTCTCTGAATTTTTTAGATGAGGCTTGATGATTAGTATTATCTGTGTTATTCGGACTATTGTCCTCATCTTCATTGCTACCTGTACACCGTTTCGGCCGATGTGCCCTCCCGCTTTATTCAGGTATTTCTTGTCAGACTCGAGAACCATCTCGGACTCAGGAACCTTCTTGTAATCGGGAACCTTTTTGTCGCAATCGGAAG
>CM042155.1:9315596-9338713 GCA_023376005.1 Doryteuthis pealeii
TTCTACATCTTGTCTTGGTCTGGAATCTTCTAAAGGTCTGGACTTTCTTGGGGACTTCGGGTCTGGTCTTCTATTGGGGATTTCTCTTTATCAGAAAGCCCTGTGTCATTGTTAGTTTTTAGAGGTAATAACACAAGACTCCGATTTGCTTTTGATCTTACTTTATTTTTAAATCCCCAACCAGACATGTGCGCAAGTGAGTCGGAGCGTGTATAAACACGACTCACCACCGTCGTGGTTTCTCGCCGACTGACTAAAATCTATTTTCTAATCTAAACCGGAAGAGGGTCCCTCCTCCACCGATTCTCACGGTATCCACCGGAAGGTTAGGACTGAGGTCAAGCCTTGTCACTCAATCTTCAAGGGCGTCAGCTGCACTTCAAACGCATCTTGTTTTTTCTACACTATTGCACAGAAAATATTAGGTATCTAATAATTATGTACATAATCCTTTCCATTTCTTTTCTCCTTATAGGGGGAGATAATGAGGAGTTCAAATCCTGGGGAAGTGGTTCCCAATTTCACATAGCGCTAATACCTTTGGTAAATTATGAATCCAACTCTTCACTTTCCAGCTATAAGCAATAGTAAGTCAGACTGGGCTCTTTAACTTTGGGTAGGCAATCAGTCTAGGGAAAGGAAAACTCTGATTTCAAACCTAATAACCCTGCTTAAGAAATTCACTTGTGTTCGCAATCCTGGTCGTGCAGAAAAGTAGTTAAATACATACATTTACCTATTTCATTAAAAACAAATTAGATATTTTTTAGTCTATATTATAGTTGTTTTTTTTTAGACTAAGCATTTTCACTATTATTATTTTATTAACTAGTTTCGTTCTATCTTATTACCATAGCTTTTTATGCAACCTCCGGGTAGACATATACATTGAATGTTTTCTTATAACGAACGTTCAAAATTGTCTACTGTATTCCAGCGACTAATCGAGGACGTCATTTTTATTCCAAGTAAACCTTGCCTCTTGAGAAATGTCTCTCTGTGTCATCCTCTTTAAGTGTCTGAAATGTTTTTTCTCGTCTTCTCACACTAATTCAACGCTTATCACAGTCGCAGACATAGTTAAGTGGCCGAACTAGATTACTCTAAGTGAAATGGCACACATCTCGTTAATAGAGATAAATTTTGTGAGATTCATAAACTTTAAAGAAAAAAAAGAAAAAGAAAAGATGGCCACCGTGGTTACGGGCAAAGGGTAAATCCAAAACGAGGCAAAAATATTTGTTTTGTCTGCTTGGTCACGTTTTTGAAGCTGTTCGGGCGAGGCCTAATAAGTGACAATTTTTCCCGCTTTTGGAACCTGATCAAGTTTCGTGAAGAGGATAATTGTTGATTGTTAGGTCAATTGGTACATTAGATAGAAATAAGAAGATATAATATTAAGTTTCGCGAGTAGTTTGTCAAGTTAGTTTTTCACTGAATCTATTATTTATTTTTGTAGTTTCTCAACCTGAACAAATCAGTAACCTCTACTTGAGTAATGCATTTTTTTTCTTTTCTTCTCTAGAGTCTAACCGTTACACTGGCTAACTAAACTTTTATATTTACGTTTTATTACAGATATTATGCATTCGTTACAACACCACACACACACACACACATATATATATATATATATATATATATGCTGTAGATAGAAGGAAAGTGGTCAAGAAATGATCAACTCAAAACAAGTCGCAGGGTGATACGTTTCGTCTGTATTCACAGACTTCCTCAGCCATCTGAGACTTTATTAAAGCAAAGCATACGTTTAAATACATGTGGTGGTGGCGGTGCCGAGGAGGTCAAGGGGGTGAGTGTGTAGTGATGTGAGCTAAGGAGGAGCGGGGAGTTTTTGGGTAGGATCAGTTGAGATGGAGGGGTAGAGGATGTTTTGTTTGAAGTGCTGGGGCGGTAATTCCCCCGCTCCTCCTTATCTCACACCAAAATCCCTGCTCCTCCTTATCTCACACCAAAATTCCCCACTCCTCTTATCTCACATCACTACACACTCACCCCTTGACCTCCCTTTAATCACATAAATCAAATATCACCACACACCAATTGACCCATCAACCACTGTTAATATATATATATAATATATATATATATATATATATATATACTTTGCATTAGAGAGAAATTAACAAATCATTATTTGAACAGAATGCTGGATAGTGAAATCAATGAATTTTCAAATTGATCGGAATCATTCCCCATAGATTTTTTTTCTAATTATCTCATGCCACAGCAGTTAGTTTCATCTGTAGAGACACCAAATGAATTCAGGGGTAAATATTAAGACCACAAGGGCTTCTTCGTAGAATTCAACCCAGAAAAGTTGTTTGATTTTGTTACATGACGTTGTTTGCAATTACATCTAGACAGACAGACAGACAGACAGAAACATAAACAGACAGAGACACCATAAAATATAATAAAAGATCATTCTCTGTAAACTTAGATATGAGTTAAAACAACCACCTACAATTAATTATTAAATGAAATAATATAACAACAAAGTAAAGAAAAACAAGAAAGGCTTTAGATAAAATAAAGTGTTTATGGCTTGCTAGAACAACGTAAACCTTTTAGATTAATTAGTAAAAAAATAGATATTTGAATACAGTATATCTATCTTTATACTTCTTTCCTGATGACGCAAATGATCTATTTACAGAGTTTTCTTTTCTAACAATTACTTAAATTACTAAATCCAAAACGTTGATATCACAAAAAGAATTAAAAATTAATTCATGAAAACATTTTCAGTTGACAATTTAAAAGTTATTTATGAAACATATTTATGTACATTTCTCTTTGATTCCCTTTTGATTTCATACAATGGAAAATGACAATATTTTAAAATATTGAAATTGAAATTAATTGCTTGAATGATAATAAACTGATTATATATAAATATATATATATATATAATATATATATATATATATATATATATGTGTGTGTGTGTGTGTGTGTGTGTGTGTGTGTGTAGTTTGCTATATTCATAAGAATGTTCAATATCATTGATACATCATATATATATTTACCAACCCCTCCGCATGAGCAGGATGTGACACAAGGTCAATTTCTTAAGCGGAGTTCAACAGGTTTGAATTCAGAGTTTTCCTTCTCCTAGACCGGTTGCCTAACCAAGAGCCCGGTCTGCCCTACATCATTGATACATCGTATATGTATTTAAGTTAGCATAGTGAAAACTTTATACTGAGTTTGTCTCCGCCCAAAAGAATATTGATAACCTTCCCCTCGAATGGACGTCTGCAAGGGGGTGAGACTCACACAATATATCCTCTTTTTAGCCCTGCGTAGCGACGTTTGATGTTTAAAGGTGGAATCCTGGGCGTTGGGCACTCCATGACATTTAACACCCCACTTTTGCTCTTGCTTGGGCTAGACGGTCTGTCGTAGAGGTTTACTAATAACAATCGGAAAGACACGTCAAGCCCTTGCCCATCTATGATTGTCTCGACCCTATTTCTTTTATGGTAAACCCCCATTTTCATAAATGCACAAGAAGGAGTTGGCGGTGGGTTTTAGCATCCTAGACATGACATTAAACTGAATCTAGTGGTAAGGTTCTGGATTTCCGGGGAGTGTGGTTTACCCCTTCATTGCCATTACTCCCAAGTCCACTATAACCCGGAACGATAGTATTTATTAGAGTCCCATCTATGGGTTAAATAGGCTAAAGCATGAGTTCAGAAAATGAGTTTTAAAAGTCAATACCCAATAGGAATGAGTGAAACAAAAAATCTAAATATTCTAAATTATCAGGCCTCATCTCAAAACCTCAAACTCAGGATGATTATTGCATAAAATAAATCATAGATCATACATTAACCATTCTATTAAATGTTGTTCTTTGGACCTCATAACGAAGCTCATTTTCGCACACAGGAACACAACTTTCTTTTATTCTGATCCCCCTCTCTATTATTATCTAGCAGCCTTCATTCAATATTATTAATTGAATGGTTAGTTGGTTGGATTTTACGCTTTGTCAACCCGTGAGATATTTTCGGTCAAAGACGTTTTTGTTTTATTAATTCTATTTAGGTTTCATATTTTTAAAACTCATTTTAAACACATTTTGAAACTCATTTTTTTCATTTATTTAACCCATATATATATATATATATATATATATATATATATATATATATATATATATATATATATATATATATGTGTGTGTGTGTGTGTGTGTGTGTGTGTGTGGCACCACACATTGTGTAATGGTTAACAGGCCATTGTTAGTGAATTTCATTCTCATTGGGAGCCCCATATTTCTGGCCTTGTGCCATATCTAAGCTAGGCTTATTAAATAACATATATAATGTTAGTTAGTAGAGCATCCTCCTAGAAACTACAAGGTTCTTGGTTCGATACCAGCCCTCGCCAACCCAGTGTATGCAAAGCACAGGGTTCTGTGTGATAAATGACACTCTTACAGGTACTACCACTCCAGGTAAGATTGTATCTGGGAGTAATGGCAATGAAAAGGGTACGCGACACGCCACAGATTTTCAGAATAGGAACCTCACCACTTGATCCAATTTAACCTCATAACTCGTACACTAAGACATCGCCTTCTTTGCTTCATCCTTGACTGCACTTTTGCTACGATATGTTTCCGCAGAATAGAGACTTTTTTTCAGGTTGTGACTTTTTTGCTTTTGTAAAAAATACAGAAAACAATTCACTGAATATATCAATTTCTTTTTAAGAAAAAAAATATTGCAGCAACTAAATCCAAAGTTATGAAATAGTTGATTTCTCCTTTAAATCATTTTTTTAGCGAGTCTTAGAATAAAGAAGTCTAGGGTATACAAGTGTTTGTCTTCCTTTAAAAATTTACAAGTGTTAAACTTAGATAAGTTCCGATAAACGCAACAAAGACGATGCCAAAGTCTAGATTCGTGATTACAAACAGGATACTTGGTCAACTTTGTACTCACATATTCTGACTAGCTGGTATTTTCTATGTGCCTAAAAGACTTTTTAACAAACTACTTTTTATCATGTCTTTTACGTCGAACAAATTTCAACTTAATTAAGTATGTACATTTCAGCCCATTAGGCCTCATCAGCACGGCCTGTCTATAGCTCTGGTGATGAGGCCTAATGGGCTGAAATGTACATACAGAGATGACTTTTTCTCGATTTGTTTACGCTTTACATTTAAACCGATATGCACGCCTAATTATTTAGTTATAATTAATTAATTAACAAAATTAGGTATGACTTTAATTAAGCACTAATCTCCACAAATTGTCGGCCTTCGCCATTTCAAAACACATTGTTTACTACTTCATATATATATATATATATATAATATAAATATAATATATATATATATATATATTCCCATAACTGGAGGGATGGTTGTTGTTATAACTATGTGCAAATAGCCTTTTCACTAAAACCTGCTACTGATCCAGTAATTTTAACTTCGAACCAATTTTAAGGGTAATCCAAAGGTAAGGTCCCATATTTAGAAATCAACAGAAACGTTGATCGATATTGTCAATAATCTTTAACATCATTTTAAAGTTCGAACATAATACTATAGCTTCTAGGCTCTGTGTCAATATTTGTTGCCCATGTCACACAAGCTCACCGCACATGTCTTAGGAAAGAGTTGAACCTCGTCGTCGTTGTGAAGTCCCCTACACGACTAGTGGGCGTTCTTTTAACATTATGCACGATCCGCTATCACTCGGGTTAATTGGCGATGAATCTGATAATTTTTGTTTTCAAAAGCTCCAACAATTTGAACGAACGTCACACTTGGCTGTAGCGTCAATGGTGTGCTCCATCAGAAACTGCCAAGCCAAGACTGAGCATTATCGGGGCGCAGAACCCATAACACAGATCAAGTAAGTGTTTTAGCCCATTGTAATTGTACCCTTGGAACGATCCCCCAAGCATCTGGGAAGAAATTTGGGTGAACTAGAAATCAGAGGAAGAATTGAGAACCCATCCAACACGGCAACGTTTTGGATCGACTAGAATACTCTGAAGATCCGGGAAGACCCCGGGGAATTGCTGTCACTCAGCCTCCATTGAACCACAACTACGGGCAGGTGTGAATAATAATAATAAAAATAATAATAATAATAATAATAATAAATAAATATAATAAAATAACTGGAAAAAAAGACTGAAAGGAAACTGGAAATCTGAGGAAGAATTGGACCAATCCAGACACACCATTGTTGAAATCAGCTAAAATACCCCAGAAAAGTCCTGGATACCGAGGAGACTTGTTGCTCCTCAAAGTGTGTGAAAGACCATCAGTTAATGTTTAGTGGTGAAAATCTCACAGGAGTGACAATAATAATAATATAATAATAAAATAATAATAATAATAAATAATAATAATAAAATAATAATAATAATATTCGAGCAAAGAAGACCAGACCTAGTGTTGATTAACAAAAAAGAAAGAACTTATCAACTGTGGATTTTGCAGTTTCCAGCAGATCACAGGGTGAAGCTAAAGGAAAATGAAAAAAATGGACAAATATCTGGACCTTGCCAGAATGAACTGAAAAAGTTAAGGGATAATGAAGTGGTAGTAATACCAATTGTAGTTTGGTGCACTTGGAAACAGTCCCAAAAGGATTAGAAAAGTGTCCTGGAAAGTCCTGGAAATCAAAGGGAAAGGATTGAAACCATTCAGAACACTGCACTGCTGCAATCTGCCAGAATACTCAGACGAGTCCTGGAGACCTGAGGAGACTTTGCTGTCACTCCAGTGAAAGACCAATCAGCTAACACTGAGTGTGAAAAGTCAAAAGGAGTTAAATAATAATAAACTGAGGATATGGAAATCAGAAGAAGAATTGAGACATACCAGACTACTGCACTGCTGCAATCGGCTACAATACTCAGAAAGAGTCCTGCAGACCTGAAGGGGACTTGTTGACACTCAGACCCCAGTGAATACATCAGCTTTCGCTGATGTGAAAAAACCCAAAAGGAGTGGAAAATAATAATAATAATAATAATAATAATAATATAATGATAATAATAATTAATAATAATAATAATAATAATAAGAAGAAGAAGAAGAAGAAGAAGAAAGAAGAAAGAAGAAGAAGAAGAAGAAGAAAAGGAAGAAGAAAGAAGAATAAGCAGAAGAAGAGAAGAAAGAGATCAATGATGATAAAGAGGAAGAGGAAGAGAAAACTTAAGTGAGTAACCTAGTCTTCTATAATCCTCCGCACAAGACCATGCCATGAGAACAAATTATATAAAAGCCAAAATAGATAAGACTTACCAGAATAGCAAGTGTATATAAAATCCAACCAGTCAAATAATTACTAGTCGACGTCACCGTTTGCTCGAATCAATAACAAATTTACTCACCGTAGCAGGTCTTTGAATTTAAAACCCCAGTTGAAAATAAACAGTATTTTATGAATAACATTTCTTTCTTACTTTAGCTATTTGTCATTTCTATTGTTAAGAAAACCCGATATAACATAAGTCGTCGGTGAAACCTTAGATTCATACACATATGCAATAGAAAGACTCAAATACCAGTTTCCATATTTATCGAAAAGACAGTTTTATTACCCACAACTGAACATACATTAAACTGACATACAAATGTCTATTATGTGTACATGAACATAATGTAGTCTGTTATGATTTGACTGATCGTCGCATAATACAATGTGTCTGTCTTCGAGATTGTACTGAATGGAAGTATCTTATTTAAGCCTTATCGATTTTTATTTATAAATGGTTTAATTCCAAGTGGACTCTCTTTATAAAGCCGTAAAAGTCAAGAACAGGAGACAACTTTGATGGAAGTCGATTTCATTTATTGTTAAGACTTCAAAAGAAAACTCGGTTAAATCGAAATTAACGGACACCCTAAATTCCACCATCGTATGTCAACCTGCAGTAAGAAAAAAAATACCAAAAAAATCCAGTGAATTAAACGAATTTAATGAAATTTCAGTGTTAATATATTAATGAATAAACATACAATGCACCAGTTAATTTATCTAAAAACATTACATTTTTTCAAAGTCAGTTCACTTTGAACCATGTATCTTTGAGGCGTAATAGGATTGTCAAGATACGTGGTTCAAAGTTAAACTGACTTGAAAAAATGTATAAGTTTTTAACTACAATTACTGTTGGTTCATTTTCCTTTTGCTCTCTTTCGCCAGATTTTTTGTTGTGATTTCCTTATTAAATTTTCTTATATATTAGATATGTTTATGTAGAATTATTTATCAATTCCTTTATGTAGAATTATTTATCAATTCATTAGCAGATGGTTCGTTAGTTTTTAAGATTAAAATTAGAGCTTTATAAAAAGACATTGTTAGAAAAATTAGTTTTTTTAATGTCAATTTTTCATATTCTATTTATTTAAAAATTCCTGCAATGTTTGCCTCTTTTTTCTTCTTGTTCTTGTTTTGCTGTATTTTTTAGAAAAGATTACAAATCCCTCCAGTTTGGAATTCTATTTGTAGGGCGGGCAACCAACTTGCACTCTACGAAACGACTAAGAATAGCTAGATGGGAGTGTTGGGAATATCTTCCCTTGCCCGAAAGAGTATTTTCCCGCTGGGTTTCCGAACAGAACCCAACAGGGGACCTCTGTATTTAAGCGCGGGTTTTGAAACTCCCTGCCTCTTTTGGTACAATCTTCTCGATACGAGCACATTGGTTTAGATGACATTGTCCACCCTTCTCGTAAGGAGATCTGCCCCTCCCCCGCCCAAGCTATGCTACTCTCTGGGGTTCGGCCCATCTAGTAAGCTGATTTTGAATGTATGGACTCTCCAGTCCTTTTAATTTTACTATGTGTACATTCTTATTGTACCTGTATGTCTTATCAATGTGTTCTGTATTTCATTGTACTGGCATTTTTAGTACTTTATCGTGCTATTAAATATATAACATGCATGTCCACACGCGTGTCGGAATTGTATGTTTAATAAGACCTTGAATCTTACAAGTGGTGACTAAACCCCGACGTGATGAAACCAATTTTTTTGAGGCTTTGTGCCATTAACTGGAACTTTAAATTCTACAGGAGCTAAAACAAGAATACTGCGTGCAATTTGAAACAAATCGTAGAAGCAGCACCCCATAATCAAAACAACTTGTACGACCTTTTCCCCCTCTGTCACACGGACCGCCCGAATAAGACGGACAGAGACAGTCTGGACCCTGCTGGAAGGAAGCGAAAAAGAACACATAAGTGAACGTTCTCCCTGTGGAGACTAAACATATGGGCATGTCGGTTAGGGGCGTCCAGCAATGCCTACATTGCCTAAGCTCTGTGCGGATACTGGATGCGGGCAAGGAGAACTCTAGGAGAAAATGGAGTATAGAGATGGTTGCCAGAAAGATTTTCATGGATAATCCGTGCTACTGCCATGATGATGATGATGACTTTTTTTTTAACCTAAAACAATAAGCATGTAAAGTTCAAATCTTTTATGTCCTTTAATAATAATAATAATTAATAATAATAATAATAATATTATATATATATATATATATATATATATATATATATATATTATTATTAAATTATTATTAATTAAGGACAATAAAAGATGAATGAATGGGTTCCTTTGTCACCAATAAATTATTGATCACTCCCATGAAAAAATCTTTCGGCAACCATCTCTATACTCCATTTTCTCCGTAGAGTTTTCTCTGCCCAGCATCCATATCCGCAACAGAGCTAAGGCAATGTAGCCATTGCTGGAACGCCCCTTAACCGACATGCCCATATGTTCGTTCCACAGAGAAACGTCAACTTATGTGTTCTTTTTCGCTTCTCCAGCAGGGTCCAAGACTGTCTCGTCCCGTCTTATTCGGGCGGCCGTGTGACAGAGGGGATAAATGGTCGTACAGTTGTTGATTATGGGGTCTGCTTCTAACGATTTGTTCAAAATTGGCACGCCAGTATTCTTGTTTAGCTCTGTAAGATTAAAGTTCCAGTTAATGCAAAAAGCCTTCAAAAAATGTGTTCATCAGTTCGGGTAGTCACCAAAAACTTGTAAGATTCAGTTCTTATAAACATACAATTCCGACACGCTGTGTGGACATGAAGTTATTATTAATAGCACATGAATAGGACATAAAATGCCAGTAACAATGAATACATGTAAGGCACATGAATAAGACATACAGGTAACAATAAGAAGTACACAATAGTAAAATTAAAGACTGGAAGAGTCCAATAATTCAAAATTCAACTTATAGTGAATGGGGGGCCGAGCCCCCAGGGATAGCATAGCGTTGGGCGGGGGAAGGGGAGATCTCCTACCGAGAAAGGGTGTGACCATGTCTCTAAACCATGTGCTCGTACGAGAAGATGTTACAAAAGAGGCAGGGAGTTTCAAACCCGCGCTTAATACCAGAGGTCCCTGTTTGGTCTGTTCGGAAACCCAGCGGGAAAATAACTCTTTCGGGCAAAGGGAAGAATAATCCAACACTCCCATCTAGCTTATTTTCCTAGTGTTTCGTTAGAGTGCAAAGTTGTGCCGCCCTACAATAGAATTCCAATGAGGAATATTGTAATCTTTTAAAATACAGCAAAACAAGAAACAGAAGAAAAAAGAGCAAACATTGCAGGAATTTTAAATAAATAGAATTAAATGACATTACAAAAATAAATTTTCTAACAAATTTCTTTTTATAAAAAGCTCTAAATTTTAAAATTCTTAAAAAAACTAAAACGAAACCCATCTGCTAAATGAATTGATAAATAATTCTACATAAAGGAATTGATAAATAATTCTACATAAACAATCTATTATATATAAGAAAAATAATAAGAATCACAAAAAAAAAATTCTGGCCGAAAAGAAGAGCAAAAGGAAATGAACCAACCAGTAATTGTAGTTAAAACTTATAGCATTTTTTCAAGTCAGTTAAACTTTGGAACACACGTATCTTGACAATCTCTATCGCCTAAAGATACATGGTCAAGTGAACTGACTTGAAAAAATGTAAATGTTTTTTAGATAAATTAACTGGTGCCTTGTATGTTTTATTCATTATTATTAAACACTGAAAATTTATTAAATTCGTTTAATTCACTGGATTTTTTTGGTATTTTTTTTTTTCTTACTGCAGTTGAACATACGATGGTGGAGATTTAGGTCCGTTAATTTCGATTTAACGCCGAGTTTCTTTTGAAGTCTTTAACAATAAATTGAAATCGACTTTCCATCAAAGTTGTTCTCCTGTTCTTGAACTTACGGCTTTTATAAAGAGAGTCCACTGGAATTTAACAAGTTATAAATAAAAATTCCGAAATTTAAGCCCCCCCCCCCCCCCCCCGCGCCCCCCTTATAAGATACTTCCATTCAGTACAATCTGAAGACATAAGACACATGTATTATGCGACGATGTCAAATCATAAACAGAAACTACATTTAGTCATGTACCACATAATAGACATTGTATGTCAGTTTAATGTATGTTCAGTTGTGGGTAATAAAACTGTCCTTTTCGATAAATTGGAACTGTATTTTGAGTCTTTCTATGCTATGTGTATGAATCTAAGGTTTCACCGACGACTTATGTTATATCGGTTTTCTAACACATAGAAATGACAAATAGCCTAAAGTAAGAAAGAATGTTATTCAATAAAATAACTGTTTATTTTTCAACTGGGGTTTTTAAATTCAACCTGCTACGGTGAGTAAATTTGTTATTGATTCGAGGCAAAGGTGACGTCAGACTAGTAATTTATTTGACTGGTTGGATTTTTAATAACACTTGCTATTCTGGTAAGTCTTTCTATTTTTGCTTTTTATATAATTTTGTCTCCATGGCATGGTTCTTGTGCGAGATATAAGAGACTTAGGTTACTCACTTAAGTTTCTCTTCCTCTTCCTCTTTGAGAGTCATTGATCTTCTCTTCTTCTTCTTCTTCTCTTCTTCTTCTTCCTTTTCTTCTTCTTCGTTCTTCTTCCTTTTCTTCTTCTCTTCTTCTTCTTCTTCTTCTTATGTATTATTATTTTTATTATTATTATTATTATCATATTATTAATTATTATTATTATTAATATTATATTTTTCACTCCTTTTGGGTTTTTTTTCACATCAGCGAAAGCTGCTGGTATTTCACTGGGGTCTGAGGTGTCAACAAGTCCCCCTCAGGTCTGCAGGACTCTTCTGAGTATTGTAGCCGATTGCAGCAGTGCAGTAGTCTGGATGTCTCAAAATTCTTCTTCTGATTTCCATATCCTCCAGTTTATATTATTTTATCCTTTTGACTTTTCACATCAGTGTTAGCTGATGTCTTTTCACTGGAAGTGACAAGCAGTCTTCCTCAGGTCTCCCAGGACTGCGTCTGAAGTAATTCTGGCAGTTGAGCCGAGTGCAGTTGTTCTGATGGTTTTCAATCTTCCTTTGATTTCCAGAACTTTCAGACACTTTTCTAAATCCTTTGGGACGTTCCAAGTCGCACCACACAATTGGTATTACTTACACTTCAATTCCCATAACTTTTTTCATTCTCTGGCAAGGTCCCAGATATTTGGTCCATTTTTTCATTTCTTTAGCTTCACCCTGTGATCCTGCTGGAAATCTGCAAAATCCCACCAGTTGTAGTTCTTTTCTTTTTTGTTAATCAACGACTAGGTCTGGTCTTCTTGCTCGAATTATTATTATTAATTATTATTATATTATTATTATTATTATTATTATTATTATTATTTGATTATTAATTATTGTCACTCCTGTGAGTTTTTCACACTAAACATTAACCTGATTGGTCTTTCACACACTTTGAGGAGGCAAACAAGTCTCCTCGGGTACAGGACTTTTCTGGGTATTTAGCTGATTCAACAACTGGTGTTTGTCTGGATAGGTCTCAATTCTTCCTCAGATTTCCCAAGTTCCTTCAGTCTTTTTTCCAAGTTATTATTATTATTATTATTATTATTATATTTAATTATATTATTATTATTATATTCACACCTGCCGTAGTTGGTGGTTCAATGGAGGCTGAGTGACAGCAAGTCTCCCCCGGGTCTCCAGGACTTTCGAGTATTCTAGTCGATCCAAACAGTGCCGTAGTTTGGATGGTCTCAATTCTTCTCTGATTTCTAGTTCACCCAAAATTCTTCCAGTGCTGGGGATCGTTCAAAGGGTACCACTTACAATTGGTAAAACGAGCTCTGATCTTGTTGTGTATGGGTCTGCGCCGATATGCATCAGTCTTGCTTGGCAGTTTTTCTGATGGACACACACTTGACGCTACAGCCAAGTGTGGACGTTCGTTTTCAATTGTTGGACTTTTTGAAAAAACAAAAGTTTATAGATCATCGCCAATTAACCGAAGTGTATAGCGGATCGTGCATAATAGTGTAAAAGAAACGCCCACTAGTCCCCGTGTAGGGACTTACAAAGACGACGAGGGTTCAACTCTTTCCTTAAGGACATGGCGGTGAGCTAGTGTGACATGGGCATACAAATATGACACAGAGCCTAAAGAAATATAGATATATGTTTTCGAACTTTAAAAATGATGTAAAGATTAATTGACAAATACGATCACGTTCTGTATTTCTAATAATTTTGGAGACCTTACCTTTTGGAATTACCCTAAAATTGGTTTCGAAGTAAATACAGGTAGGTAGCGTTTAGTGGAAAAGGCTATTTGCACATAGTTATAACACAACCATCCTCAGTTGGGTAAATATATATATATATATATCATTATATAAATATATTATTATATATATATATGAAGTAGTCAAACAATGTGTTTGAAATGGCGAAGGCCCGACAATTTGTGGGAGATTATGTGCTTAATTAAAGTCAACCTAATTGTTGTTAAATTAATGTTATTTTTAAATAAACTAAATGATTAGGCGTGCATATCGGTTTAAATGTAAAGCGTAAACAAATCGAGAAAAAAGTCATCTCTGTATGTAAATTCACCATTAGGCCTCATCACCAGAGCTATAGACAGGGCCCCGTGCTGATGAGGCCTAATGGGCTGAAATTACATCTTAATTAAGTTGAAATTTGTCGACGTAAAAGACATGAATAAAAAAAGTAGTTTGTTAAAAAGTCCTTACACATAGAAAATACCAAAGCTAGTCCAGAATATGTGAGTAACAAAGTTGACCAGTATCCTGTTTGTTATCAACGAATCTAGACTGGCATCGTCTTTGGTTGCGTTTATCGGACTTATACTAAGTTGTAACACTTGTAAAATTTTTAAAGGAAGACAAAACACTTGTATACCCTAGACTTCTTTATTCTAAGACTCGCTAAAAAAAAAAATGATTAAAGGAGAAATCAACTATTCATAACTTTGATTTAGTTGCTGCAATATTTTTTTTTCCCCTTTTTAAAAAGAAATTGGAATATTGTGAATTGTTTTCTGTATTTTTAACAAAAAAAAAAGTCACAACCTGAAAAAGTCTCTATCTGCGGGAAACATATCGTAGCAAAAGTGCAGTCCAAGGATGAAAGCAAAGAAGGCGAAATGTCTTAGTGTACGATTATGAGGTTAAATTGGAATCAAGGTGGTGAGGTTCCTATTCTTGAAATCTGATGGCGTGTCGCGTACCTTTTTTCATTGCCATTACTCCCAAATCAATTTACTGGATGGTAGTAACTGTAAGAGTGTCAATTCTAATCCAACACAGAACCCTGTGCTTTGGCCATACACTGGGTGGCGAGGGCTGGTTATCGAAACCAAGAACCTTGTAGTTTCTAGGAGGATGCTCTACTAACTAAGCAATTATATATGTAATTTATAAGCCTAGTTAGATATGGCCATCAAGGACCAGAATATGGGGCTCCCAATGAGAAGAAATTCACTAACCAATGCCTGTTAACCATTACACAAAATGTGTGGTGCCCACACACACACACACACACACAACACCACACAATAATATAATATAATAATATATATTACTATATATAATATTATATATAGGTATATATATATATATGGTATAATGAAAAAAATAGTTTCAAATGTGTTTAAAATGAGTTTTAAAAAAAAAAATAATTGAAAACCAAATATGAATTAATAAAAAAACGCTTGTGAACCGAAAATATCTCACGGTTGTACTAAATTGTCGGAAAATCCACAACCACTAACCATCAATTAATATATTGAATGAAGGCTCGCATAGATAATAATAGAGAGGGGGAATCAGAAGATAAAAGAAGTTGGTTCCTGTGTGCGGAAAAATGAGCTTCGTTATGAAGGTCCAAAGAACAACATTTTAATAGAATGGTTAATGTAAGATCTATGATTTATTGTATGCAATAATCATCCTGAGTTTTGAGGTTTTTTGAGATGAGGCCTGATATTTAGAATGGATTTAGTTTTGTTTCACTCAGGTTCTATTGGGTATTGACCTTTTAAAACTCATTTTCTGAACTCATGCTTTAGGCCTATTTTAACCCATCGATGGACTCTATAAATCTATCGTTCGCGGGTTATAGTGGACTTGGGAGTAATGGAAATGAAGGGGTAGAAACCAACACTCCCCCGGAAATCGCAGAACCTTACCACTAGATTCGTTTATGTCATGTCTAGGATGCTAAAACCCACCCGCACTCCTTCTTGTGCATTTATGAAAAAAATGGGGTTTACCCAATAAAAGAAATTAGGGTCGAGAACAATCATAAGATGGGCAAGGCTTTGGACGTGTCTTCCGATTGTTATTAGTAAACTCGTTACGACAGACGCGTCTAGCCCAAGCAAGAGCAAAAGTGGGTGTGTTAAATGTCATGGAGCTTGCCCAACGCCAGGATTCCAACCTTTAAACAATCAACGTCGCTCGCAGGGCTAAAAACGAGGATATAAATTGTGTGAGTCTCACCCCCTTGCAGACGTCCCATTCGAGGGGAAGGTTTATCAAAATATTCCCCTTTTGGCGGAAGACAAACTCAGTATACCAGTCTTTCACTATGACTAACTTAAATACATATACATGTATCAATGATGTAGGGCAGAACCGGGCTCTGGTTAGGCAACCGGTCTAGGAGAAGGAACATCCTGAATTCAAACCCTGTTGAACTCCGCTTAAGAAATTGACTTGTTGTCACATCCTGCTCATGCGGAGGGGTTGGTAAAAATTATTATATAAATGATGTATCCAAATGGATATTGAACATTCTTATGAATAAGCAAACTACACACACACAACACACAACACACACACACACACACATATATATATATATATATATATGATATATATATATATAGTAGTAGGTATTGTTAATATATAATCAGTTTTATATCATTCAAGCAATTAATTGCATTTCAATATTTTTAAAATGAGAGATATCCCATTGTTTTATGAAATCAAAAAGGGAAGATCAAAGAGAAATTGTACAAATAAATATGGTTTCATAAATACTTTTTAAATTGTCAACCTGAAAATGTTTTCATGAATTATTTTTAATTCCTTTTTTGTGATTCAACGTTTTGGGATTTAGTAAATTTTAAGTAATTGTTAGAAAAGAAAACTCTGTAAATAGAATCATTTGCGTCATCAGGAAAGAGTATAAAAGATAATATACTGTAATTCAAATATCTATTTTTTTACTAATAATCTAAAAGGTTAACGTTTGTTCTAGCAAGCCATTAAACACTTTATTTATTAAAGCCTTTCTTGTTTTTCTTTACTTTGTTGTTATACATTATTTCATTTAATAATTAATTGTAGGTGGTTGTTTTAACTCATATCTAAGTTTTTAAATGAGAATGGATCTTTATTATAATTTTTTGGTGTCTCTGTCTGTTTATGTTTCTGTCTGTCTTCTGCCTGTCTAGATGTAAATTGCAAACAACGTCAATGTAACAAAATCAAACAACTTTTCTGGGGTTGAATTCTACGAAGAAAGCCCGTGGTCTAATATTTACCCTGAATCGAAATTTTGGTGTCTCTCAGATGAACTAACTGCTGTGGGCAGAGATAATTGAAAAAATCTATGGGGAATGATTCCGATCAATTTGAAATTCATTGATTTCACTATCCAGCATTCTGTTCAATAATGATTGTTAATTTTTCTCTCTGAATGCAAAGTATATATATATATATATATATATATATATATTATTATATATATAACAGTGGTTGATTGGGTCAATTGTGTGGGTGGTATATTGATTTATGTGATTAAAGGGGAGGTCAAGGGGGTGAGTGTTGTAGTGATGTGAGGATAAGGAGAGTGGGGAATTTTTGGTGTGAGATAAGGAGGAGCCAAGGGAATTTTGGTGTGAGATTAATTGGAGGAGCGGGGAATTACCGGCCCCACACTTGCAAAACAAACATCCTCTACCCCTCCATACTCCACTGATCCTACCCAAAAATCCCCTCCTCCTTAAGCTCAATCACTACCACACTCACCCCCATGACGCTCCTCGGCACCGCCACCACACACATGTATTTAAACGTATGGCTTTGCTCTAATAAGTCTCAGATGGCTGAAGGAAGTCTGTGAATACAGACGAAACGTATCACCCTGCGACTTGTTTTTTGAGTTGATCATTTCTTGACACTTTCCTTCTATCTACAGCATATATATATATATATAAATATATATTGTGTGTGTGTGTGTGTGTGTGTGTAACGAATGCAATATATCGTAATAAAACGTAAAATATATAAAGTTAGTATAGCAGTGTAAACGGTTAGACTTCTAGAGAAGAAAAAAGAAAAAAAATGCATTACTCAGTAGAGGTTACTGGATTTGTTTCTAGGTTGAGAACTTACAAAATAAATAATAGATTCAGTGTAAACTTAACTTGACAAACTACTTCGCGAAACTTAATATTATATCTTCTTATTTCTTCTAAATGTACCAAATTGACCTAAACAATCAACATTATCCTCTTCAACGAAACTTGTCGGTTCCCAAAAGCGGGAAAAATTGTCACTTATTAGGCCTCGCCGAACAGCTTCAAAACGTGACCATAGAGACAAAACAATATTTTTGCCGTCGTTTTGGATCTTACCCTTTGGCCGTACCAGGTGGCCATCTTTCTTTTTCTTTTTTTTTTTTTAAGTTTATGAATCTACACAATATTTATCTCTATTAACGAGTGTGTGCATTCACTTAGAGTATATCTAGTTCGGCCACTAACTATGTCTGCGACCTGTGTAAGCGTTGAATTAGTGTGAGAAAGACGAGAAAAACATTCAGACACTTAAGAGGATGACACAGAGAGACAATTCTCAAGAGGCAAAGTTTACTTGGAATAAAATGACGTCTCATTAGTCGCTGGAATACAGTAGACAATTTGGAACGTTCGTTATAAGAAAACATTCAATGTATATGTCTACCCGGAGTGTTTGCGATAAAAGGCTATGGTAATAAGAAGAACGAAACTAGTAAATAAAATAATAATTAAGTGAAATGCTTAGTCTAAAAAAACAACTATAAAATAGACTAAAAATATTAATTTGTTTCTTAATGAAATAGGTAAAATGTATGTATTTTAACTACTTTCCCTGCACGACCAGGATGCGACACAGGTGAAGCTTTCTTAAAGCAGGGTTTTTAGGTTGAAAATCAGAGTTTTCCTTTCCCTAGACTGGATTGCCTACCCAAAGTTAAGAGCCCAGTCTGACTTACTATTTGCTTATAGCTGGAAAGTGAAGAGTTGGATTCATAATTTTACCAAAGGTATTAGCGCTATTGAAATGGCGACCACTTCGCCAGGATTTGAACTCCTCATTATCTCCCCCTATAGGGAAACAGAAATGGAAAGGATTATGGTTACATAATTTATTAAGATACAATCATTTCTGTGGCAATAGTGTAGAAAACAAGATGGCGCGTTTGAAGTGCAGCTGACGCCCCTTGAAGATTGAGTGCAAAGGCTTTGACCTCAGTCCCTAACTTTCCGGTGGATACCGTGAGAATACGTGGAGGAAGAACCTCTTCCGGTTTAAGATTAGGAAATAGATTTTTTAGTCAGTCGGCGAGAAACCAAAACGGAGTCGGTGGTGAGTGTTGTTATACACGCTCCGATCACTCTGCGCACATGTCTGGTTGGGGAAAATTTAAAAATAAAGTAAGATCAAAACAATCGGAGTCTTGTGTTATTATCCTCTAAAAACGTAACAATGAGCACAGGGCTTCTGAATAAGGAAATCCCCAATAGAAGACAGACCCCGAAGTCCCCAGAAAAGTCCAGACCTTAGAAAGATTCCAGACAAGACAGATGTATGTATAAATCCAAAAGACGCCCACCGAAAGGACGGAATAGAGTAGGAGAGAAAGAGAGGTAAAGAAGTAATAAGAGGTGTAAGATTCAACGAGAATCTTTGAAGATAAAACTTCCGCAAGGTTGATAGACAAAAACATTTTATATACAAAGCACAGAAAAAACAGGGTACATAATACATAGAGTGTACATGAACATAACATAAGTAATACAAAGTTACATGTAAAGGATAACATAAAAGCCAAAGACATGAGACTAGGAATGTCCAAGCTGGTATGAATCACTACAGTAATGTCCACAAAGCCCAACAAGAGGGGGTAGACCAGAGTCTAACCCATAGTGTCTCGTACGGTCGAGAACAAGGAAAAGAGGGCGAGAAAGTTCAAATCAGCCGCTTAAATACACCCGAGGTCCAGCGGGGAACAGTGAACTAAACGGAACAGACAACTCTCCAGGCAAATACGAAAATAACGCCCACAGGGGTATGAACATTATTCTGATTACAATAATTACCTAAGGACTGTAAAACGAGCTAGAGTGGCTTCTTTCTGGTGGAAAATGCTTTCTTTCCCCAAAACCACAATGATACAACAGCAGCAATTTCTTTGGTCAAAGAAATCTTTCAATTTTTACAGGAACCGAATATGCAAGGATTGACCAGTTCGGCCGTTGCTTTGCCATAATAAAAGACAAGGGAAAAAATTTAGGAGGAATGATCTTTTTTCACAGTTGGACGGATCTTGCATAAATCCGAGAACTGGTGTGCCTTGAAGTTATTTTCGTGTTTGGGACGAGAATTTGTCCCCTGTGGACTGGGTGTTCCGGCTGTTCGTGTTGAGCTAAGTAGGCCCGAGACTTTCATTTGATTACAGATTCTACCATGATATTGGAAATCACTGAAAATTGCAAAAGTGGCTAGGTGAAAATCAGTTTACTATAGGATGATATTAAAAAGCATGCATAGCCGGAAGATATACTCACTCTGAAAAAGGTAGGTGTTTCGAAGATTCTGGAGAACTGTTGTTAACTCGGAAAACATGTCGTAGACACTAAGTGGCCTTAAGAAATGTAAAAACCGTCTAATGGCCTTAACACAGCAACAATCAATGTAATACTTTTTCTGTTCTGGACAGCGGACATTTTTACTTTCACTCAATAATCTTGACATTAACTTTGTACGAAACATGATTACTCTCTTTCTCTTTCGTCAACCACTCTTCCTCCCCCTATCTCTATTCTCTCCATCCCTCTTCTATCTTCTCTCTTCTCTCTCTCTCTATATATATAAATATATATATCGTCCAACTCTCTCACTCCCTCTCTCTCTCTCTCCCCCCCTCTCTCCTCTCTCTCTCTCTATATATATATATTATTCTTCCCACTCTCTCACTAGTATTTATTCTTCCCTCTCTCCTCTTTATATATATATATATATATATATTACTATATTATCTTCCCCCTCTCTATTTATTTAATATATAATATTCCCCTCTCTCTCTCTCTCTTTATATATATTATTATATATTACCCCCTCTCTTTCTCTCTCTATATATATCCCTACTCCTCTCTTCTCTCTCTCTATAATATATTTCCTTCTCTCTCTCTTTAATATATTTGTATATATATATAACTTCCTCTCTCTCTCTCTCTCTCTCTCTCTCTTTCTCTCTTCTCTCTCTCTCAATTATATATATATATATATGTAATGTATCTCCTCTATCTCTTTAATATCATATATATATAATAATATATATATATGTATATATATAATATATATATATATTCTCCCTCTCTCTCTTATCTTCTCTTCTCTCTCTCTCTCTCTATATATATATATATAATTATATATGTTCCTCCCCTCTCACTATATATATATATATATCTTCCCTGGTCTCTCTGTCTCTCTCCCTCCTTCCTCCCTCTCTCTTCTCTCTCTCTCTCTCTCTCTCTTCTCTATATATAGTATATATTATATATATATATATATATATATAATATAGGAATGCAAGGTTTCCTGGTTCGATACTGGTTACCGGCCACTCACCGTAGAGTACATGTTAGAGATCACGAATGTTTCTTCTTTGCGATCTTAAGATGTAGATGTTTGCACGTCTTCTAGTTGTTTTTCATAGTTCGGCAATCAAGCGTAAGTAACGAAAATAACCCATATTTTAAACCCAAGCGCTTTGAACCATTCGCCTGCTTGTCCTCGGGGCAAATTCTTTTGGTTGTAGAGTTTGTATGGTGTCGTTTTTATTCATTTAGAATCTTTTTTATTCAATCAGAAATGGTCTATTTTAGAAAGGTAGCTTCGTTTGGTGTGTTAGGTATTAACGGTGTTTTAGTATTTTGGTTGCTGGTGTTCATATACTATTGGTATGTTGGGTTTTTTTTTCTTAATTATTGATGGAAACTACCTCAGGAATTTGTCGGAGTTTTTTAAATTTTCAGTTTTTTTGTAGAGATTTTCGTATTGTTGGTGAGTATATATATATATAATATAATATATATATAATTATATATAATATATATATTATTATATATAATATTGGTTAGGAGGTTTTGATTTAGAAGGCATCCCAATGCAGGTGTAAAGAAAAAATATAATACGGTAAACAATGGTGTTGTGTGTTAACCTGTTTTAATTCTTGAATTTTCGAGATTAATATCTCTTTTTCAAAAGATTCACTGGAATGAGGCAGTCTAGTTATGGCATTTCTTTTTAAAAATTGAAAAAATATATATTAAAAAGAAATGCCTAACTATCATATTTCAAAACGTCTCCTTTTTTCAATACTTCAGAATATTTTTTAACAGACTTGTTTTCAAATGCCTAAAAATAAAGAATTCAATCATTCCGCATCTGATTTGAGTCCGGGAGAATTAAAGCTTTTTGTCTTAAGCTCCCTGAAATAGTCTAGTATGCAAGAATCTATAGTCTTTGTTAATTTATTTAAAATATAATTTGCTCTGTGACTCTAACAATAAGAGCACACATTGAGCTCTCAAACTGCGACAAAGTTGTTTTTAAAAAAAACCTATGTCGTAAGGAAGATTTCTTTCTGGACTTTTGGATTTATATATAATATATATTATATATATATTTATATATATATATATATATATATATTAGTATTACTGAGTGGTGCTTAGGTATTAAAGCCTAAATGCTTTGTGCCTAATAAGTTATTTGGTTCATTTTACTGCTATGTCTACAATTCACTAATATTTTCATGAGGTATATACACATTTGTGTGTTTTTTGTGTTTTTATATTTTACACTCGTTGTGTGTGTGTGTGTTTGCGAGAGAGAGAGAGAGAGAGAGAGAGAGAAGAGAGAGAAGAGAAGAAAGAGAGAGAAGAGAGAGAGAGAGAGAGAGAGAGGAGAGAGCGACAGCCTTGTAGAATATCTCTCTAAGGATGTAACACGATGTCCAGTATTAGCTAATGCCCAAGGTGCCCTTGAAGGGGAATGTCCCACGAAAGCCCTGTCTATTTTTGGCCTGCTCTTCAGTAAACAGGAATGCTATCTGCTTTAAAAAAACCGACCCTTCTGTTACCATGCCCACAAGCAAGGAGTCATGTTCAATAATTTCCATGCTTAATCTAGCCATAGATTGGTTTTCTGAAACCACGCAATACCCTCCTCACTCACACACACATGTATGTTAAGAACCAACCCTTTTATTTAGGATCAAAGTGTTACTTTACGGCTTTCAGTCGGGGATCAAGCAGGGAGCATTGAGCTCTGCAATAATTGAGGCGCTCAAAGCTAATTTTTACCAACGCCGGCGTCCCTGAATAATATGAATTTTATGTTGTTTGTGGGATTCACTTATTAATGTTATTATATTATATAATATATATATATATATATATATAT
>CM042155.1:9338813-9358813 GCA_023376005.1 Doryteuthis pealeii
TTTTTAAATTACATTTATCCCCCTTAAATAAAATTCATTCCAACGTTGACGTTGGTTTCGTTTATTAATATTTATCATACAAAATTTATATTAAACATTGACAGTTTAGAGCGAGTTATGAAATCACTCAAAATAATAGTTATAGCTTAAATATATATTTAGAGAAAATATCAAACAGTATTATATTATATTATTATTATATATTATTATTTACTCCTTTTGAGACTAATCGTTTTCCACATCAGTGTTTATTAGCTGATGGTCTTTCACTTGATCTGAGTGACACAGCAAGTCTCCAGGTCCCCAGACTCTTGAAGTATTCTGGCCAGATTGCAACAGTGCAGTGTTCTGAATGGTTTCACCCTTCCTCTGATTTCCAAACATTCCAACCCTTTTCCAATCCCTTTTGGACTTGTTCCAAGTGCACCAACTTACAATGGGTTATAAACTTCACTTTCATTATCCATAACTTTTTCGTTTCTCTGGGCAAGGTTCCAGATATTGTCAATTTTTTCATCCTTTAGCTTCCACCCTGTGATCCGCTGGGGCCTGCAAAAAATCCACCAGTTGAAACAAAAAGTTCTTTCTTTTTGTTAATCAACACAGCCCGTTCTGGTCTTTCTTTGCTGGATAAGGTGATCCGTTTTAAATTTCAAAAGTCCCAGAGAAAATTTTGTTTGCGTTTCGTTCTCAAGAACAGATTCTGGTTATGCACATACCATTTTGTGTGGTCAAAATTTAATTCTTGCATATCCAGTGATCACCTTCCCAACCCAGTCGTGGTCTAGTTTTTGCTTGTTGTTGTATTCTCGTTGTGCTAGTTGCTACATTCGCAGATATATCGGTTAACAGTCTCATTCTCATTACCGCGCAACATCTACATTTACTATTTTGTTGGGTCTTATCAATTTTCGCTTGATGTAGTTTGCTCTTTATGGCATTATTTTGTTGGCAGCCAATTATAAGTGATTCTGTTTCTCTTTGAGGTTTCCCTTTCAACCATGTCCAAGTCTTTCCATGTGCAACCTCATCTATTGTCGTTTGAAAGCGTCCCATATAATTGGTTTTTCTTCCCATTTTGTTTCTAGTCTTTGTCTCCGTTTTTCTGTTTGCCATCTGCCGGTTTCTAACTATTGGTGTCCTTCTCCGCCATAAGTAATATTGTCTTGCTCTTCCTTGTGTAAATCTTCAAGTTGTTGGATTGTGTTCTACGCATTCCTCTATTGTTGGCAAGACCTCTCCCCCTTCCTTTCTTTGACAATTACAAATCTATCTCTATCATTCCTAGCGGTGGAGAGCCTCTCTTGTCCACTGAGGACGATGCGTAAAATCAGGTTCAAAAACGTAAGTTATATCGCAAGTGGACTCAGCAGGCCAATTCTTGATGAATTGTCTTTGTTGCAACTGAACACACATTAATGTGCTGGGCTTCTAACTTTCCATGGACCCACAGCGACAAGTTGTTAAGGAGAGGAGGACCTGCACTTGGCAACAGCTATCCTCTATATTTAAACCCCCTTAACATAGTTCCATTGTTTTCAAATGGAGAGAACACTATTTTTTCTATATAATTGTCATTTCGGCCGATGCAATATTGTAGGCTCTGTGATAGTTGTTTTTTATAATTCAGCTTGTCTGTTCACTTGTTGCACTTAACGATCTACCGTGTACCCTCCCACCAGCCAAGTGGGATATTCTTCTGGATTCTCACTAGACCAAGTAATTGGCCTAATCCATAGCTTCACAAGAAAAAAAGTTTGCAAATATTTTACTCTAATTTTTAACTATTTTAATTTATTTGTTCGCACGTTTTCAATAATTACAAAAAAGGAGGTGCGTGGCGTCGATGGGTTAGAGTCGATAGGAAATGAGGCTCTGGTTTACCCGAGTTCAAAATCCCTGCAATGGCTGTTGCCTTCACATTTCTGTTCATTGTTCGCACGTTATGTTCATCCATTTACCCTCCTCTTTTACAAGTGATAGTATCAAGTGATTTGTCAGAGTTCATAGCTTCACAAAAAAGAGGGCTTACGAAGATTTTAACAAGGAAAATAAATATTCGTTTCAAAAAAAAAAAAAAAAGACTCACAGATATTTTTATACTGTTTTAGAGAATTTGTTAAAAGGAACAAAAAGAGAAAAAGAGGTTTGTTATTATTTAAAAAAATTTAAAAAAAAAAAAAAAAAATATATTTGATTTTGATTATTTGAACTAATTTCCTCATCTTTATTGTTAATTACACAACGTTTAGCCGATTTTTGCCCTCCAGCCTTCTTCAGGTATTTCATGTTGGACTCAGGAACCTTCTTGAAACTTAGAACCGAACCCCTTGTTCAATCCACGCGGGTAGACTGTTCTCATTCGCTTACCATGACCGGCTACAAGTGTTAAGTTGAGTAAATTATTCTGTGTTAATGTGGCACTTGGCCGGGATGAACCTGTAGCCATAACTGTCACCTGGAACTCTTTAAACTCAACGCCTATATATATATATATATATATATATAATAAGTAATCCAAAGACACGTGTTTCGAGGTTTCTCCTCTTATCAGTGTGGCTATATATTAACAGCTACCCCTGGCCGGGTTTGAGACCAGAATAAACTATCGTTCGCCACGCCTTTATACCCGTGCAGCCAGAGGCAGCTGTCAAATATAGGAGAATATTTAATCGTTACATTTCTAAGCGGAAATGAATATGTATAGTACAAATTATCGAGCCTTATCTAAAAAAAACTCACAAAAATAAAAGTATGATTTGTTATTTCTTTCTTTTATAATCTTGGTGTACTGGCGAGTCCATATTTACATTAGGACGTCTAACAACTTGAAAGATTCTAAACTGACTAAGCCTTTTTGTTCTCATCATTTTCGTAACCGGAAAGAAAGTTACAGCAAGGTTATCTCGAGTCCATCATCTAACAGTCTGGATTTGAAATCAGTTTCTAGACTCACCGTCTAAAAATTGCCGGTAGTCTAGAGATCTTAATGAACCGGTTTCGATACCGCTCCTCGATTTGTAGATCTGTAAAATAGTTTTCCAAATTATGAGGTTCAGTCACTTGAGGTGAATAATTTTTTCGAAAGGAATTAAGTTATTATACTATCTCAAAAAAAAAAATGCCATATGTGGTGAAGTTATTGAGCAAAAAACTAACTGACCATTACTAGAGTTCAATTCTTACTGAGTGCTCTATTTCTGGCCTTGAACCACAAATAAATTAAATAACTATTATAAAACCACAAATGGATTAGTGGTTTAAAAATCTAAGTAAACCAGATTTATAATTTGACATGTGCTAAAAATATGCATTTTAATACTTTTCTTACACTAACAAAAATGTGTAATTTTTTTCTTTTAAAATACTTAAAAACATTTTTAATGCTCAATTCTAAAATTATTGCAAATATAATTACTAAGAGACTAATGGCCCCTTATTCGGTTCTTTCATGATGATATGAACACTTTGATCAAACATATAATGGGTACCCTTGCACAGCCTGCTCAGTCATGAGAATCGCACCTCGCATAAATCTGGTATGTGCAGTAAAGTGGAGGATCTGACTGTAGGAGTCGGGATCAACCACATCAAAAATATCTTCTCTGGTCTAGTGCTTATGAAAGCGTATATAGTCAGTCGCTGTTGGGCCGATACCGGCCGATATACTTACACATACAACCTTCGTTTACGGCTTTTTAATTAAGGAAAAAAAAATACATTGTTTTGGAAATAGAAAAGTATAGAGCTTTCTGATAAGGTCTAACATAAGTCTAGCTATGTTAGTGATCATAGAAATTTATATTAACCCACGTAGGTGTCTACATCATCTATTATAACATTTCTGCAATTATAAAATATATAAATTCCTACGTGCCTAACGTCTAAAGCACAATTAAATTTATCGCACATTTCCTGGGTTTTGTAAGGAATGATAATTTTCTGTCGAGTATTTTCCTCTTCTTGCAAATATACAAAATCGAAATTGTTTAGGCAAACGAACTCAATTGGATGGAATTTTTTTAACTTTAAGAAGCAAACTGAAATCATTTATTGATAAAAATGAAAGCAATTGGATAGAAATAGACAATTCCAAAGTTTTATTTGATTTCTAGAAATCGATACGTTGTAATATTAATATTTTTAATATTTCCCTATTTGCATGTGTTGATTAATATATATATAAATATAAATATTAAATAATATAATATATATATATATATATATTATATATATAGAGAGAGAGAGAGAGAGAGATGAGAAGGTATGTAAAACTTGGTAGTAAGGGATGATTCTATATGTGATTTCTAAGATATACTATATTATTATTGTATGATCCACTATGTATAAATACAGTGAATCCTTAAATAACTAAAGAGAGCTCAATGTATAATAAACTTTTTAGATTATATACAGAGCAATATTTATCTTTGAAAGGAGGCAAAAACTCAACACCGTAATTCCATAATAAATTTATTTCGACCAAAATCGGGGCCTTTATAAATCTAGCTCCCCAAAATTTCGTCTCATCAGATAGTAGATCAAGATAATTTGAATTGCATAACTGAAAAATTTACTTCTAAAAAAAAAAAATTCCAATGTAAAATTTTTTTTTTTTGAGAAGTAATTTTTTTAGTTATGCAGTTCAAATTATCTTGATTTACCATCTGATGAGACGAAATTTTGGGGAGCTATATTAAATCAACTTAGATTTATAAAGGCCCCAATTTTGGTCGAAATAAATTTATTATGGAATAACGGTGTTGAGTTTTTCCTTCCTTTCAAAGATAAATATTGCTTTGTATATAATCTAAAAAGTTCATTTATATATTGGTAAATACATCTTCAATATCGATACTTTTATGACACATCTTGTATATGCGTGTGTTTGTATATAAACACACACACACACACACACATATATATATATATATATATGTGTGTGTGTGTGTGTGTGTGTGTGTGTGTGTGTGTGTGTGTGTAAAATGAAACTGGACGTGAATCCGACGGTATGTTGAAAAAATAAATAAAGGAAAGAAAGTATAGAATGAATCACTTTAGCGCGGTGGTATGATGTTGAAAAGGTCAGAAAGAACAAAATAACATCACTTGTTACATAATTCCTAAGCAGCTTATGAATTATGTACGTATTATAATTAGATATTTTTTAATCAGAGTTTGTTTGATTCAAAATCGAAGGGATTTAAGTGGGAAATGTCCATAACCGTTAAAGTTATGATTGATTAATGATGACCTCGACTTAATCCCTCCGGAAGTGCACGTCTGGATGCATGAGATAGTTTAGTTTTAGTTGTGAGCACTCACTTGACGAGAGAGGATGTCTCACACCGCGCGATTTAAACTTTGTGGGCTGAGGAGGTGTGTCAATAAAAGTCTTAAAAGAAAAACAAGTCTTGCTTCATTGATTAATTAAAATAAGAGATGACCAGCCGAACAAGAAAAAAGAAACAGTTCAATAAGATAAGATGGCGGCCGGGTTAGCAGCAGTAGCATACAGAAGAGTTAACAAGTAAGAACACTCGTTATCTCCTCATCTATCATCCCCTCATCTGTCTGTCTGTCTGTCGGTCTCTCTCTCTCTCTCTCTCTCTCTCTCTCTCTCTCGAGCGCGCGTATATATCCTCGATATGTTAGAAGGGTATACGACAAACTGATGATGCAGTTGTAGCGATTGCCTTCTCCTGTTCGGATAGAATTGGGGTCCAAAAAGGGTTTTCTTCCCTTGCCGACAGGTTTTCGCCCATAGGTGGCTACTGTATTTAAACAGCACCCCGGGAAGTTCTCACTCTTTTTTCTCTCAGTCGAGCGTACACTAAACATGTGCTAAACAGTTGGTGTCTCTGTCCCTTAAGTGGGGATCTTTGAACTATCAGGAAGTGGATTCTCCATTAACCCTTTCTTACTTCTTGTTTCTGTATCATTTGTGTATCCCTGTTATTCGTCCATGTGTTCAGACAATAAAGTCTGTATTTGTTATTAGCTTTTACATCTTTGTCTGGATTTATTTCATGTACATGTATATACCTACGTTGGAAGGTTACCCTGAGGCTTCTAACGTATTATAAGAACCACACATCGTATTCATATAGATCCAACAGCATCTTAGAAATATATTTTACAGAATAGAACAAACATGTGTTAATAACTTGTCACAGTGTCTACAAAGCAATGTGATAAACATCTACAATATGAAGGAAGAATAATACAATCCTGTCAGAAAACAATGCATAGACATTTCAATAAATTAGATCGGTTGACTCGATAACGGCGTAAATTTCAAAACGAGACGGTAAATCGAGTAAAGGGATCCCTAATCAGGAGTTCCCTAGGGTAAACAGGATTCCTTTGTTTATCGGCACGGGTTAACAGTTTAAAAATAGTCGTTTGAAGTTGAACAGCGGAGGATGTTGTCTTCACTTTCCAATCAAATTTAACGATATCATTTCGTCATATAATTCAAGCTTACCTAATTGAATTAATGATTCATTATTGAGATTTTGTACACTGACGTCGCGCGTGAATTTCATGGACAACCTATTCCCGTTCGCTTTAGTGACCTATCGTCTTAGAAAGTTAATTCAAATCGAACATCCAGGAATTAACACTTCGTTGCTGGAAAGATGCGGATATGACAAAAGATTATGAAATATTTGCACCTTGATCTGACAATACAATGTTGTGATGGAAAAAAACCCAACACAGTCTGGTGGTACACCAATTTGCTGCTGGGGTGCTCTAGATTAGAGGTAATGATGGTTTGGCCCCGAAACTATACTCGATCTCAGTCATAATATGATAAAGGAGTTTTTAGACGCACAACACATTTTTCAGCAGAAGCATATGTATACAATAATAGCCATTATATATATATATATATTATATATATATATACACGCACACACACACACACACACACACACAGAGAGAGAGAGAGAGAGACGAGAGAGGAGAGATGAGAGAGAGAGAGAATGCACATACAACATATATATATTGATTTATACTCTTGTTCCTTATTCTTCCGACCGTTAACTTACAACACCCTCCGATTAAAAATGAGACCATCCAAATCATCTTCGGTGAAATACAAAAATTTAAATCCTAATTATCTAGTGTTGCTTAATCACCAAATACTTATTTCTTATGGGTGTCCTCACCTCAACTAAACAATGGACGATTCCATTTTTATTATAAAGAAAGAAAGAAGAAATAGGACATACTACACAGAATGAGTGGGTGCGTGGAAGCGATAACGCCCATCTTCTGCAATTGAACACAATGAAAATATGAAAAGAAGGAAAGAAAGAAGAGAGACGGAGAGAGAGATGGACAGATTATTTATACGTTTTACATATTGAAGAATTTACTATAGCTCTTAAGTAAACATATGCAACGTAAAAAAATATGAAAATGAATTTTTACATGTATGTATATATATACATATATACATAAGTATTTAACTTATAAAAATAATAGAAACCTTTTTCTAAGCACATAATCCATTTTGCGTATATATATATATATATATATATATATATATATTATATATATATATATAGATAGATAGATAGATAGATAGATAGATACTAACCCCTCCGCATGAGCATAATATAACATCAGGTCAGTTTTTTAAGCGGAACCTAACAGGTTTGAATTCATGTTTCCTTCTCCTAGATTGGTTACCTAGCCAAGATTAAAGAGCCCAGTTTGACCTACTATTTACCAAACCTCTCAACAAGAGCAGGATGTGGCACGAGCTCAATTTTTTAAGCGGAGTTTAACAGCTTTGCATTCAAAGTTTTCCTTCTACTAGATTGGTTACCTAGTCATGGTTAAAGAGCCCAGTCATTCCTACTATTTAGCTGTAGCTGGAGGGATAGTTAGATACATACCTTTCCCAAGGGAATTAGTGCTATGTGAGATGTAAACAGCCTCATACAGGATTTGAACTCATTGTTGAGGGCAAAGGGACTTTTTCTATTTCTGTGATTGTTATCCGCGCGCTCCCGGCAATGTAATGATTAAATCGACTTGCAGGAATGTCACTGGCCTTGATTGTTGAGGCCTTGCAGGACGCGGGGAGGGGCGCCACGCCCATTATCAGTTGAACATTTGAATACTCGGACTGGAGTTACATACCCATTCGTTAGAACTGTCGCAGAATGAATGGTAAATAAGACAATATATTCAGCAGCCACGACCAGGATGCGACACAATGTCAATTAAGAGTTTCCACACGATCAGGAAGTGAAACAAGGTTAATTTCTTAAGCGGAGTTTAACAGGTTTGAATTCAGTTTTCCTTCTCCTAGACTGTTTACCTAGCCATGGTTAAAAAGCTAAGTCTGCCCTACTATTTACCCATTGCTGGAGTATTTGGATGCATACCTTTACCAAAGGGATTACCACTATGTTAAATTCAAACATTGAGGCTTTTAACTTTTACTTGATTGTTATTTGTGGTCATTCTGATTAAAACTCTTCACTTAGGCTCAAGCCGAGATTTTCCGTAGGGAATTTGGCATTGTTACCAATTATTAAACTCAATGATTCATATTTCTTTCTTAGATGGACGAACGATTACTTGAAAAAAAACAACAACAACAAAACAACTAAAATCTAAGATATAATTGGATAGCAATTATATTTGTAATAAAATGATAGTTTTAAATTAATTATTGAATGGAATTTCTGAATGGATTTCGGAAAGGCTTCTTTATATGAATCACTCGTTCAATTTCATTGACTGACTGACTGAATGTATGAATGAATGAATGAATGAAGGTGTTTGAAAGGAATCAGTTGGTGTTTTTTTATGAATGAATTAGAGGGTAAAATGAATGCATAATTATTTCAAAAGAAAAAATGATTAGTTTGACGAATGGGCAATTTAGAAATTAATTAACAGTTCAAATAAACAGCCGAAAATGAGAGAAATATAAAATATTCTAAATCAATGGGTTGAGTGCCCATGAAATGTGAGGAAGTCAAAACTTGATTAGGGGAACATTTGTATAATTTTCAAGAATACCTTGGGAGTAGACACGGACGCACACATAAACAGTGACATATTTAAGTTATTTTTTATCTATCTGTCTAATTATCTATCTACCCTCTCCACCACCCTCTCTTACACACACATATATATAACTATATATTATTATACTAAAGCTGAGTGAATCAATAATTGCCTTTTTTCCTATTTATTTTAATATGAATAAAATACATCCCAAACTATTCCTTAGTTTTGGGATTGAGCTGTTTGAAAGAAATTTCATTTTATTTGGTTCTAATTTGTGGTAATTTGCATTTAAGTCAAAAACTAACCATCTCTTACTTTACATTCGGCCTGTCACTTTTCCCTCTCTATATATATCTCTTGATTAACTAATCATGATATATATATATATATTAGTTTCCTCTGATGTAAAGATAGATTGGAAAGTGCGAGTAGCAGAATGGACTTCCGACTATTTGTATGTTAGTTTTCAGCAGCTATCGGCTAGCTTATGTATATGACGTAGTAATTTTTGACTTACTTGCGAATTTTAGCAAAATGTTGTTTTAATTGTTTTTTTGTTTTTTTAATTCTCCGAACGCATTTATTAAAAAGAAATTAACTCGTTTTACAAACAAAGTTTCTTCCTGACCACAATTATTTACACAGACCTCAATAGATGACCCAAAGGGTCATTTCTTTTAACAACACACACACACACACACACACACACACACACACACACACACAACACATATATATATATATATATATATATATATATATATATATATATATATATACAAGAATTAAATACAAGTTAACACACATCATTGTTACCGTATTATTATTTTTCTTTACACCTGTATTGTGATAGCCTTCTAAATCAACCAATATATACACAATGCTTCAAGCAAATTATAAAACTCTCTTTTTCTCTGAATGGAGCACTCTGTGATGGTCTTCACACACAAAGCGATGTGTGTATTAAAACAGTTAAAAATCCCCTTCCCATTCTGTAAGTGAAGACAGCCTAATGGTTAAGGTGCCGGACTGACACCCAACCTATCGGATTTCAATTCCGGCTGTAGGTAGCTTACAGAATGTCTAGCCACACTGAGGAGACTTGATAAGTCGAAACACGTGTCTGTGGAAGACCCTATATATATATATATATATATATATATATATATATATATGTTGTTATTCGTAAATGTTAGTATCTTGCTTATTTACGTATCAAGACAAGGAATGTATGTATTTGGGTATAAAGAAATACTGCGCGTGTGCATAAATTCTTGGTATAAAAATAGCGTAGGAGAAAATCTGACATTTACAAAGCGCCGTCTAAGCAACCCTAACTTATATATATATATACATATATATATATATATATATATATATATATATATATATATATATATATATATATATGTATACGTATATATATACATATATATATATATGTATGTATGTATGTATGTGTGTGTGTGTGTGTGTTATTTAATGCTGCATAAAGGAAGACAAATAAATCACTAAACTTTTCGGGACTTTTAAAGCGATTAACTTTTTTTTTTTAGTTTTTAATTCTAAAATCTCTAATCCTCGATTTTGAAGTATTCCGAAGTAAAACCAATATTTTGGACAGGTATTTTACTCTTTAAATGCATCTTTCACAAGCGACAAAGGTTAAACGGTGAGTATTTCTAAAGATGAAGGTGTAAGAAGGATTTATCTGTCTGTCAAGTCACGTGTCTTATATGTCGGATGGGGAATTTGTGTTAGATCTCGACCGTCTCGTCTCTTCAAACTTATCTTAATCGATTCAGCTAAAGAGAGATTTACCTTTAGGTACAATGTCGCATATTAACTTGAAAAACGACAGCCAAGTAAGAAATAGACGCATGTGTAATTTCATACCTATTATGATATTGACCGCGTTTTACTTTTCTATTATGTATTTATATTTTCGGTTTTTTTTGTTTTGTTTATATCTATAGATATACAGTAGTTCAGGTAAGTTTTACTTGAGGATTACAACGAAGTTTTCCTATGATAGGAAAAGAGCAAATGTGACTTTATCTATTTGATATGGCAGATTGCATAAAAAAACGCAAAAAAAAAACCAGACATTACCCCCCCCCAAAAAAAAAAAAAAAAAATGAACTTGCCTGAAGTAATGGGGCAGAAAATATGCTAAAACCCTGGATACTCTGGTCTCATATTTTTCGGAACACTGTGTCCAGTTGTTATATACTGGTCTTTTCACGTTACCAAATCTTATTATAATGGAGATTGTGGGTTTGTCTGTCTGTAACCGAAACTATGTTACTATACAAGTCACAATTCCCTTTGTTATTTACATCACATTCTCCATGATTTTATTTTTATTTAAACATCAATTATTAATAAAATCGTTTTTCATTATTAATCCTGCTGGCCATATTTACGTACTGATAACATGCAATTGTATTTATATGTACAACAAATAGCGGTTTACAGTGTGAATGGCAAGGCTAATTTGCATATTGATATTTAAAATTTGATTTTAATAAATATGTGCTTGGTATTGTTGATTTCTAATGATTTGATTTTATCTTAATGAATATTAGCAAAAATCTCGGAGATAAATCTTAAAAGAAATCAATTAACAAAAAGAAATAACAGTAATTTTAATCTTTACTTCCTAATTTAACTAAATAGTTAAATTAGAAAAGTTTAGCAAGGAAAGGAGGAGGTGATGGTAGAAGAAGCGACAGCTGTTATATTTTTCGATTATACCCACCTCTGTTTCAAATGTGTTTATCTGCATTCTTATTTAGTTTCTTTAGACTTTCTAATTTAATATGATATTTTATGACATTAATACTTGCATCCGGAGAGTGCATATATTTGCTAGTCTATATAACGTTATGTACCTTTCTTACTTCTTACTCTGTCGTCTATTCTTCTGACCGGCTTTGCTTCTGATCGTCTATCATCTATCTTGGTCTGGTATATCTTCTAATAGTCTGGTCTTTCTTGTATGGGGATTTCGGGTCTGGTTTCTGTTGGGGATCATTCCTTATCAGAAGCCCTGTGTCATTGTTAGCTTTTAGTAATAAACACAAGACTTCGATTTATGTTGATGTTACTTTATTCCAAATCCCCACCCAGACAATCTGCGCAGAGGAGGCTTACATGTTGCTAGCTCGGCTTCTAAGTTCTAACTGACTCTTACTTACTTATAATCCTTAAACCGGAAGAGGGCCTTCTATTGCCCTCCGGTTCTCACGATCCATCCCCGGAAAGCAAGGTCAGAGTGAGGTAAGCGCTGTCACTCACTCTCAAGGCCATCAGCTGTACTGATCGCCATAATGATTTCTACACTACCTTAAAATGTATTAGGGATCCAATTATTATGTAGCACAGTGTCTCCATGTTACTGAGACTATCTAGATGCAGATTATGAAAGCTCTTATACTAGACTAAAGTGTCAGAAGTCAAAACTGACACAGATACTACACTCTCATCTCAGTCATAACCGGATGAACATATATATATAGATTATCAATTAGACAAGCCTACAAGGTCGAATATATAATAACTGATTTTAAGGCATTTTTGACGCTGAATCAATAAAATTATACTCGTTTTTTCTCATCAGATCAAATATTTAAGATACAAACTTTGATTGAAATGTACAGAACAATATAATATCTGTGACAATTCCACATGTCCACAGGCATTTTAATAAGTGTTATTATTATGTACAACTTGTTATGAAGTATCTTAAAAACCAGACATGACTAAACACAATGAATGGTATTTTCGAATTCCGCATAAAATGGCGATCATATATAATTTGATAAACATTTGACTTTTAGAAATTATTTTAAACGCAGGTCAGTGTTATGGAATGTAAAAAAAGGATAAAGAAGTAGATAAATGAAGTTATATTTCTAGTAAATAAATCAACTCCCACTAATGCCATGTGTTGTAGATTTCATTAAACGACAACTACATATATCGTCTAGGGTTAGTGACGATACTCGCTATGTATGCAGATACACGAAGTAGGGTCGTGAATTTGAAGCCGCTATATAAGATATATTTTTTTAATGTTGGAATTTCTTTTTTATATAGTAATTTACTAAGCTTAGCTTAGATATGGCACAAGGCCAGAAGTATGGGGCACCCAGTGAGAATCGAACTCACTATCTAAGGTGTGCTACAATTCACCACCTAAATTTATAGACTAAGCGAGGTCACGTGGTCTATTCCTCCGCCAATCAACAGCCATAATGCGTGGATGATTGACTACTTCATCACTGATACTGAACAGACGTCCATTTGCAATCATTGACGAAGGAACACACAACCAAAAGATTCTTTACCAAGGATTTCCGCTAGACAAGCGCTCTTGATTGAAGTCTAAACGGTGGCACAAAAAATCGTACAAAATTTGTAAGAGCTTCCAATTAATTCAGTAACTGTTATGCATTAGAAATACATTAACGAGAAGATTGCGAGTGGTTGTAATAATAGTTTATTATTACAATGAATACAAATAACAAAAATGACTTTCGGCCGGCAAGGTAAAAAGTCTCTGAGCGTAAAAGAGGATTGGTAAAGATTACTTAACTTCTGAAGAGTTGTAGCACGTGGGTTTACATCCGAGAATACGAAACAACCTTCGTGGGTGGAGATCACCTCACATCACGCTGAGCTAATCTTCCCGTTGTTCTTTTATACGTACTCATTTGCATACGTGAGGAATTATCCGGTTACTTCCCTTTACAATAGTAAGAACATTTTTAAGTTAGTTTTAAAAACTTTGTCGCGTCGGATTAGATATTCAATGAGAAATCGATTTGTCGTTTAAAAATCACAACTGATTAGCACAAACTAGTATAAGGGGCCGGGTTATCTCAGTCGATAGAGCGTTTGGCTAGAAACCACAAGGTTCGGAGTTCGATACCGGTCCCCGCCAACTCAGCGT
Source organism: Doryteuthis pealeii (assembly GCA_023376005.1). Classification (NCBI taxonomy): domain Eukaryota; kingdom Metazoa; phylum Mollusca; class Cephalopoda; order Myopsida; family Loliginidae; genus Doryteuthis; species Doryteuthis pealeii. The sequence continues at coordinate 9,352,810 of CM042155.1, forward strand.
ATGAGTAGCACAGGGATATGTGCGGTAAAATAAGGAGCTGATGGTAGGTGTGGCGCTCCACCTCAGATGCTAAAACAATCTCCTTGGTCTAGCGCTATTGAAAAGGGGATAGACTCCTTCGCTGACTGGCTGATACCGACTTTAGGCCGCCCCGTCGACTTTACTTTTTACTTTAGTATGTACTAAACTTAGTTTAGTGCCTAGTTTAGTACTAAGCACTAGAAGTGCGGGTCACTCAATGAGAATTGAATTCAGTAACAATGTTTTTCTACTCAATCTCGGTAACCAATTAGTCACAGGAGGTACCAATTAATTTCCCAGGTGGTTGAGTAGTCCATGACATGCAACACTCCATTTTAACCCTTACTAAATCTAGACGGGTTATCAGTGGGGCCTCCGCTTATCAGTCTTCTGGTCACGTCAAGCCGTATCCCCTATATAATGTCCTATCCCTATTGCCCTTATGGCCACACCCAACCCTTTTTATCATATTAGCACATATATGTGTTGGAGTTTTTTTTGGATATAAGGCGTGTGACAGATGCCTACTTCTAAATATAGACTCGTTGACTACCACGTGACCACCGAAGATTCCTATTATCCAATCACTGGCAGTGTTGCTGCTGCTGTTGGTGTATTTATAGAGGCCTGATTCTAATCTTAACTCATTGACACTCGGACCATCTTGGACGTCGGACCTAAAGGACACACTATCCCACAAGGACTGATTGGTTTACTCACTTGTTTACTTTAAGTTCTTCTTACAACTGGAACCAAGGATGACGGCCAGTTACTCAACAATATGATTAAAAGATCTTTAAAAATCACCAGGAGATTTTTTAATGTTTCTTCTTTCGAAAGGAAAATCTTTTTCAAGATAATATTAAACTTTTTTCAAGATTCATTGTGTTAAATATAGGGTTAAATTTCACAGGGAAAATTAGTGGTACCTTATTTGCTAGAATGAGGGTCTTCATCGCCTGGATAGGGCGTTCAACTCTATCTGATGGTGAGGTTCCAGTTCTGGAGGCCAGAGGAATGTGGAATACCACTTCATCACCATTGCTCCCAGGTCCACTTAGATCCGGAGTAGTATTACTTGTTAGGGACCCATCTATGTGTTAAATAGAAAAATGTGTTTTAAAAAAGTTGAGTACCCTTCAGGAATAAATAAAAAAAAAATGTCTTCGGTATAAAATGATCCATTGGGTTGAGATCCCGTAAAATCCAACCAACCAACCAATCCTGTAAATTACAAAGTTTTACACACAGGTATTAGATAACATACGTTAACTGCTGTTCGCGAGGAGCCCACCATCCGAGTACTGATTAGGCCCATCGTTGCTTAACTTCGTTGATTTTAGCGTAACTTGTGCGTAAGTTATAGGTTAATCGATAGCAGAAGAAATATCTGAGTTGTATTCTATTTTTGTATTGTTCTATTTCCATACTATTTTATTTATTAGATCTCATAAATTCTCCCGGGGAAAAACTTGAATATTAAATAGAAAATATCAGTGTCTATTTGTAGCCTTGCTCTCTTGTCTCTCTATTAACCTTCCTATTTAAATAGTTTCATTTATATCCTAGTGTCATACTCGCCGTACATATTCATGTATAGGTCGATCGTATAAATATCGACCTAGTGTATAGGTTGAACTTTCATTTGACCAAGAAATTGCGTATTTATGGAAATAATTGTTGTACGAGCAGGATGTGTAGATATAACACACTATGATAATTTAATTATTACAACGTTTAATGTTTACTTAAAAGCTATTTCAAAATAGTTCAATATATAAAAAGTATAATAATCTTGATTTAACTCGCTCTCTCTCTCTCTCTCTCTCTCTCTTCTCTCTCTCTCTCTCTCTCTCTCTCTCTCTCTTATTTCCTTATTTTCATCATTTCATTATGTTCGATTGAAAAAGATTAGGGTTATCACTTCCACGTGCTCACCTACTCTCTTTCTTTCTTTCTTTCTTAGTATATTATATTTGTGTAGATTAGCGTTATCACTTCCACGCGCTCACTCTCTCTCTCTATCTTTATCCCACTTTTTTCTTTTTTTCTTAGGTAGCATGTCCTTTTTCTTCTATTTCTTCCTTTATAATAAAAACGGAATAGTCCATTATTTAGCTGATGTGACGACACTCATAAGAACTAACTCGACAGATAAGCAATACCAGATAATCAGAATATACATTTTTGTATTTAATGTGGGACGATTTGGACGGTCTCATTTCTAACCAGAGGGTGTTGCAGGATGATAGCGGTTGGGTGAATAAGGAACAAATGAGTATATAGATTGTTCCAGTTTAAAAAAAATTATATTAATGTGGAGGCTGGAAGGAGAAGAATTGATGAGAAAGGTGTTATAGACCTTTTAAAATGTGCGTACTGCATTGGAAATTAATTTTATCTAAGGATGGTTTGTATTGTTTTATGTATAGAACCTATAACCCCTGATGACGGCACTTCGAAGTGCCGAAAGTACTCGGGAACATTGGTGGACTTATCCACGAATTCCACCCAAATATTATAAAGTTGGCCAGAAAACTCGAAAAGATCGAAAATAAAATTGTTAAACAGGATATGTGTCTTTTGTTTAATTCTGCATATATATATATATAATATATATATATATATATATATATATATATATATATTTACATATATAAAAACGCAAAAAATAAAATTTAGGAGAGAATTTTATTTTATTAGGTGATCAGCAAGCCACGCTCAGTGCATCAGGAAATATGGAAGCTAAATTGCAGTTGCTGTTTTTTAACCTAGCCACTCATAAAAAGTCACTTGAAATCTGCTAGAATTTTTTGTTTCTAGTTTATGTTTGATCTCAGGTAAAAGCAAAGATTTTGAATCCTTAGAATATCTGTTGTTGTTTAAATGGTCACCTATCTAAGTACTAAACAGGCACATTGCTGCTTAACTTCAGTATTTTCACTGATTTGCTCTAATAAGAATGTCGGAATGATAGGCCATTTTAACTAATGGTTGGTTGGTTGGATTTTAAGATATATCAACACTTGTTGGGTTATTTTATTGTTACATAATCATTAGATACCTAATGATTATGACAATAGTGTAGAAATCATTATGGCGATCAGTATAGCTGATGGCCTTGAGAGTGAGTGACAATGCTTGACCTCACTCTGACCTGGCCTTGCAGGAAGAACCGTGAGAAACGGAACCCCGATAGAAAGCGCCTTCCGGTTTAAGGGGTAGGCAAGTCAGTTAGTTACAGTTAGAACTTAGAAGCCAAGCTAGTAAGATGTGCCCTCACTGCGTGATTGTCTGGTCTGGGGGTGAACGAATAAAGTACCATCATCGTAAATCGAAGTCTTGTTGTTATTACTAAAAGCTAACAATAGCACAGGGATTTTGATAAGCAGTGATCCCAACATAGACCAGACACGGAACCCTCAATAGAAGACCAGACGAGACCTTAGAAAATATACCAGATCCGGCCAGAAGAATAGACGACCAGAATAAGAGTAAGAAGACGTAAGAGGTATATAACATATATAGATATATAGTGCCGGTAAAGAGGTATGCAACATATACCTATTTAGCACCGTCAAAGAAAAGGCACTATGCAACATATATACCTATTTGGTACCGTGACGACGCCGCTACGTTACATTATGCCGAAGACGTATTGTTTATTCATTCTTGATGGTATTCAATTTTTTTTCAAACTCAATGTTCTAAACCCAATTTGTATCTATTTATCCCATATATAGGACTCTAAAAGGTACTACCATTCCGGGTCAGAGTGGACCTAGGAGTAATGAGGATGAAGGGGTACTCCTCCGCACTCCCCAGAGCACCGAACTTGGAACTTTAGATGCAGTTTAACGTTATACCAGGGACACATTTTGACAAGGTTACGTTTACATACGTATATACAGACATCATGAGAATGATCTTTCTTTCCTCTTAATTTTGTCTGTCATTTCCTTGTTGCCTTTGGGTTATATTTGAATGTTCTGATGAACAGAAGTTACAATTTTATATTTTCTTTTTCTCCGTTCGATATCGCAATAGATCATTGTCATTTTGTATCAGGTTTTATAGCTGCACAGCTGCAATAGAGTTGACTTGGACGAGAAAAATATTTGTCTTTCTTGCCAGGCATAAAGAAGAGTACCGGAAGTCGCTAGTAGTCTAGTTTACAATTTCAGGAAACGTGAAGCAAAATAACATTTTTTCCCGAAACTGTCAGCTTCACGTCTTCCGTGGCTATGCTACATTTTCCATTTGCAACATTCTGAATTCATCTAAGTTTAAACTAAATTGAATTTTCGTGGCTGCTCATGTAAAAGTCGATCAAATTACAAGTTGACATAGATAGACATAAGGTGAGTGGCAGTCCCGCCTTGAGCTACCAAAACTGTGCTATCACCTCTAGTTGGCGGCTGATGAGGGAGAAGGGTATCGCACGTGCTATCAAACGTTGTATGATGAAAATTCGAGTTGATATACATAGACATAGGGCGAGTGGCCATTCCGCCTTGAGCTACCGAAACTGTGATATTACTCCTAGTTGGCGCATAATAAGGGCAGGATATCGCACGTGCTGTCAGACGTTGTATGATTAAAATTCAAGTTGATATACACAGACATAAGGCGAGTGGCAGTCTCGCCTTGAGCTACCGAAACTGTGCTATCACTCCTAGTTGGCGGCTGATGAGAGCAGGGTATCGCACGTGCTATCACACGTTGTATGATGAAAATTCAAGTTGATATACATAAACATTAGTTACAGGGAAGTTATAAGCAGTCATAAGTAAGTAGATAGCAATATTTCAGTCAGTGATTGTAACGAGGAAGAAGACTTACCCCGCGGGGCAAAGCGGGCGTAAACCTGTCTCGCTGGCAGGATAATTGGCAACGAAAATATGGCTGCCTTTCTCAGCAAAGAGACATGGCGCTAGTAAATCTTCACGGAGGACAAATTTCTCTCAGATCACCATACATAAAACGAGACACAACTGAGAAGAGGGAGAGATACTCCGAAGAGGTGGATGAGTCGTGTACGGAGAACTGCTGGAAGATTAATGCGGGATGAAACATTTTGTCGTCTAACTTTGCAGTTGAAGAAATAAATTAGAGGAATCAATTTCACAACCTATAGTGATGATGTCTGATATAAATACTAAGATCACTTCGAAATAATATTTTATAAATACTAAGATCACTTCGAAATAATATTTTATCAAATAGGCCTACTTCATTATAGGAGAATGTTAGTTGTCTGAGGATACGGAGTGTTAGGGTCTCATGTATGCATTTAATAAGAAAATGAATAAAAAGTGCATTTGAAAAAAAAAGTTTAAAAAAATTTGAATACTCATCAGGAATGAATAAACCAAAGAGTTTTCTGCATAAAATAACCCAACAAGGGTTGACATGCTGTAAAATCCAACCAGATTTGTTGTCACCCAGACTCGTCAAAGACTATCATCTTACGCTGGTGTGAAACAATAATAATTACGACATGCACACTCTATTAACAAAAGATTAGGCTAAACTGATACATTTTCTGCAACATAAAACAATTAAATTCATTGACGCAATTTAAATGAAATTACTGCACAGCTGTAACAAGGTAGGCCATAATTTAAGAAATGCATTTAGTGAAACAATACAAGAGGAGTCTTACATTTTCAGATTAGTTATACCGGTATAGAAAGCGGGTAGTGTAATGGTTAAAATCATGGGAAATGGACTCGTCACCCCGAGTTCAAATCCTGGACGTGGTAATTGCATTTCACTTAGCGCTAATACCCTTGGGAAAGGTATGAATCCTACTCTCCTCCAGCTATGGATAAATAGTAGGGCAGACTGGACTCTTTAACCTTGGTTAGGCAACCGGTCTAGGAGAAGGAAAACTCTGAATTCAAACATGTTGAACTCCGCTTAAGAAATTGACCGTGTGTCACATTAATTTGATTTATTTAACAAACTTTGCCGGCATTGA
>CM042155.1:9363813-9379266 GCA_023376005.1 Doryteuthis pealeii
AGGAGCTCCACATTCCCATACCTTCGATTTAAAGGGGCAGGGCTGGGTTTATTGCCCAGCGCTTGAGGCGCCCCCCTTGAGGGGGAATGCCGAAGGGATCGACGCAATTTTTGTTCTTTCCCACCCATGAGCTTCGGTTTGTGGTGGGGCCACGTTAATAGGGCCTTGTGCCTAACCCGTACAAGTGGGATACTAGGTAAATAAAAAAATTCCCCATACCTTCAGAACTGGAACAAGGGGGCGAATAGTGGAATGTATTTGCCGTTATAACTATCCTCTTGGATTGTAATAACGGGATCATTTTGCTCTTATGGAAACCCTTCTAATTTTAGCCAATATTGCAAGCAGGATTTTTATTCATATTTTATTGAATTGTGCAACTTTTATGTTTTTTTTTTATGTTGAATGATATCGCTTCATTCATTTCCCATTCTTCAATAAATTTCACGAAATCCGAAAGCAAGCGCGCAGTGTAAATTTAACCATTAATTAATGGTGTGAAAACTGTCGGGCAAACTGTGGAATTAATTGAGAGACGGAGATGGCGTCCCAAGTAAATTTGTTATAGAGGAGATATTCCGTGTGTCTTGTTTTATTTCTTTTTTTTTTTCATTTTCTTTTTTGATTAATTGCGACGAAGGGGAAAAGGGTTATTGTTGATAAATGTGCGCGAAATCGGACTCAAAAGGAGAAGAAAAATTAGGAGTAAATGATTCCTAAATTAGAAAAAAAATGGCGGGAAGTAAGGTGTGATGAAGAGCGCGTCGTCAGATTATCCAGATAAAAATATGAAATAGAAAGGAATTTGAATAAATATATAGGAAGGAAGAACCGTTGAAATAATAAGAAAAAATGGACACAAAAGAAAGAGGCTGGAGATTTAATTATAAATAATTGAGAATTATTGAAAAACATCCAAGATAAATTTCCAATAAAATGAACGACGAATATTGATAAATTGAGATAATGTACAGAAATACATTTCAAACGATGTATAAACGAAATACGTTGGACCAGGAAATTTATCCCTAAAGTTAGTTTAGAAGTACACGCGCACGGGCGCGCGCACACACACACACACACACACACACACACACACATATATATATATATATATATATATATATATATATATATATATATATAATCAATGGTAATATTATGGTTTCACACTCATAACTTAAAGTTTCATGGTAATCCAATCATCAGATGAGATCAGTGGTTGAGATGTCAAAAACCAGTCGTGAAATGGTCGAGATGTTAAAAACCAAATTTTTTAGCGTTTATATGAAGCGTTTTTCACGCGATGGGAAATGTAAAGCTAAATTTTTTTTAAAACTGTGGCTTGTTTAACGTTTATGTGACGTGGATTGTGTTCACGTGATGTAATGTCATGACGTTAAATTTGTATTTAAAAAAAACATTATAATCAAACAAACTTGCATTGGTGTTAATGCACGCGGTGTTCAGATGAATGTTTTTTTAATTTTTTATTTATTTTTTTAAAAATAAATAAAATGAGAGCGAAAATTCAGGGATGAATTAGGGTCAGGTTGTAGTGACACATATATATATTATATATATATATATATATATATATATATATATATATATATATATTATATATGAGTATAGATAAAAGGAGATGAAACAACAACATATGCTGTTGAAGTGAAAACATTTCATAGCTAATATTGAACAATATTTCGATTTTATAAAAATCATCTTCAGAGCTTGTTTATGCTCCGTACTACCAAGAGCGGTGACGAAAGTCATGTGAATTCAAAACGAAAACCTTGATGTTGCAAAAAAAAAAAATGATATGAATTTAAAACGAAAAACTTGATGTTGCCAAAAATTTATGTGTTAATTTCAAATATATGCACTTCCGCCACACTTATCTCGGTCACCGAATCATGTATCTTATAAAATCAAATTTTTATATTTTATAAAGTCGAAATATTGTTCAATAATAGCTATGAATATGTTATAAAATGTTTTCACTTTCACAGCATATTGTGTTGTTTTCATCTATACTCATCTTTTATCTATACTCATACCGTCGGATTCATTTCCTTTCTTTTAACTTATATATATTATATATATATATAATAATATATATATTTATATATATTGATATTTACCACGCATCCCACTTATGCAGGTCAGACACAAGGTCCAATTAATGTGGGGCACCCACGAAGTGAAGCTCATGGGATGGCCATGCACAAAATGCGTGGATCCTCTCGGCATTCCACCTGAAGGTGGCATAGGAAATAAACCAAACTATATATATATATATATATATACAGAGAGAGAGAGAGAGAGAGAGAAGAGAGAGAGAGAGAGAGAGAAGAGAGAGAGAGAGAGATGGAGAGGAATCCAAAACTTGGTAGCGAGGAATGATTCTATATGTGATTTCTAAGAATGGCATGTATTATTATTGCGTGATCGTATGTATAAATACGTGAATCTTAAATCACTAGGACAGCTCAATGTATAATAACTTTTTAGATAATATACAGAGCAATATCTTTTTAATTTTATTTTTTTGAGAAGTAAAATTTTTCAGTTGTGCAATTCAAATAACTGATCTTTCCATCTGATTGAGACTGGTTTTGGGAGCTATATTAATCAACTTAGATTTATATAGCGCCCAATTTTGGTCGAAATAAATTTATTATGGAATTACGGTGTTGAGTTTTTCCTTCCTTTCAAAGATATTATATTTATATATAATATATATATATATATATATGTGTGTGTGTGTGTGTGTGTGTGTGTGTGTTGGTAGCATTCTTTCTTTTATACATATTTTGTTGAACATAAATCAGCTACTCCGTTTGTTTAGCACATTGATTGGTGAAAAAAGAACCAGGAACCAGCTTGATACATATACACCTAAGGTTGGCATTACGATGTGCTGAAAGTTACTGGGATGAAACCTTTGTGGACTTAATTTACTGAGTCCACCAAAACATTAAAAAACTGCTACAAAATTTGAAAGATCGGAAAAAAATCATAAGAACATGAAAATATATATACTTAACCTTGCTGATGAGACCTAATAGGTCGAAATGTACATTCAGGGATTGACTTTTCTCGATTTTTTAGCCTTTACATTTGAACATATATGCCGCGTAAATTCATTAATTATTAACTAATCATTTTTCAAATTAAGTATGATTTCAATAAGTACTATCCTCCAAAAATTGTCGGCTTAAAAGCCATATAAAAATAAACACATTTGTTTGTTTACTTAACCCTCATATATATATATATATATATATATTTTATTATATATATATATATTATATGTGTGTGTGTGTGTGTGTGTGTGTGTGTGGTGTATAGACATAATGAACAGACTGAGGTAGATAGATAGATATGAACAGACAGATAGATATATATATATACAAAGGTCGAGTCAAAAAGTAATGTCATTTTGTTTATAACGGTGCATTACAAACACAGGAACATGTATCATACATCAAAATGAAGATCGTCCTCTGTGGATCAAATCTCTCCTTCTCCACATTGTCACCGTTTCTCTCAATAGCAATGTTCCACCTTCGAATGATGTATCCCTGCCCTGTAAGATTCTGTTCACTGTTCTTTGAGCCACTTCTTCTCTACAGATTTCACTTCCTCGTCATTGGAATAATATTTGCCTCTCAAACTCTCTTTCTTCTTCAAAGAACAGTCAACAGAACTTTACGGGGTAGGGATACATGCTGAGACGGAGAGATAGTTCCTGTTATGGTCCAATCACAGAGGACCAGCTTCATTTTCATGTATGATACTGTGTTGGTAATTATACCTGTCCTAAACAAAATGGCATTACTTTTTTACTCATCTATGTGGAGAAGTAGGGATGTGATCCACAGAGGACCAGCTTTATTTTCATGTATGATACATTGTTCCTGTGTTGGTAATTATACCTGTCCTAAACAAATGGCATTACTTTTTTACTCATCTATGTGGGATCACATCCCTACTTCTACACTAGATGAGTAAAAAAGTAATGCCATTTTGTTTAGGAAAGGTATATTCACACAGTATCATACATGAAAATGGAAAGCTGTCCTCTGTGAATTGAACCATAAAAGGAACTATCTCTCCGTCTCCGCAATGTATCCCTACCCCTAAAGTTCTGTTGACTGGTTCTTTGAGAAGAAAAGAGAGTTTGAAGAGGCAAATATATATTCCAATGAGAGGAATGAACTGTAGAGAAGAGTGGCTCAAAGAACAGTGAACGAATTTACAGGGCAGGTTGAAATACAATACACTGAAGGTGGAACAATTGCTATTGAGAGAAACGGTGACAATGTGAGAAGGAGAGATTTGATCCACAGAGGACGATCTTTTCATTTTGATGTATGATACATGTTCTGTGTTTGTAATTGCCACCTCGTTTATAACAAATGATTCTTTTTGCTGACCCTTGTATATATATATAAATCTATCTGTCTGCTGTTCATTATTACTATCTACGCTCAGTGCTGTTCATTATGTCTTACACACACCACGAACACAACAACACACACATATATATATATATATATCATATATAATATATATTATATCTATATATATATATATTATGCAGGTTAAGTAACAAACAAATGTTGTTTATTTTTATTGGGCTTTAAGCCGACAATTTTGGAAGGATATGTATTAGATTGAAATCATCTTAATTTTTGAAAAATGATTAGTTAATATTAATGGAATTTACGCGGCATATAGTGTTCAAAATGTAAGGCTAAACAAATCGAGAAAATGTCAATCCTGAATGTACATTTCGACCTATTAGGTCTCATCAGCAAGGTTATATATATGATATTTCATGTCTTATATTTATTTTTCCGATCTTTTCAATTTTGTAGCCAGTTTTTTCAATGTTTTGGTGGACTCAGATAAATAAAGTCCACAAGGTTTTCATCCCAGTACTTTCATGACATCGTCATGCCAACCTAGTGTACTATGTAATCAAGCTGGTTCCTGGTTCTTTTTTCCCCCATCATATGTGCTAAGACCAATCGGAGTAGCGGTGAGTTATGATTTCACAAATATGTATACAAGAAAAGAAATGCTTAACCAACACCCACACACACACACACACACAACAATAATATATATTATATATATATATACATTATAATATAATTATACTTCTTTGAAAGGAAGGAAAACTCAACACCGTAATTCACTAATAATTTAATTTTTCGACCAAATTGGGGCTCATATAAATCTAAGTGTGATTTAATATAGCTTCCCCAAATCCAGTCTCAATCAGATGAAGATCAGGTTCATTTTGAATGCACACTGAAAATTTTAACCTTCTCAAAAAAATAAATAAAAAGATATTGCTCTTATATAATCTAAAAAGTTTATTTATACATTGAGCTGGTCCTAAGTGAATTTAAAGATTTCAACTGTATTTATACATACTGGATCCACGCAATAATAATACAGTGCATCTTAGAAATCAGCATATAGAATCATTCCTCGCTACCAAGTTTTGGATTCTCTCATCTCTCTCTCTCTCTCTCTCTCTTCTCTCTCTCTCTCTCTCTCTCCTCTCCTCTCTCTTCTCATCTTGTATATATATATATATATATATATATTGGTTTATTTCTAGTGCCACCTTCAGGTGGACATGCCGAAGAGGATACGCACTTTTTGTGCATGGCCATCCCCATCGAGCTCACTTGTGGGTGGCCCCACATTACATTGGACGCTTGTGGTCTGACCTGCATAAGTGGGGATGCGTGGTAAATATGATATATATATATATATATTATATATATATATATATTATTATAGTTAAAGAAGAATGAATCCGAATACGTAATTGAGTATGATAAAAGATGAGTAATGAGATGAAAACAACATAATATGCTGGAAAGTGACGAAAACATTTTATAACAATATTTCATAGCTAATTATTGAACAATTATTTCGCACTTTATAAAATATAAAAATTTGATTTTAATAAGATACATGATTCGGTGACGAGATAAGTGTGGCGGAAGTGCCATATATTTGGAAAATTAACAACATAATTTTGGCACATCAGTTTTTCGTTTGTAAGATTCATATCATTTTTTTTTTTTTTGCACTAAGGTTTCGTTTGAAATTCACATTGACTTTCGTCACGCTCTTGGTATGAACGGAGCATAAACAGCCTCTGACAGATGATTTTTATAAAATCGAAATATTGTTCAAATTTTGCTTAGATGTTTTCACTTCAACAGCATATGTGTGTTGTTTTATCTCTTTTATTATATCATATCTAAATTATATATATTTATATATATTATATATATATATAGTATAATATATATATAATAGCTGTGTTTACAACTGACCCTATTCTTCCCTGAATTTCGCTCTCATTTTATTTATTTTAAAAAAATAAATAAAAAATTACCAAAAATCTCTGAACACGCGTGCAATTAACAACAATGCAAGTTTGTTTTGATTATAATGTTTTTTTAATAAAATTTACGTCAATGAATACAAATCACGCTGAAACACATCCACGTCACAAAAACGTTAAACAAGCCACAGTTTTAAAAAAATTTAGCTTTACATTTCCCCATCGCGGTGAAAAACGTCTCATATAAACGCTAAAAATTTGGTTTTTAACCAATTCGACATTTCCACGACTGGTTTTTTTGACATCTCACCACTGATGCTCATCTGAATATATGGTTACATGAAACTTAATTCTGAGTGTAAACATAATATGTACATTGATTAATATATATATATATTTATAATATATTATATATATATAATTTATGTGGTGTGTTGTGTTGTGTGTGTTGTGTAGCTGTGTGCGGCGCCTGGCGCGTGTACTTCTAACTAACTTAGGGATAAATTCCTGGTCCAGTTTCGTTTATACATGTTGAAATGTAATTTCTGGTAATTATCTGCAATTTATTAATATTCGTCGTTTCATTTTGTTGGAAATTGTATGCTTGGATGTTTCAATAATTCCTCAATTATTTTTAATTAAATTCCAGCTTTTCTTTTGTGGTTCCATTTTCTTATTATTTCAACGGTTTTCCTTCCTAATAATTTATTAAAAATTCCTTTCTTATTGTCATATTTTATTGGATAATCCTGACGACGCCGCCTCTTCTATCACACCTTACTTCCGCCATTGTTTCGTTTCTAATTTAGGAATCATTTACTGCCTAAATTTTTCTTCTCCTTGTTGAGTCCGATTTCGCGACATTATAACAAGTAACCCTTTTCCCTTCGTCGCAATTAATATCAAAAGAAAATGAAAAAAAAAAAAAGAAATAAAACAAGACCATACACGGAATTCTCCATCTATAAAACATTACTTGGCGGACGCATCTCCGTCTTCCAATTATTCACAGTTGTCCGACAGTTTCACGCCTATTATTAAATGTTTAAATTTACCAACTGCGCGCTTGCCTTCGGAGTTCCGTGAAATTTATTGAGGAATGGAAATGAAATGAACGATGATCATTCAACATAAAAAAAAGACATAATAAGTGCACATTCAATAAACGAATAAATCCTGCTTGCAATATTGGCTAAATTAGAAGGGTTGTTCCATAATCGAGCAAAAATGTCCGTTATTAAATAAGAAGGATAGTTATAACGGCAAATACATTCCACTATTCGCCCTTGTTCCAGTTCTGGGTATGGGGAATTTTTAATTTACCTAGTTCCACTTGTACGGTTATGCACAAGGCCATGTAACGTGGGCCCACCACAACGCGAAGCTCATGGGTGGGAAAGAACAAAATTGCGTCGATCTTCGCATTCCCCCATCAAAGGGGGCGCCCTCAAGCGTGGGCAATAAACCCCGCCCTGCCCTCCTTTCAATCGAAGGTATGGGAATGTGGAGGCTCCTCTTCTCACTATTGCTCCCAGCTTCACTTGAAAGGATTGATGGATTTCGGTGCATCTTTGGTTACATATAACAATGTATTTTTTTTTAATTCACCTTTCGGTGCCTGTGGGTTGGTGCTTCCGGCCATCGGACCGCATAGTTAATCAAGTTGTTCGCAGCGGGCCTCCTCAGCAACACCTGGCACTCTATTTAAAGGGGAGGCTGGCGTTTATTGTCCCGGTGCCTGGACCCCCCTTGAGGGGAATGCCGAGGGATCAAAACGAAATTTTTGGCAACCCGCCTCCATGATCTTCTGTTCGTGGGTTGTCCACATTAATAGGGCCTTTGTGCCTACTCCGTAACAAGCCAGTGGTAACGTGGTAATATACATAAAAATGAATAAAACGAAAACGTCTTCGCAAAAAGAAATCCCAATGTGTTTTGCATGTCCGTAAAACTAAGTAACCAACAACAAGTCTTCGAACATCGTCGCATTACCAATAACTCTCTCCGGCCATTTACAGCCGTTGATATTCATGCACTTATTTGGTGAGAATTACAATGTGTTAATGCCTTTGCGCTAAAAAGAAGAATAATTTTTTGAACTGATATCCAAAAACTTTTTTACTTCTTTTTTATGCCAGCATAAATAATGAGGGTGTTTGTTTGTTTTTTTTTTTTGTTTTTTTTTTTACGGCATATCAACCTCAGTGCGATAAAGTTTTGAAATAATCATTCTTAATGGATAATACATGTTTTTTAAATACATTTTCTATTTAACCCATAGATGGCACCCTAACAGGTACTACATCCGGGCGTCAGAGTGGACCAGGGAGCAATGGTGATGAAGGGGTGCCCATCCACATTCCCAGCATCAGGAGCTGGAACCTCACCACCAGATAGAGTTTAAACGTCTCCCATGACATGTAGCCGCGCAAGCCACGCCTTCTAGCAACCACATGTTGATAAAAGGGGTAATGGGGCTTGCCATAAGGGACTGAGGGTGTGATTGGGCGAGACATCATCGCACTTTGTCTTCTGCAATCAAGATTAATTCAAGTCTTTTCACTCAATTAGCTTACTTATAGCTGTGGCATGTGTCATCAGCCTGTAGGTTGGGCTAATAGAATATACGACTGCACCTCTGCGCCGAGGGGTAAGTCAGTCAAAAGTCACGCGGAGCGGCCTAATGTCGGTATCCCCGTCATACATCGAGGGAGTCTATCCTTTTTCACTAACGCTAGCCTCAAGATGATTATTTTAGCAATCTGAGGTGGAGCGCCACACTACTCAGCTCTGCTTTCCGCACAGAATCTTGTGCTACTCAATACGCTGAATTGTGAAGGGCGCGGTATCGTTAACCAAAGAACTTGTGGTCCAAGCGACCTTACCGGACTGAGTTAAACCGGCCCAACAACCCCCAGTATGGCGGAGCTCTTGGCCGTGGGTAGCAACCGTGGATGCATCTACACATTAAGTAGTTAGTGTGAAACAGGAGCTTCATGAGAAGTAAATTCTAAGACAAAGACTAAGCGTGAATAGCGAATCGCGCACATACACAGATGTAATGTTGCCAATAGCCGTGGTAATAGTTTAAAACATCTTCCCTCCACCCAGAAGTTGTTTGATCTCAAATTTTTAATGTTTAAATACTCATATGCCTCATAATAAGACCAGTTCATTTAAAAAAAAAAAAATTTTGTTTACGTTTCTTCGAAAGCTTTTTTTAAATAATTCTTGATAAAGTGCCGGGTTTGCTCAGTTCGATAGAGCGTTCGCTAGGAACCCAATGGTTTTCTAGTTCGATTCCGGTTCCTGCAACTCAGCGTATGAGTAGCACAGGGATCTGTGCGGTAAAGGTAAGGAGCTGATCAAAAAAAAAAAATTCTTGGCCTAGCCTAGTTAAAAGGATAGATGCCCTCGCAGATTTGGGCTGGATCGACTTAAGACGGTCCGTAGACGACTTGACTTACTGTATATATTATTGATATATATATATAATAGGAGAGAGAAGGAGAGAGACCGACAAGAGACAGACAGATGAATAGATAGATAGATAGATAGATAGAGTAGAGAGAGGGAGAGAGAGAATAAAAAAGATAGAGAGAGATAGCGATATGTGGTCTGTCTGTATACATATATACTGTTTGTTGTGTGTGGTGTGTGTATGTGCCTGTGTTTAATCCTAGATATTTCTTTTATTGATTCCTTTAACGTTTAAATTAATGTAAGTTACTTTATTCACTTGTAGCAAGAGGACTCGAGAATTCTGACTTTTATTTCTACCGTTTGGTTTATTATAGTTATTATACAAAGTTACCAAATAGCCGCCGAGAAGTTTCCAGTTACCCCCATGCCCTTTAAGGAGACCTTACTGTCGGGGATTACCCACGTATTTAATCATCGGTCTCGATGAATTTTGGAACAGTATTGTGGCATTTGGAAAGTTTAAGACAACCAATACTCACACACACTTTTTGCCTCTCTGCTCTACCAAGTGATACTAAACCAGTCAAGCATTTCCAATGAAGCCAACTTATTGGCAAAATAGAAGACGTTACCTCGTCCTTTGGTTCTCCGTAGGGTAAAGAATTGGTGTATGCAAGACAAATTGCCAAGGACAAAAGCGGGAAGTTCAAGTGAGAGCGGTACATATCCATTTTAATGAGGTGGATTTACCGTCGCTAGGAGGTGACTCTTCAGTTTCGACACGGGGCCTTGTGCAAGCAACAAGATGACACTCAGTTTTTTCACAATTAAGAAAGATCAGTGCTGATCTAAGTAATAAAATGAGAATTGAGACTCACAGTTGCAGATGCAGGATACAACACACAACATATATATTATATATATATATAATACAACACAACACCACACAACATATATATATATATATATAGTGGTACTAACTCGAAATACAGCCCGATGGGTATTTTTTATTTCTTTATCTATATTATATATATATATATATATATATATATATAATATGTGTGTGTGTGGTGTGCCAATGTTGTGTGTTGTCGTGTTGAGTGGTGTGTGTAGGGGTATTGGTAAAATAGGAAAATAAATGAATTTGTAATTTTTATTTACTTTTCGATCTATATATATACAAATGTATATATTAGTATATATATATATATATACATATATATAAATGAGAGAGAGTGAGACAGAAGAGAGCGAGAGACAGACACACACACATCACACACACAGTCACTACACACATATTATATATACATATCTATATAATTAATATATACTATATTTATAAAACTCATTTATATATAGAGAGAGATATACACATACATACAGAAACAGAGGACACTGGGGAGATAATAGAAAACTGCCTGAACGATATATATTATACTATATATAATATATATATAGTATATATTATATATATGTGTGTGTGGTGTGTGTGTGTGTGTGTGTTGTGTGTGTGTGTGGTATGTGTGTCTAGTGTGTACGTGCATGGCGTAGGTGTGTTATATTTTGGATACCATTTATTATTTTAAAAAATACTATAAATGTTAATATATATATATATTTATATATAATATATATATACCTTGACGCACCTCAATCATATTATATGTGTCTTTGTATGTGTACATATTTATACTTACCTCTGTGTGCAGAATGCGTATATAATACTGTACGTTCTATATGTAATTATCCCTGGGCTACACACACGAGTGTCATTTCGCTGCGAATATCATTATTTATATTCTCGAAGGGAAATTATTATCTTTACACTAGTGAATCAATATAAGAAGTAATGTGTATGTCTCTCATTGGAAGACACTAAATATATTATTTTCCCTATGAAAAACTTCGAAAACTATTATATATGTTTTTCACACTCCTGATAAATGAAGTCGCCCGAGTGGCTATAATATATATACTTTCTTCTTCTATAAATCTGATCAAATACGATATCATAGACCAGCGAAACACGATAGCAACACTACATATTTTCTATGTAAAAAAACTTACCAAAGAAAACAGAAATTGGTATTCTCCATTGTAATCAGTACGAATTACCTAGATGCTAGAAATTGGTTTTTTAGTAAAATGATTAAGTACCATAGGGTTTAAGTAGTTTAGCTGAGAAACAAGTAAAGCTTACTGGGCGATCTTTAAGATATTATATTCTAATCGAGCCAAAGTCAGGTCATTGGTAAAAAAAATAACATTCAGTACTAGTAAAGGGGATAATTCCCTCGCTGCCTGGTTTGATACTGACTTTAGGCCACCACAAATGACCCTTTTTATATGGATTAGCTATTAATTAAGAAAAGTCGTCGGGGCGGCTTAATGTCGGTATGAGCCAATAGGCGAGGAGTCTTATACCTTTTCACTAGCGTTTGACCAAGGGAATTGTTTTCTGCGTCTGAGGTGGAGCTTCACACGTACCATCAGCTCCTTACTTTACACACGAACCCTGTGCTACTCATACGCTGAGTTGGCGAGGGACAGTATCGAACTGAGAATCTTGAGTGGTTCCTAGCCAAACGCTCTACCGACTGAGCTAACCCGGCCCATGGAATAATATAACCAATGTAAAGGATTTGAGTAAGCAATTTTTAAAACTGTTTTTTTTACTGTCGTCTTTTTTCAGTAACAAGAAGTTAACTAAAAAGCTTACAAATAAATAATACTCTGTGTAATAAATTGTGATTTTGTGTAAAATTTTATGTGCAAAATATTCAAAATAATTATTTGATTAATGATTTAATAGATGCACACATTTTATTGATGGGTCAGAATTAGTGTTCATTTCAAAACTGTTTTATTTTTTGTTTCTTTTAATAAATTATGATACAAAACCTCTGACATTGAATTTTTAAAACTCCCTGCTCAGGCATATATTTTAAAAATTAATTTTTTTACATCATCCGGAGGGTGTTTTTTTTTCCTAGTTCATATTAATTCGATGGTGATTGTGTTTTTTTTTGCGGGTGGTATTGTTTTAACGGGATATCAGCTTTGATGTGGTCATTCAATGCCGGCAAAGTTGTTAAATAAATCAAATTAATGTGACAACCGGTCAATTTCTTAAGCGGAGTTCAACATGTTTGAATTCAGAGTTTTCCTTTCTAGACCGGTTGCCTAACCAAGGTTAAAGAGTCCAGTCTCGCCTACTATTTATCCATAGCTGGAGGGAGTAGGATTCATACCTTTCAAGGGTATTAGCGCTAAGTGAATGCCAATTTACCCACGTCAGGATTTGAACTCGGGTGACTGAGTCCATTTTCCATGAATTTTAACCATTACACTACCCGCTTCTTAAACCGTTAACTTAATTCTGATGTTAGATCCTCTTGTAACTTGTTTATACTAAATGCATTTCTTAATTATGGCCTACCTTGTTACAGCTGTGCAGTAATTTCATTTAAATTGCGGTCAATGAATTTATTGTTTATGTTGCAGAAAATGTATTCAGTTTTTAGCCTATTTTTGTTATAGAGTGTGCATGTCGTAATTATTATTGTTTCCAGCACCGCGTAAGATGATAGTCCTTTGAACGGTCTGGGTGACAACAAATCTGGTTGATTTTACAGATGTCAAACCTTGTTGGGTTATTTTATGCAGAAAACTCTTTGGTTTATTCATTCCTGATTGAGTTTCATTTTTTTAAACTTTTTTTTTCAAATGCACTTTTATTCATTTTTTATTAAATGCATACATGAGACCCCTACACTCCGTATCCTCAGACAAACTAACATTCTCCTATAATGAAGTAGGCCTATTTGAATAAAATATTTATTTCGGAGTGATCTTAGTATTTATAAATAGTTATTTTCGAAGTGATCTTAGTAATTTATAAGACAGTCCCATCACTATAAGGTTGTGAAATTGATTCTCTAATTTATTTTCTTTCAACTGCAAAGTTAGAACGACAAAATGTTTCTCGCCGCATTTAATCTTCAGCAGTCTCTCGTACACGACTCTCCACTCTTCGAGTATTCTCCTCTTGCTCAGTTGGTCTCGGTTTTTTATGTAATGGTGATCTGAGAGAAATTTGTCGTCGTGAGATTTACGTAGCGCCATGTCTCTTTGCTGAGAAGGCAGCCATTTTTCGTTGCCAATTATCCTGCAGCGAGACAGGTTTTAACGCCCGCTTTGGCCCGCGGGTAAGTCTTCTTCCTCGTTACACATACTAGACTGAATATTGCTATCACTTCTTATGAACTGCTTAAACTTCCTGTAACTATGTTTATGTAATCAACTTGATTTTCATCATACAACGTGTGATAGGCAGTGCGTTACCGCTGCTCTCAATAGCCGCCAACTAGGATGAATAGCAAGTTTCGGTAGCTCAAGGCGAGACTGCATCGCTTATGTCTGTTGGTATAATCAACTTGAATTTATCATACAAGTCTTGACAGCACTGCCGATATCTGCGCTTCATTATGGCGCGCAACTGAGGGTAATTCACAGTTTCGGTAGTTCAAGGCGGACATGGCCACTCGCCGCTATGTCTATGTATAATTCAACTCGAATTTTATCTACAACGTTTGGATAGCAGTGCGAATACCTTCTCCTCATCAAGCCGGCCACTAGTAGGTGAATAGCAAGTTTTGGTAGCTCAGGCGGACTTGCACTCACCTTATGGTCTAATCTATGTCAAGTTGTAATTTGATCGACTCTTTACATGAAGCAGACCCGAAAAATTCAATTTAGTTTAAATTAGAGATGAATTCACATGTTGCAAATGGAATGTAGCATAGCCACGGAAGACGTGAAGCTGACAGTTTCGGGAAATGTATTTTTGCTTCACGTTTCCTGAAATTGTAAACTAGACTACTAGCGACTTCCGGTACTCTTCTTTATGCCTGGCAAGAAAGACAAATATTTTTTCTCGTCCAAGTCAAGCTCTATTGCAGCTGTGCAGCTAAAAAAAAAAAAAAAAAAAAAAAAAAACCAAAGAAAAAAAAAAATAAACCTGATACAAATGACAATATCTAATTGCGATATCGAAGGAGAAAAGAAATATAAATTGTACTTCTGTCATACAGAACATTCAATATAGACCAAAGGCAAAGCAAGGAATGACAAGACATTAAGAGGAAGAAAGATCATTCCTGATTGTCTGTATATACTATGTAAACTAACCTTGTCAGAACCCTGTGTCCTGGTATAACGTTAACTGCATCTAAAGTGTCCAGTTCGGTGCTCTGGGAGTGGGGGAGTAACCCTCATCTCATCTCTAAGGTCCCTCTGACCCGGAATGGTAAGTACTTTTAGAGTCCTATATATGGGATAAATGATACAAATTGGGTTTTAGAACATTGAGTTTGAAAAAAATTGAATACCAATCAAGGAATGAATAAACCCAATAACGATCTTCGGCATAATGTAATCCGTAGCGGCGTCGTCACGGTACCAAATGGATATATGTTTGCATAGTGGCCTTTTTTTGAACGGTGCTATGGTAATATGTTTGCATATCTTTACCGGCACTATATATCTATATATGTTTATATCCTTTACGTTTCTTACTCTTATTCTGGTCAGTCTATTCTTCCCTTTGGGGGGCCCGGAATCCCTTGGGGTTTTTTTTTAATATTTTT